>JAODJX010000136.1:3472879-3499455 GCA_026776945.1 Isichthys henryi | reverse complement strand
TCCATCCATCCATCCATCCATTTTCCAAACCACTTATCCTACTGGGTCGCGGGGGGTCCGGAGCCTATCCTGGAAGCTATTGGCAAGAGGCAGGGAACAACCCAGGATGGGGGAACAGCCCATCGCAGGGCACAGGGACAAAACAGTACAGATTAAATACAAAATAAAAGACATCTTACTTACAGAGAGAAAACGTATATAGAGTGCAAACAACACAGAAAGTGCAGGGTGTATAAGATGTCTTAGATTCAGTTCAATGGTGTGTTGAGTGGAGTAGGGTGTAGCAGTCAGGGAAACAGGTGTAGGTCGTGGCGTGTTCGATTATTTCTCTCAAAGTCGGAACTCGGATGAAAACACCATGAAAAACGTCACTTCCCGTTGGAAATACACCTCTTTTATGACGTTGATGTCGGATAGATGTTGCAGGTCTGATGTTTGTAAGGGTGACGGCGTTAGCGAAATTCCTGTGGTCTGCAGACTTATGAATCGTCCACCAGAGGGGAGGAGTTCAAAAAGACAGAGACCAGGGTGTGATGGATTAGTGATGACTTTTCCTGTCCTTTTCCTGGTTCTTGAAGTGTACAAGTCCTGGAAGGAAGGCAGGGGAGCACCATTGATTCGTTTTGCTGTCCTAACTGTCCATTGCAGTCTGTTACTGTCCTGTTTGGTGGCTGCTCCAAACCAGACTGTGATGGAGGAGCACAGGGCAGGCTTGATGACTGCTGAGTAGAACTGGACCAGGAGTTCCTGTGGGAGATCGTACTTCCTCAGTACATCCTCTGCTGGGCCTTTTTGAAGATGGAGGAGATGTTGCTCTCCAATATGAAAGCCCCTTCAAAATGTATAATTACAATAACAGCTTAACAAGCATTTGTTATTGTAACTTTGTGGGCTGAGTCTTTATAGGAAACAGGGTGCACATTCAGATTAGGCAGTTGTAGACTTGACATTCTCTAGCACCTGAGCAGAGGGATCGTCTGTAACAGGGTTCAAGGTCACTCATTGTGATTGGCATAATGGATGCCAGTGTCGCCCGGCAAGTGATATTAATTTGAATAGCCTAGTATTTGCTTAACTTATTAAACACCCGGCCCATTTGGGGGAGCCCAATTTTCCAGCGTGCTCCAAGACTTCCCAACTCACATGCACGCACATACATATAAGTGCGCAGCAGCGCGGTCAACAACGGGGTTACTGCAAAAAACATTCCACTATTACTACTGCAGGCACGTAGTACCGTCGGTAACATTTATATAGGCCCAGTAACAACATAAGAATCAAACAAGAAGTTTAATAGCCTAATCAGAGCAAATTAAAAACAAAATTACAAAGCATAGGGTCATACACAGCCCTTTAAGAACAACACGTCACTTGAACAAAAAGGCTGAGCATTATTTAGCTAACTTGTTTTTAACCACAGCGAAATGAATCAGCTGTCTACGGCTCCCAGCTACCTCTCTCTCTTACCTGTTGTTCCAGCAGGTTTGTTTCCATTTTGGCATTCTGAATATCCATAAACTGCCTCGAAATACTGAATTATGCTTTCCGTTTTTTAACGACTTCCATTCAAATACCGCGCCCACTCAACGATGAGGAGGTCAGCTGGCTATGTAAATCTAATAATTCGAGTTCAGCGCCGCCAAGCATGGATGATCACAGCAAGAATAGACACAGAATTATGTGAATTAGTGGGGATAGATATTCGGAGAATGGAATGTAATGAGCGAATAAACACACAACATTGAAACATTTATACATAAAAAAAATTCAATAACCTTAATGTACGGAAAATAAAATATAACCTGACATTTTTTTAATAGCCCCCCATAAACGTCGCAGGAGAAGCGTTCAAGGGAGCTTGTGTCCTTTCTAGTGGTGCCTGTCACGCCCAGCTCGTACGATCCTCGTGTGGGACAGTGCCTTAGGTCACTTTTAAAACATGGATACACCCCAATCAAGTAATTATCACCCCTGCACTTATATATAAATATAACATAAATGCAATATGAAAGGGAAAAAAGGCAGGCATGCATGCTTTGATATACCTCTGCAGGCAGGAGGACCTTAAGAAATGTAAGAGATAAAGTGGTAATGCATCAGCGAGGCACATATTTAGGATGCAAACCTGTGGCTTTCCGACAGAGTTGTGGTTATTTTGACAGCAGGGCTGTCAGGGGGCTGCAGGGTGCATGCCAGGGGTACAGCGTGTCGTTCAGTGGGTGAGGATGCTGTGCAAATGAAAGTCATCATTTCAAATCCTAGGGCCACCTGCTAAATAAATGTATGTATGTTATTAAGTACAAGCAAAGGGAAACTCTTGCTTAGACATGTACATTCTGAGATATGAATTAGGTGTTTATTAAAAGGATCAGCAATGGACTGGCATCCCATCCATGAGGGCAGGGCTGCCAACTCTAAAGCATCTGGCGTGACACTATGTAAATGCATGTGCAGACTTGTCTCGAATTGAAAATCTCACTCCAGCCAGCTGACCAAAGTTGACAACTCTGAGGGTGTTCCCTTGTCTGGGGTGGCTGGGGTAGTGTGCATCTAGGGTGCACTACTTTAAAGCCGGGCCTGCAGCATTTGTAACAAACTCTGCAAGGCTTAGCTACTGCATTGCTACATGATATAAATTTAAAATGCTTTTTATAGGAGTTTGCAACGACAGCAATTAACAGTGGCAGATGAGAAAGTTCTTGTGGGTAGTGCGGCTGAGTGGTCTAAGCTGCTGAATCCAGACCCCCTTCCTGCGAAGCTCCTCTGCAAGTCTCTCTAGGATATATCAAACATAGTCATTTGACATCTTATGCCATAGCTACATTGTCATGCGGTATAGGATTTGTGGGGGGAAAAAGTGGTTAAGAAAGTGGGCATTAAGGGATGCGTCAGATGCTAAGTATGTCAAACTGAATTCGGGTGGCATGAGTGGGAGGAATCCGTACATACAGTATACCATATACAAGATAAAGCTGAATGCTCTTCAGACAGTCTCAGATTTTCAAATGAAGATCTGTGGTGGTTTGTCAACCTTTAGCAAAGGCCTTCTTGGCTTTTATGGTTGTGCCTTTCAGAGTTTTATTATTATTTACAGTTTGTATATGGCAGGCTACAGATGTGAAAATGTATTCCTATACATATATTTAACGCTATACATAATTACAGCACAAACCAAGCATATATTCAATAATATAATACTTCAGGTATTATATAATATATCAGGTTTTGTTGAGATTCAGTCATTTGAACTTATTCATTTTTAACAGTGAAGGGCCTGTTCTGACCAGTTCATCAGCTCCTTTGCCAGGTCAATGGCGGTTGTTAGGGGTAATTTTTGACATATGTTTTAAACTGCTAAGAAGTTGCATACACCCTTCCGCATGGGGGTCTGCGTTTCCCTTTACTGAGCTCTCGAAACTGAGGGTGACAAAACCACTACACACCGATGTATCTTCAACGTACCAAGTTTTTACATCACCTATATTTCTCCTGTGTCTAAAATGTTAATAGGCATTTTAAAATACAATTTTTAGAGCAAGTTGATCCAGGAAAATCCCTTTCAAAATACAGACAAAGCAAAATTCCCTGTAATAAATAAATGAGATTGCATTAGACTAAGATTTTTTTTAACAACCGCTGAACAATACTTCAATACTTACTAATAAATTCATTTGTAATGAGATAAGACAGACCTACTATGATTTTGTGAGTTGAAAGAAGGCACAAAATATTTCATTAAAAAGGTGTGATTTCGGTTTCTAAGTACCACCTTATACTTTCTGATCTCTGTGCAACTTTGAAACATCTGTCATTACCAAAAGTGAAAATAACACTCATTTGTGAATTTTTAAACATGAATGTTCAGTGTTTAAATGGATTCCCCTGTAGGTTTCAAATTTTATCTGCACTTATAAGAAGTCACAATGTTTCTTTGTTCCTTGAGTGAAAAAGGTCATTTGATTCTTTTTCTGACAGGCTGGATGGCATACTCAATCCATCGGAACAGAGAGGTTGATTACATGATGCCTTATAATACTGACTTTTTTTTCTATCCTTATATTATCGAGCACCAGACTTTCTCACTACAGTGTCAAAGATGAAGCTAAACAGGAAATTCTAATTTTTGCTATTGTATTTGGTGATCCTTTCTATTTCGAGAAACTAGACATACATTTTCATGGAGAGATGCAGTAATCTTTGAGTAATGTCTCAATTTTCACTTGCATTTCACATCAGTCATCTGATTATTTAGACATTATTCTTTCTTGTGTCTCCTCTTTCCTATCCCTCGCTTTTTTCACTTCCTTTATCTCCGGATGCTATCTAACCTCAGATCAAGATGTTTATCAACACCTCTGAAAGAAAAAAAAGGGGGTTAAGCTGCCTGTGGTGTTCTGCTCACTGGGGCAAAAGACTGCAATTTCTTTCACACTTATTCATACAATAAATAAATAAATAAAATAAAATGCACTGGTGATCAAAGAGGACAGGAATTCCAGGACTTCATGCCCATCTGATATCGCTTGGTGTCCCTCCTTCTGCGAGTCAGACTGCTCATAGTGTCTTCACCAACCAAAAACACTGCAGTAAACATAATACGAGACAGACCAGAGCTGATTAGCAACATGCATACTTGACATTCTTGTATTCTCTTGTACCTGTTTGATGTCATCTTCCATTTCCAAAGTACAGTTCCAATACTCATGACCACAAGTGTGGAGTATGGTAAAAATCACTGGATGTCATTCTTGCCAAGCCTGAAATATCAAAGATGCATCATCTGCAAACAAAACCAATCCCGTGATTCACTGTGCCCTAAGTTTGCTCTTTACCAAGAAACACAGAAAGACAAAAGAGGGTGCAAACTTTAAATCTGAACAATAAACACAAGTGGACATAAAGGACAATTATAAATTGATTTGTGAACCTGATTTTTCTAGTGAAAGCTGAAAGGGCACCATAACTGATCTGTTAAATGCATGCACATTCACTTCCACTGAAGGAAGGAAGTGAAAGTGCAAAGATTTAAGATTACAAGGTTTATGACACCTGTCTGTCAGCGAGCAACTTAATGGTTAATACAGCTGCTGATGCTTCACAAGTTAGAAATATGAAGAATGGTTAAAAAATACACTGTCATTTGCTGCGGGGGATTCCTTGGATGTGTCTTAATACTGCCGTGAGTTTGGTTAATATCACTAACAATTGTTCAGATTAGTAAAATATCATATTGTTGATAGGTGGGACTTTACAATTTTTTATTTGATTGATTGAGCTACAGGAAAGAAAAAAAAAACACTTCCAGTTTGAGGTCCTTTGTGTATATAGAGAATTATTTTACCACATTGCTGGTTTGACACACTGACCTATTGACAATAACTGAATCTCACAAGTGCAGACTGTTGTGTTGTTTTGAATATGATGACATATTGCATAGGTATGTATATCCCATTTAAACAGCTTTTCTGATCTCTGTAGGACTGAAGGATTTACTGGCAAAATTCTAAACATTGATGAGAGATGATTAGTGTAAAACAGTCCATCCTCAGTTCACTTGCATATCATGAGCTATAGTATTGTTCTAATACTAATTTAAAAAGTTCACAACAGTTAGCCATCTGAAGTACCGAGTATTTACATATTGGATATAAAATATTAGGGGACTAGACTACCTCTCTTGGTTTTGTAAACTAATGCGTAAAAGCCCAGCTTGTGTTCGTTTAGTCTCTATAGAGAGCACTGCCGTGCTCTCTATTCTAGTTTGGTGCACCTCTGCGGTTTCCTGCATTTCACATCGAAAGAGCTGCTGCACCTCTGCAAAACAGCTTTCTGTGCAAGTATTAACCTCTTACAGTGACTTGCCTTATTAATTACGAATTATTGACTTAAGGAAATTCATTTATCTGAAGCACTCAGTAAAGGTTTAGTGCCTTTAGAGCATCATTTTTGTATCTTAATTTAATAATAGTGTTAATTGTTCATATGATTTGAAATAATAGCATTAATTATTCTGTGTTGAATTTACTGTGCATGAAGCTGTGTTCAAGGCATAAGGTACTTTGGATCGTTTTGATGAGTATATCTCATAACGATAGCTAGATGATGACAGACAGATAGATAGACTGTATATTTACAAGGAAAATGCCTGTGATGTTGAAAGTGAACAATATTTGTGATCAACTGCAATGTGCCCTCACACATCATACAGAAACAGTTCCACTGCACTGATGATGCAGACAGTGCACAAAAATGAGCAAGCTTTTCTCGAAAACAGCAGTCCGCCCTCGAGTGACCATATCTCACTACTCATGTAGCTGCATTGCTTGCTCACATCTCTAGTAAAAAGTTATGTTGCATTTATGCAGCTCCAGTCACCACACTGAGCAACATAGGCGTCTTCATTTTTTCCAACTTTGTTGGGATGCCAGTCCATTGCTGATGCTTTTGATAAACACCTAATGAATTCATATCTCAAAATTTTACACAATAGTTGATTACAACCAGGGCAATTAAAATGGGTAAATGACAAAAGTACTTCAATGAGGGGGCAGCATGTGGCTCAGTTGGCTAAGCCTGTGCGCTTGTAATCACAAGATCATTGGTTCAAACCCAGCCTCAACAAGGCTCTCAGTGCCCTGAGTATTGCTGTGGGTGATAGCTATTTGCAGGCCACTTACTCTACTAAAAGCAAGTTGAGAGAGGTGTAAAAGACAATTTACCCACAGGGATTAATAAAGTGATGATGATTATTATTTTAAGAAATATGACACAACTGAGTTTCAAATTGTGTGAATTACAATTTAGCGAAAGCCCTGGGATAATAATAAATAACCACAATATACAATGGGGTGATTTCCCTTTGTCTCGGACAGAGGGCCGGCAGCACTACATTGGCCTAACTGGTCTACATTTATAGTACCTTGCAGTCTGTTTACATTCTCGTGACTGAATTTCCTAGTTACCTTTCTGGAAAATTTGACCTGAAGGACTGCAGAACATTAATATATGTATTTTATGCATTTTCATTGAACAGTTTACCAATAAAGCACTAAACATAAAAAAGTTTGAGTGTATATTTCTAGAATATTTAGAACATATAAAATGATACATATAAAGATTTCAGGCTAATCAATTAAGATTTGAGGATTTACTATCAAACTATGTGAGGATATACAAATATGTTTATAACATTACAGAATAGGGACCCTTTCGTTCTCTGTCAACCATTTGCTATTAAAGGTGGCTTTAAACTTATTTTGCGTAAATATCTGGTTAAGTTCGCCTCTGGCATTAGATCAAGTGACAACAGGATATTTTCATGTAGAATGAACATAATTTCAGGTTGCCATAAGTGTCACTAGGGATTTATGAGAATGGAAGCTAAGTCTTTTCATGGGGGTCTGATTGTAATGGAAATGAATGAGAATGCACTGTTTAAACTAATTAGTGTACATTTATTGGAAGAAAGCCCCCTAAAACAGCCCTAGCAACATCATTGACAGTCAACCTGTAACTACATATTATATAATGCCCCATTATATAATAACTCAACAAACTGTAACACATTTTCACTTCATAATATAACACCACCTGCATTTTGGAATGGTTTGAATGCAATATGTAATATTAAATGTAATTTATTACAAAATGCAGGGAAATGCAAGTAAAATGGTGCAAATAGAATAAATCACTTAAATAACCTGGGGCCTGACCATGAAAAACCTTAAAACTGTTAAAATCTTGAACTGCATTCTATAAGAAACTGGGAATAATAAGAAAGATTTTAAAAGGGGAGTTACTAAATTTAGTAAGCAGACGTGCTGAAGCTACTCGAACTGACTGTAAATGCAGGAAAGATGGTATACTAAGTCAATGTGAGAAAACACAAATGCATAAGCATCTCTTTATGCAGTTTAGAAACAATTGTTGTGAAAATAGTATAAGCAAGGGCCAGTAACATGATTAATTTGGGAGTCTAGTTACAAAAAAATTTACGCAAAATGTGTTAGCTTTGACATTAGAACATGTTTATGAAGATAATGTTCCAATTTTGTTCGTAATTACAGGTTATCAAAATCACTAGCCACTATAGGCTTAATGGTTAGAATGTGTACATGTAATTTGAAAGATTTCAGGTTTGAATCCCTGACCAGCAAGGCACCACTAAAATACCCTGAGCAAGGTACTTCCCCTGCGCACTGCTCCCAAGGTGCTTAATTAGCTGCCACCTGCTATGCCACATATGGGTTAAATGCAGAGGACGCATTCTGTTTTTGTGCACTGTCCGCTGTGGTGTGTCAACAATGATGACCAAATTCTAATAAAACTTCAATTTTGTCATCAAGTTCTAAAGAAAATCACCCGCTAACCAGTCCCTGATAGCATTCATACAGTCAACAAATACCATTTATTCATAATTTATTCATTATGTTTAAAAGATCAAAAGAAATTAATATCACCAACATAAAAATAGTAACAAGTATTGAAGCTATCAATAATCATACCCAGAGGCAGCACAAACAAAATGAATAGTCTAAAGGCATCAACACAGAACAATCACCCAAATCAGCAGCCAACGGAAGATCATTAAAAAGAGCAGATTCAACCAAATGACATAAATGAAATCCAGATTGGATCTCGTCAGAACCAAAAAAATTAGCAAATAATGTAAATGTTAAGTGCAGTGGATATTATAAAATGGAGGAGTTGCACTTTATGATGAAAATGCAATAATATGGTGCATTGTCTTAAACAACCAAAATGATATCTTCATTCACACTTTGTCTAGTTATACAAAGTATGTACATAATGCGCTGTTACACATTCTCCAAAAAAGAAGGCTGATGTAAGTCTCCTGAGGTGCCAGTGTACAGCTCCCCCTAGTGGCCACCAAGGTTGCTTAAAAGAAACAATCCTCCAGAAAAACAGATTCCCAAAGAAATCCACTCCTTATACAGAATAAGCAACATTTTTCTCAAATATGTTTTAGCAGTATCTATAAGACTTATACCAGACAGTTTTACATGTCAATTTAAATCTTAAAATTTATATAAGTATATCCTGCACTAGGATATGCAATGGAATTCTGCAGAAAAGCCATTGGATTCCCTAGGCCACATGGCTACAGTCTTTATCTAATCATGCATTTGTGTATCCCCGCTGTGCAGTACCTACACTGCTCTAATGATGACTTTTGCTGGGCACACGGTCATCGGAGTGCTGTGTAGTCCTGGCCCAAAAAGGGGAAAGACCCTCTCAGTGAACTTCTCGGTGAAGGTGCAGATGTGACTCCCGTCACTGGGGTTGAAAAAAGACACCTCTCCCTTGTCCATGTTCAGTTTCACCCTCACTGTGTCAGGCTTAGTCTCCAGGTTCAGCATCGTGCGTGGGGTGGTCAGCACATTGTAGGTGCCCTTGCTGAGCCCGATGGTCCAGACGCCGGCACTGGGGGTCACGGTGAAACGGCGCTTGCGCACCACCGACTCCTTGCACACTCCCAGAATCCATTTGGGGTTGTCACCCACGCGGACGTCCCAACGGTGGCGGCCCGAGGTGAAACCCTGGGAGCCCATAACGAATACACAGGGGTCAAAGCGCTCCAGGTTGTCAGGCAACTGCTGCCTTCCATGGTTATCCTTCACATTGGACAGATCCGGTGATATCCAGAGCCAGGGTGAGGCTGTGTTGGGATCCAGTATGACCGGAACTACAGACAAGAATATTAAGGGTTATGACTGGGCCATCACAATGGTTGTTGCACAGTGTTTACATACCTCACCTTTACTTATTTTGGCATACATTTCTAAATAACAGTCTTGACAGCTTATATTTATGGACAGGGTGGTGGTGTAGTGGTTACATTTACATTACATTTTCAGCATTTGGCAGACGCCCTTAGCCAGAGCGACTTACATAAGTGCTCAGTAAAGACCCATGAATACCATCTATCTGAATACTCTGTTGGGAAAGTGCAATTTTTTTTTTTTTAAATAAGGAAAAGAGCTCAGAGTAAGAAGCCAGAAGTACTACTTCAGATATTTCTGAAAAAGGAATGTTTTAAGTTGTCGCTTGAAGACTTTCAAGGATTCAGCTGTTTGGACATCTAGGGGGAGTTCATTCCACCAACTAAGTGCCAGGACAGAGAAGAGCCGAGATGTGTGTCTTCCTTGTGCCTTGAGGGGAGGTGGGACCAGTCGAGCAGTGGTTAGCGCTGCTACCCTCCAGCAAGGAGGTCCTGGGTTTGATCCTGGGTTCTTTCTGTGTGGAGTTTGCATTTTCTCACTGTGATTTTTCCCAGGGGCTCTGGTTTCCACCAGTCCAAAAGCATGCAGGGTAGGCTTGTAAATGGGCCCTGTAATTAAGCGAGTGTGTGCGCCCTGCAGTGTGTTGGTTCCCACCTGATGCTCCCGGTATAGGCTCTGCGACCCCAGTGGGGATTAAGCAGTTATGATAATGGATGGATAGTATGTTACATTAAAATTGTAATGCATTTATGCTAAGACATTGTCCATTTGCACGATCCTTATTTTGGGGTTTACACAAACATACATTTTGTTTTAAACATGCTCTGGCATGGTATAATTGTAGTCGAATTGCAGTAGAATTGTATTGGACTGAATTGAATTGAATGGGCATCAGAATGGTTCTTCATCTGTTCAAGAATCTGTAGATCAGGCAGTGTAATCTTGCAAATTAGGCAGTGTAATCTTCAATTGAGAACTTCAAATGTGTGCCTTATGTGAAAGCCACACCAGAGCGGATATCGGAGTTCTGCTGTAATTGAGTAATCTACTGATTAATTTGAAAATTGAGGAATTATTTATGTATAATATATTCATTGCAATTAATAATAATAAAACATTTTATTTAAAGGTGCCTTTCAAGGCACTCAAAGACACCCTAACAATTCACGCAACATGCAAGCATACTTCTGTGCATGTATAAATACAATAAAAATGATCATAATCAAATAAGTTGAAAGCTACCTAAATAAAGTAAAAAAGTAAAGTGAATAAGCAAGACACCTCTGAGGTGCTAGGTAGGAACCAATCAACCATTGTAGGATGCACAATTTACGGCCCGTTTAGGCTCTCTAATGCACTTAAGTTGCATGTTTCTGGAGATTGGAAGGAAACTGAAGAATCCGCCAAAAGATATTGTTAGGGTGCTCACAGGACTACACAGTCAATCATAAAAATGAGACCTAATTTCTATATTAGAACTGTTCTTCCGCATTGTATTACATCAGCTGGATCAAAGGAAGTGCTTCTACTTTTCCCCAGAGTCTCAATTGTCGCATAATTCTACATTCTCCTTAAAGGACGCTTTTCCCACGCACCAGGTGCCTTACTTTTGGTACTTTAAGAAAGTATCAAAAGTACGCAACTTCAAGGTATTGGTTTTCCAGTGGCGTAAAACTGGTGCCAGCACTGAATTGCATCACAACACGAGGCAGGGTATTTTGTACTGAACCTGACAAATGACTGTAGTATATTATACTACGGACGATGTGCGATATTAATACAAATATGGCATGTTATGCACATGCAATTCTTATATCGCCAATCAGCTAGAATAAGATCGGGCTTTTTCTTACCTTCAATTCAGAACGGACATTACAGTGCAGGGAGTTTAAGTCTCGCTAAAAACAAATTTATTCTCTCATAAGAAAAATTTTATTTAGCAAGTTTTGTCATTTTAATGATTATTCTTTTTCAAGATATTCTAGTTTATTTAAAAATCTGTTTAAAGTTTATCTCCAATCATAATCATTTTCATCCTAGCTGTTTAAACCACTCCTAGACAAGGTTTGTGGAAAAACTGATTTTTAAATAAATACCCCAATATTTATTACAATAAAATCGCATTGCAATACTCCAATACCATGCTGTCCTAGTGTATTATACAAAAAACTTTTTCTTTTCATGCTATCCTGATCTCTGGTTCTTCTGACCAGATCGCAGGTAAAGCTTGGATCACTTCATTTATCCATGGATCCATTGTTGTTGTTATTATTATTATTATTGTTATTATTATGTCCATCTTGTTTATCATTGTTTTCTGAGTTCACAACCGTTTTCAAGACCGTGGTTGTAGTGCGTTTCAGAGGCCGGCTATTTGCATGACCAAACGTCAAAGAAAGCATTTCAAGTCCCACCCCAAAGTACCAAAAAAAGTACTCCCCTGGCACTTGGTACTGGAAATTTTGCGATGGCGGTTTTGGCTACCCTAACTGAAAGGCCAATTGAGCGTTTCCTTTCTTTTGTCAGTAGTTAATATGCCGGTCCTGGATCAACCATATGTTTGGCACAGTCCTTTTGTTGCGTTTCCTTTTTCAGTTTAATGAGTACAATAAATGTTGACACTTGAGAAAAAAATAAATTACAGAGAATAGTGATCTCAATTCTAAGAAAAAAAAAATCATGACTCACATTTTTTCAGAATCGTGAAGCTCTAGGTGCTCGTATCTTACAATTGGCGTGTGGAGTTTGGTAAAAGGAAATAGTTTGTTTATTAAACTGCTCACTACAAAGTCTGTGGATTATCATCAATAACCAGGTCATGATTTCTGGTAAGAGACATTGCTGTTGAATTTTCTGGTGTTTTAATCACTACAGAAAGAATGTCATTCACTCCCTTTATATTTGAGAAAAGCTCGTCATTTTTACAACTGATATCTCCAAAACTAGGCAACTTGCAGCAGAACAATTTGAATGGATTAATAGCACTAAAACCCCTCTAAAACATATCTTTTTTTTAGTTTTGGGGTAAACTTCTTTGGATTTTGAGAGCAGCCACGCTTTCATAATTTTTTTTTTTTTTTATCTCTTTTAATTATAATTCTTGTAATTACCTATATGATTAACTGAATAATTTGGACCCTTTTTTCCCCTGATTTTTGCCTAGGGGCAGCGTGTGTTGGTTCAAATCCCAGGGCCAACAAACCAATGATGCCATTCGGTCCTTGAACCTGCAATCTCTACAGGGGCCTTGAATACCAGCTGGACCTGCGCTGTCACCCCAATCTTACACTCACCTGTACAAATATGTTTATGCGTCTCACAGAGAGCACGACTCTAATTTTCACATGCTATGCTGAACATTCACTAGGCGGATATCCCAGGTAACTGTAAAACTCACAGTCTGTCTTCACAGACCCCAGTTATACTCACTCTTCTGAACACATGACTGCATCTTCTCCCAGACCCTGTAACCCAAGGATCCCAGGTGACCAGCCACATCAATGAGCCCTCCCGTGACATTCGGGGGATCCTCGTCAATCCACTGGGCCCTGCAGTGACATTTTGGAGTTGACTGCTGTGTGGGACTGGGCGAAGAATTGGAAAACTGCATGCTGGTAAATGTAGTGAATTATACTTACCTTCTTTTTAAGGATTGGAAATTCTGAAAAAACACAACACATCACTGACAATGCATTTTTAAACTTACAAAAAACTTCATGAAATGCATGACATTAAAAGACAAACAATAATATTTTCTGGAAAGTTTTTGTGAATTCACTTCTACAATTTTGACAGACTTAAAAAAATTGCAGTAATGTACTGTATAACTGGGTTAAATGATCACACACTAACTTGCAAACTATGACGAAGCAATTAATAACTTTACTACCCACCTCCTAAGAGAGCTAATCTAGTACAGGGTCACAGTTATTATTAGTTAGTATGTTAGTTTAATATTCCAATATTCTATTTCTCAGGATATTCTATTTGTGTACTGTGTACTTTTTAAATCCGTATGCACCGGGTACTGTCTATGCACTTTACTCTGTATGTATGTTCATCTGTGCTCTATGTTCTTGCTTGCTATATGCACAAGGATTTCCCCATGAGATCAATAAAGTTTCATCTTAACCTTAAATGCTTGTAATGTCAGTTCTGGCTAAGTATGCAAAAAGATCTCATACTTGCAAGAAGGTCAGGTCCTCTGCCCCCATCTCCCTCTTTATGGACTGGAGCAGCTCTGATAGCTTTGAGATGTCTTTGTTCAGTTCTGAAATCCTGCTCTTCATTTTCTGCTTCTTTTCTCCCTCCTCTGACTTCAGCTCAGCAATCCTTCGTGCTTCTTCTTCTTCCAGGAACTGGCGGAGCTTCTCAAACTCGCCGCTTATCTGCACTTGCGTTTGCTGAG
Organism: Isichthys henryi; assembly: GCA_026776945.1. NCBI lineage: Eukaryota > Metazoa > Chordata > Actinopteri > Osteoglossiformes > Mormyridae > Isichthys > Isichthys henryi. The sequence goes on along the minus strand of JAODJX010000136.1, from coordinate 3,485,304 downwards.
TTTGAATCTGAAGAGAGCAGCCCGAATTATTTTCATACCTTTTCTTGAGTATATGTTCTACTCTGATTGCGCACAATGCAAAAACATTCAGTTATCTATCTTCAATAGCTTCACCAGCACAAGGTCACAGTGAGCTCGGAGTGTATCCCAGGAAGTACAGAGGAGAGGAGGGCCTGGACTGGATGCGATGGGACCACATGGCATAGTCACACTCTGTGGACAATTCAGAGATGCCAATTTTCCTAATGTATGTGTTTATACTGCAGGAAGAATCCAGAGGCAACTCACATGAATACAAGCTCGCCACAAAATAGTGGAGGCAGAACTGTAGATCTGAGGCAAATGTCTGACCCACTGTGCTACCCATTCCCCACAAATGATCACTAATCTGAAAATACAATTAATGTACAGAGTGTTATATTTGGATTAATACTGGGCTTAAACATGACAAGGATCAGCACACATGATGCAGCTATTTATGTTTCTTATAGCTGTTTAGCACAATATACCAGGCCCCTTAATGGAGTGAATTATCACAAAGCAGAGGTCTCCAACTAGATACTATCCAGAAGGGTTTTCTGTCATACCAGGGTTAGGATGAGCCATGCCTGTTCCTGGTATTTACCTGAGAACAGGTGTGGCTCATCAGAAGCCAGGTAGGACAGAAAACCTATGGGACAGGAGCTCTGCAGGATCTGAGTTGGAGACCCCTATCCTAAAGTTTAGGTCACTTCACAAAGCACTATTTATCTCTGGAAAGACAAACTGTGCAGTAATTTAACTAGCCATCTTCTTTCACTTTGGTCAGGGATCTTCAACTGCGAGTCTACAGAAGCACATTGTAAGTTTACAGGTCAACAGTAATTCAGTTGATGCAAAGTGAAAAATATTTAAAGGGTGACTGGTCCAAATTCTTATTTATGTGTGCACATGTGTGGTTCTTAGCTCTGGACTATTTTCATTCGATCCTGGTTTAAAAAATAAATAAAAAGCTTTGAAACCCCTGATTTAGGTCAATTCTGAATCAAAAATTCAACTGGACATTTTTCTAAGTAGCAGAAGATAACAGACTGGGTGAATCTGGAGTCAAGCCATCAAACTAGCAAGCTACCTCACCACATTGTGTCACACAAAAAAATCAGAGCACTCTCTACCGTCTGAAATAATGTCAGTTTAAAATGAATGACAAAACAGCCATATTACCTTTATGTGTTCCAGTGTTTCACTGTATTTTCTTTTTATTTTCTTATACAGGTCCAACTTCTCCTCCAAGACCTTTATTTTAATGTTAAGCTCTTCCTAAAGTGGACAAGATACATACAAAGGACAAATTTCAACAATGTTATGTGTGAAATTTCCCTGTCAAACTGGTTCCACACTCACAGCTCCCCTGCCTGTCATTGATGATCGCCAGGTTCCAGGCCTCCTACCTTGCAGGCCGGCACTCCCCGGTCCACTGGCCTCAGCTCGTGCCCCGGGTGCAGTGTGACGCACTCGACGCACACCGGTTCCTCATCCTTTACACAATACAACACCAGCTCCCGACGGTGCAGACCGCAGAGCGGCTCGAGTCCGGACGGCGCCCAGCAGCCCTTCTCCTTCCGGTATGATTCGCAAGTGTTCCTCAGGGCCAGGTTAGGTATGGGTTCCCCTTCACACTGTTTCCGACACACTGGGCACTCGCGGATTCCCTTCTGCTGCCAATAGCGCTCCAGACAGTCACGACAGAAGCTATGACTACAGGGCAGGAGCCCGGGCTCCTTGAATATGTCCTTGCACACAGGACATGTGAGGTCCTCCTCAAGGAGAGAGGGCCTCTCTTGCATTTCGTAGTCCTCCATGACTCCCGTCTCGAAACTTTACTTTCACTGTCTCATCAGTTCACCGAGGAAATGACGGCTCACTTCTCCGGGGTTAAAAAAAAATCCCACGATCTGATTCCTCTACCGATCCGGAGAAGAGTCAGTGGCAAAGTGTTTTAAATTAAAAGAATTAAACTTAATTTTTCTCCAATTCAATCAATCCGCAAACGGCGAGGCTAGGTCAACAGCTCCTCCTTCTTCCTGTTAAAAAAAATGCATGTAGATGCAGTACTACATAGGCGCCTATAGGGGGTACAATTTAGGCCCAAAACGTGAATAAATATAGCAATGTAGGAATACTACTTCTGTCAGGAATGAAGAAGTGATTTAATACAATACTGGATGGCATTTACGAGTGACAACAGAAATAATAACTTCGTTGTTACTGCCTTGTGTTGCTCATCTAGCTAAGTCCTCGCTCATCCTTGGCTTAGGAAAACCGCTATTCTATGTGTATTGCGGTTCATTTTTCACACTAAGATCAGTTTCCTGGGCGGTATTCCACAAAGCATATTTTTTTTTACCCAGGTAAATCAAATGTAAGGACTGTCCAACAGGAATGTGTACTTACCTTTCCACCTATTGGACAGTTTTACTGTTTGGCTTAAGTTATCCAGCTAACCGGGACGTTCTGCTGTGGGGAATACCCCTCTGATAAATGACTGCCTGTTCCACGTAATATATATGGATATTTTGTTGGAATATGATCATATGGTGGCGCAGTGGTTAGCGCTGTTGCCTCACACCTATAGCACCAGGGAAAACATGTAATGAATTTGGTTGTTTATTTCTATTTGGGCTCCAGTTACCAGCATCGTTGAGCCGGACACACCGCCGCTAGTCCCCGGGTTCGATTCCGGTTTCGGCAATATTCGGCCCGTGTTTCGTGACCGAACGTGGTCGTGACGTCACGGCGTTGGGCACGCTAGTGGACAAGCCGTATGGTTTGTATCATCTTCTGTCTATTCGTCCATCCGTTGTCCCCGTTTTGTGTGGCCGGAGCCGGTATCCGGTTCGGGGCCGCAGCAAATCGCCGCAGGTTTCCTCAAATGGCGGACTGACATGCGCCTCAGTGGTGTTTACGACGCCGTGCGTCGTTTTGCAGCTCCGCTAGCGGCCGCCTTTGTGTTTGCATCCGAAGCGGCCCTTTCTGCAGGCCCCAGCAAATCCTCAGACTGGAGTGGGTGGCCGGCTGGGGGCCGTCCTTTAGCCGCGTAAGCTCCTTGCGACCGCCGCTGGCAGTGCTGCGGACAGCCGCTTCGTTTGGGCAGTGTGTGGGAGGATAAACAGAAATGTGAATATGACGACGGGGAAACCGGTAAGTAGTACAAATATCATTATCGTTATAATAATAATAACGATAATGTTATAATAACGGTAATCATCATCATTATTACTGTTTTGTTTCTTGTTGTGATTGTTATTATTAGGCACTAGCGGCTGTATATTATAATGTGTACATTTAACGGTAATATTTGAACGATAGTTAATTATTAACAATTATCGAGACGGTCCGTTATGTGTTTTAGATAACTTATCGGAGAATAATCGTTTACATTTTTATATAAAAGAAAATGTATAAAGATCTCGCTGGTTGGATGCGTAGCTGTTCATAACATCGGCGAACAGTCTTAGTTGCTTGGTGTGGTTCGGAAAAAAATATTTCCTTTGTCGTTTTCAACTTAGTTTTCTTTAAATACGCAGATATTGAGTTACTTTAATACGCTGCGTATTATTTGCCTAGCGATTCAATTCTATGTAAGACTTGCATAGCGAAGCCTTTCCTTCCAAGCGGAGATGAAACAGTTCTCAGCTTTTATTGTGCATTATTATACTGTATGTTATGCAGTTGTATTACTGCAGCTGTATGAAAAATTATCTTTTTGCTTACCTGGACTCCTGTTGAAATGTAGCTCTTGCCCTAGTCGTTTTTTAAAAAGATGTTGTCCAGAAAGAAATTGTCGGAGGAAGACAAAATAAGGACCAGTAAAAGCTAAGGTGATACCTTGTTATATTTGACTTGTGTTCTTTTTCCGTGACTTTGCAATTAAGACCTGAACCTTTCTGCTTCTCAAACATAAGCCAGGCCTCAGCATTTGTTCCGACCCTTCCCCATTTTCTCCATCTCCATCATCGTGTTGTTAATATAGTGTTTGTTTGGACTGGACTGGGCCACATGCAGGGCAACTTTGGTCAGTCACGTTTCTGGGTTTCAGTTTTAGGTTCCCAGTTTTTAAACTAGCTCAAGGACTGACTCCTGCCGTGATCTTGTGCCCTCGCCCCCGGACTGGAGGTGGGAGAGATGACTGGCTGGCTCTCTCCCCTCCTGATGGTCCTGCTGTGGGCCTGGGTCTCCAGTAGCCAGGCTGGGGACTGTAAGGGCCAACGGCAGGTGCTAAGGGGACCTCCAGGGTATGTCACAGATGGGCCAGGAAACTACTCAGTCAATGGCAACTGCGAGTGGCTGATTAAGGGTAAGGAAAGGTTGGGTTGACAGAATAATGGTGCTAGTTCAGTGTGCCTTATGTTTAGGGTGATCAGATAATCCATTTCTGGGACACTTTGAGCTACTTCAAGTTTTACATACTGCTTTAAAACCGGAAGGCTCCTGTACTTGTATAAATAGTTCAATTCTTCTTGTGCTTTAACTGGTTTGTTTGCTTGATAAAAAGACACGTTCAGCTATTTCACAATAACATTAGTGATACATGTATGATGAGACTGACCAATCAGCACACAGCAAGAATTCTGCCCTTAAGTGACCTCCTGCAGGTCCTTTTGATTGAAAAGGTTGTTTACAAATCCTGTCCTAACTCAAAGTGTCCTCCCTGACATGGATTACTTTCTGGTCACCCTACCTAGAATGGATGTAACATAATGTGAAAATAAGTGCAGTTTAAAAAAACCTGTCTTGAGGAATCAGCTATGAGTTGGTGAAATATTTCTTACAATCAAGCACTACCTAATCTGTCTTCTGTGAGTCATAAGTAAGCTTAGTTAACTATCTTAAGGGGGGAAAAAGCAAGAACCCCAACAGATAGTAATTCAGGTAGTGCATTTATTAATTTCTGACATAATTCTACAATGCAACTTTGTTACAACAAAAACCAAAAAATCCTAAATCCTTTAGTTATTGGTGATCTTTAAAATGCATTCGGTTTGAATGCAATAAGGAATTTCCTTATATTCTGCCCTTTTTCTTCACTGCCACAGCCCCGAGCAGCAGTTACAGCATCGTTCTGAACTTCTCCTTCATTGAGACTGAGTGCACTTACGATTACCTGTTTGTTTATGACGGCGACTCATACCGGAGCCCCCTGCTGGCGAGCCTCAGTGGTACGACCCTGCCACAGCCTATAGAGGCAAAGTCTGGCAAGGTAATAAGAATACACATGGTAACACCTCTGCATAGCCATGATATCCTACAAATCAGCTGAACAAAACAGTATAAGCATTGTATACATCATAATGTCTGTCTGGAGGTCTGTAAAATGGAGCCCTCTCTCTTTGGATGGTGTGGTGTTTTTTTGCCGATTCCCAGCCCGTGCATCTGGCCTGGTCTGCTTCTCTCTCTCCCAGATGCTGCTGCACCTGTTCAGCGATGCAAACTACAACTTGCTGGGCTTCAATGCCACCTACTCCTTCTCGGTGTGCCCGGGAGCCTGCAGCGGGCACGGGCGCTGCGACACACCATCAGCCCGCTGCCTCTGTCCCGAGGGCTGGGGGGGGCCCGACTGTAGCAACCCGCTCTGCCCTCATGTCTGTCCCCTGCACGGCTCCTGTGACAAGGTGGACCAGCCGCATTAGAGCTTACTGTTTACATCAGGCCACTCTCCCCATTCACCAAAAGATGCAATCAATCCCATAAATAATGAAGAACTTGAAAATATGCTGAATTATGAGCAGAGAGGGCACAAAGATACGCTTCTCTGTGTAGGGGCTCTCACTTCCCCTCTATGCCCCCACCCCGGATATTGATTCAGGATGTTGTCTTCACAGAAGGGTGAGCGCTGCCTGTGCAGCTCTGGTTTTGTCGGGCGGAGCTGCCAGCTGGGTCTCCGTGACGACAGTGGGGCAGGGCAGTGGTGGGAGGTCAGTGGGGGAGACGCCAACACGCCACGCCGCACAGCTGCCGCTGGAGTGTACCTGCCTTCCACTGAAGCCATGTACCTGTTTGGGGGTGAGACTCTCAACACCTCTTATTGCTTTCATTACAGTTGGAAAAAATCCATGTGTTTTTGCATGAGATAAAACTGTAACACATGTTTGAATTGAAATTGGGAGCAGTGAACCTTATCTTGACCCTCTCGGGTCGTTGGCGACGCAGCATACTTTTCGTGTCTATTTCAGTTTATATCTCGCTGAAATCTTCATGTAGAATCATGAAAAAAATGCTGACTAAATCTGTAATCTGTCTTCCTTTCAAAATGTCAATTGTCTGAAGTATTGATGTTTTTAAAATTAGGTTAAATTAGCAAAAAAGTAAACCATGTCACCTTTCATTGTTTTACCTGTATCGGGGGCATGTATTGCCGCCCTCACCTGAAGATCGCTATTTGCATTATAAATAGTCGCATTTCCATGTATTCAAATCGCATTCGCATAGTAATTTGATGAACAACGCAACAGTGAACCGCGATCCAGATACATCCCCATCACTGCCATAATAGGCGGGAGGGGTGTGGCTAGGTGTGAATCGCTCATGCATACACATGAAAGTTGCTACGTATTCAATGAAAGGAGCCCAGAAATAATGACGTGAGTTAGGTTTTTCTTATTTATCAGACTTTATGTTGCAACTACACCATTTAGTCATCTTCATGTAGTCAAGACTTTGGTGATCAGATATCTGGGATCAAAACAAACTGCCACCATTGCTTACTATGTACTTTTATAACATTTCTGCAAGTGTTCCAAACTGCATTTTGCAATGTCTATACGTTAATGTCAAATTACAAACTTCACGTTAATCTCACATATTTACAAAGTACACTAAGATTAAGATGAGATTAATGCCAAAACAAATAAATTATTTCTTCTATATTTGCCTTGAATTAAGTTCATGATATTGAATGAAATGTGTGATCATGCTCCAGTCAGTGAAAGCGTGTTCCCTAGCCTTAGACCCCAGAGGGTTAAACAGAAACATCTGTTTTGATCTAACAAATGGATTCTTGATGCCTGTTTTGGTGATACTGGTCTCTCTTGATAGGATGATGACTTACTAGATAGTTCAATGTCTGTTCCATCATCCATTGTGGCCTCTACAGCTATCTGTTATCTGACCTGTGTGTTATTTGACCTTTGCTGTGTCCTTTGCTCATGTCAGGCTTTGACTTAAACAAGGCTCTGGGGGATCTGGTGAAGTACAACTTCACAAGTAACCAATGGGAGGAGGTGCAGCACACGTTCACACCGGTGAGAACCGCCCCTGGTCCAGCTCCTGCCAACGAGAGCTCTCATTGGTCCCGTTTCCCTGGGGGACGTTTTACTGCCTTGCCTTAACCAGCTGCCTGCCAGCTCGCCAGCCAGCTCACCCTCCATTCATATGCTGTTGTGATTTAATGTGACTGACAAATCATTAGTCACTTGCTGGTGAGAAAAGGGAAATAACATGGCTCTTGTGGCAGGCGGCTCGACACTCCCACACGGCTGTCGAATGGCAGGGAAAGATGCTCGTATATGGCGGCGAGCTTGCTGATGGCTCACTGGCAGGCGACATCTGGATGTACCACCCCCTGGAAGACAGGTGGGAGCAGCACGGGAGAGGGGACCTTCCGGGGGCTCCCCGACTGGCAAACCATGCAGCCGCTGTGGTGGATGGCTACCTTTACATCTTCGGGGGTACGTTAGTCACGTGTGGGTGTGAGGCGAGTGGCGGGCTCTGGCACTGACTGTCACCTCTCTTGCAGGACGCACGCCAGAGGACATGTTTTCCTCGATTTTGTACCGGTTTGACCTGCGGAAACGCCAGTGGGAGGTGGTGCATCCATCGGGGGGGAAGCCCCCGGCCACAGCAGGCCACTCCATGGTGTTCCACCGGCCGTCCCGGACCCTGCTGGTCTACGGTGGCCACAGACCCACCACCGCCAGGTAAAGGTGATGGCCCGCAGAGTCCGCTGAGGCGGCGGCACCCTTTAAGTCCATTCACACGGCACGGTCGCCCTCAGGTTCAGCGTGCGCGTCAACTCCACGGACATGTTCCATTTGGACCGACGCTTCTGGACTTCTCTGCGCTCCCGGTTCCCAGCCAATGGTCCCAGGGAGAGGGCATTCCATTCCGCCACCGTCATCGGCAACTATATGGTTGTGTTCGGTGAGGAGACCACCGTGCCACTTGGCATGACCAAGAGGAACAGGAAACTTGCCTCTGTCTGCTGGTCGTGGTCTTGCTCCATCCATCCCCTTCCTCTTTTTCAGGTGGGAACGTGCACATCCATTACCAGGAGGAGAAGTGCTATGATGAGGACATTTTCTTCTATCACCTGGGCTGTCACCAGTGGGTCACTGGCGGGGTGGATCCCACGCAACGTGAGTCTGCTCCACCTGAGCGTGTTGGCCGTCGATGCGGGTTAGGGTTAGGCCTCGCTCAACCGTACTGTGCAGGGAGGGCTGGGTGGGGGCCCTAGAAAGTGATGGAAAGAAATCGATATTCCTGAGCTGTGCTCAGAACTGAATGACTTTTAACACTAGCCATGTCTAGCTGAATGTACGGATGCCCCAGGGTTGAATGTCACCACCACTGACAGCTGTCATGCCCCCCTCCCCCCCAACAGGAGGGGGCGTTGTGCGGGGACGGTACTCCCACGTTGCTGCGGTGATGGAGGGCCGTGTGCTCCTGGTTACTGGGGGTTACAGTGGGATCGCCCGCGGAGACCTGCTGGCTTACAAAGTCCCGCTGTTCGTCAGCAGTGATCCGGGAGACAGGGTGAGGAAAGTCATTCGGGAAAAAAATGTAATGCATATGTTAATGGTGATGTGATTTAGGTGTGGGCCAGTGTGTAGAGATGTAGCCTCACTTTGCATGAGGGAAGTGCAAACCCCCAGAATCTGCGATAATGTGCTTTGGTAGGTCACTGTATCTGCATGTAACACGTGCGTGCGGGCCCTGTCGCTCAGGACGCCGTGTGCGCCGAGGCCCCTGATGAGAGCTCATGCCTGAAGAACCCTGAGTGCAGCTGGTGCGAAGGCCGCTGTCGCGAGTACCAGCCCACTGACCCGGTACACCCCACCTGCCTGCTTCGGCGCTCCAGGCACACGCCCACCTCTTCCCAGCCGTAACCACGTTTCCGTCTCTCACCACAGTGTGGCAGCACCGGCTGCCTGGGCCTGGCCCGCTTCCTGTCGGACTGTCAATCGTGCCTTGTGTTCAGCGGGAGCCCGGCCTCGCTCCCCCGCGCCCCAGGGGATTTTGGGTGGTGCGTGCAGAATGAGTCCTGCTTGCCCGTCTTAGGTGAGTAGTAACCTGTGAGTAGCTGATCTGTGACACCAGCCGAACGGAAAGCCCAATTGTTGAACCTGTCCTCATCCGGCTTATCAGAGCAGAGTGCCTGCCGCGTGGACCAGATCTCAGGGGCCTACGGCTGGTGGGGAGAGCGCACGCGCTTTCTTACCTCCTTCAATTCCTGCCGTGCTGAGAACTTCGTTCCTGGGATGCACCTGCTCACCTTCCAGCACCCACGCAACAACTCCCAGCCAGACAAGGTGCTGAGGCCACCCTTGTCCACCTGCTTTCATTACGCTTAACACTTAATGCAGGATATAACGTGTCGCTCCCTCTCTCCCTCTCTCTATCCCTCCATCTTTCTCTCCCTCTCCCCCCCCCACTCTGTCTGTCTGTCTCCCTCCCTCGCTTGCACTCCCCCCCAGGTCTCCATCTTGCGTAGCACCTCCATCACCCTCAGCCCCTCCACCGAGATGGACGTCACCCTGCAGTTCCGTGGCTTCATCCACCCACTGTGGGGCTCCCCTCCCCCCGCACCCCCAACCACAGAGACGGTCTCCATGTGGGCGCGCATCCAGAGGCTCCACTTCATGGCCCGCATGGCTACGGGGCCCAACTCCCTGAAGCTGGTAAGCGAGGGCCCCTGCAGGACAGTGCTGCAGCCCACTGACCTGACATAGACACCCTGACACTTTTTTTTTTCTCTTCAATCCTTCCCCTTCCCCAAACTGTTAAGTCGGACGTCATTGGCCGTTGGGGGGCCCAACAGGAAAAGGAGAGCCGTCTGCTGGCCAGGCCCAGTGGATCCCGTCTCTTCCAGAACCTGACCCGGGGTAACCGCTACCTGGTGGAGGCGGAGGGCTACCTTAACAACTCTGGGTCAGGCCACACCAGCGAGATGGCCCTGACCTGGAACCGGACCGTCTTTCCTGGAGGCAGCGTCAGTATTAGCCGATTTAGTAGCTTCTTTATTTTTTTTGGTTTCTTGTCGGAACCTGCTGACTGGTGTCTCCTCCTCCTTGCCCTGGTCCCGTTTGCAGGAGATCTCCTTCCTCTTCCTGGAGCCTTACCGCTCAAGCTCCTGCTCAGAGTACTACTCCTGCCTGGCCTGTCTCTCAGACCAGTCCTGTGGCTGGTGCCCCCCACAGAACCGTTGTCTGCTCCGCACCTCTGTGGAACCCTGCTTGGAGATGTCTGGCGAGTTGGAACGCCACCTGCTGATCACTCCACAGCACTGCACCCTCTGTGAGGACTACCGTGACTGCGCTGCTTGCACTCAGGTATAGTAGGGTATTTGTGCCATGTCGCATCGTAAGGCCCATTAGGTTTGTCTTCCTGGCCCAGCCAGGCAATTTCTCCCCTTCCCGGTGCGGCTTGTCAGCTTTGACAGCCTTCAGCCAATGATAAACTGCCACCTCATGTGTTGCCCACAGGACCCCTACTGTGAGTGGCAGATCAGCTCCAGCAAGAAGGGCGACTACCAGTGCAGCAGACGGGGAAGGCTGGAAGGATCCATCCGTGACCCGGGGGGGTGCCCCAAAGTGTGCAACCAGTGAGTGGCCCATCGCTGCTGGCCAGATGGAAAGTCCCTTGTGTCCCCCCTGAAACACAGGGTGTCCAGGAGCCATTAGAATGTCGTAAAATGTCTGAAATTCGAGTTGAAATAATTAAGGCCATGAAAAGTCTTATGAAGTCTGCAGTTTAAGTTTAGTAGGTCTTAATGTCTTTGTGGTTATAAACATTCACAGTGGTCCCCCTTTATTTGCAATTTCCCTGTCTGTAGTTTGTTACCCACAGTCTGAAAATATTCAATGGAAAATTCCAGAAACAACAAATAAGTTTTAAATTGCACCCCATTTAGAGTTGGGTGATGAAGTCTCGCACTGTCACGCCTTACTTAGTAGCCATCTTGTTTATCAGATCAGCTGTGGTGGTATGGCTGTGCTTGTGTTCAAGTAACCATTTTCTTTGATTTTTAACATGAAAAAGGGTAAGTCTAATACTGTAAGATATATTCTTAGAAAGACACCACATTCACAACATCTATTACAATGTATTGTTATTAATGTTTTGTTGTTAATCCCTTATTGCCATTAATTAATACAATATGTATGTATGTATGTATACGGGAAAACATAGTGTTTATAGGGTTGGGTACTATATGCGCGTCCAGGTACGTATCCCCCACATGCTATTGTATTTTAGTTTGATGTTGAAAAACATCTCATGTAAGTTTAAATGCGTCTCACTGACTCTTAAGGGGTCAACTGCCAAGTCAGTTTTTATAAATCACTGGCACAGATATGCACACTGATCATTTTTTGTCTTTCGAGTCTTTTTGTTTTAACTCTTGCACACCTGCTGGTTTTCCAGATTATTTTACGGGCAAATTGTAATAAGTATTATGTTCACACGTGTGCTGCTCATTCAATCGTGGTCACTTGCTTACAGGCACTCATGGTAAATGGACACGGTGGATCTTTATTAATGAAGATGTATAGAAATATGTAATGAGAAAATCAAGTGGTATGCACTGTCCTCCTAAGTCTGTTACTTAAACCACACTTGGCTGGGCATTTCTCTCTCATTTATTTTTATAGTTAAGTTCATTTATTCTACCCTTGCACTTTGAATGGTGTGATTATAAATGAATTTGGATGTCGCTCTAAAATGCCAACATCTGTTTTGTATGGGTATTGATTCTAGTGAAGCACGTTTTCTCATTTAGATTCATCTTACATTTGACTTAAAGTGGCATTACAAAGGTCTAAAAATGTCAAATTTTACATGGGTATTTCTGTAGACACCCTGTTAAATGGTGGTAGTACCTGTTCCCTTTACCAACCCCCAGAAGGAGGACTTGTGGAGAATGCTTGTCCAACGCCAGCCAGTGTGCCTGGTGCGAGTCTGCCCAGGTCTGTTTCTACTTCGCTGCCTACCTCACCAAATATCCGTATGGAGAGTGCCGAGACTGGTATGACAGGTAGGCACCGGCTGCTCCCTCAGTCTCTGCCTTAATCTCATTATCTTTTCTCTGGAATCTACAACCCCAAATCAGAAAAAGTTGGGACAGGGTGGAAAATGTGAATAAAAAAAATAAAGCAGTAATTCACAAATGT
>JAODJX010000136.1:3440886-3458071 GCA_026776945.1 Isichthys henryi | reverse complement strand
GGCAGTTGCGGCAGGGGCACGGTCCCCCCCCGTACCCCCCCCCCCCCTTGTTTTAGAGTTAGTGCAAGTATTAGTGTTAGGGTTATAGTTAGAGTTAACACTGCACTCTCCCTCAGTGTGTTGGACCAGTGAAACTACTTGTGTGGGCTGGGTTAGAGTTTGTGATTCTGTGCTCTTCCCCCAGCGTGTCAGGCCAGTGCGAGCCCGTGTGCAGCCAGGGTTGCGTGAACGGCACCTGCATGTCGCCGGGCGTGTGCCGCTGCCATTTTGGCTTTGTCGGGGACAGCTGCTCGGCACAGTGCCGCTGCAATAAGCACAGTGACTGCGCCAGCCTCACCCAGCCCGATGTCTGTCTGGAGTGCCATAACAACACCATGGTGAGCACGCCCCACCCCCTTCAGGCTGGCATCACACATGCAGTCTGAAGTATTCTGCCGACATGATCCAGCCCCCCATATATTCCCTCCTCCCAGGGCCAGCACTGTGAGAAATGCAAGCCGCTGTTTGTGGGCTCAGCTCTGGGCGGCGGTATGTGCCAGCCCTGCCGGAAGTTCTGCCAGGGCAACAGTGCCGTGTGCCTGTCCCGGGAGGAGCACAAGCGGGCGCTGGAGCATCCCAGAGAGTTCCTGCTGGACCCTGAGAGTGTAGGCAACTTTGTTTCTGATATATATGTGTAGAATGCCCCTGTGTCACTGCCCCCCCCCCCCCACTTATCTTTATGCTTCCGTGCAGCATGTTCAAAAATAAACCTTAAGTGGTCTCTCTAATCTGCTCTGAGTCCTAAAACCAAATATACAACATTTAGATAATTAGTATGTTTATAATTATGAAGTTTATAGTTTAATGTGTTTTTTTTAGCAGATTCTTTGTGCCAAGTGCCATGCATGCAGCTTTCAAGGAGCTAACTACCACAGCTAGGATGATTGTCCAGTGACTGGCCAGTAACAACAGTTACTGTACAAAGAATTATAGGCAAGGATTGTACAGCGCTATACAATGCTAAACATCCATCTTTTTTCTATAACCACTTGTTCTATTCATGGGGTCTGGACCCTGTCCTGGAGGGTATGGCAAAAGACAGAGAACAACCCAGGATGGGACACTAACCTGTCACAGGGCACACTCACATACCAGTCAATTGCACGCCTATGGGCAATTTGGTAACTCCAATTAGCCTCAGCAAATCTTTGGACTGTGGGGGGGAAACTAGGGTACCCGGAGGAAACCCCATGACGATACAGAGCCATGGTAGAGACTTGAACCCAAGTCCCAGAGGTGTGAGGTAGCAGTGCTAATCACTGTACCACTGTGCTGCCCCTAGTACTCACCACCACTAAACAATACTAAACATTGTAAGAACCTGACAGAAGACGAGTTCCAGTCAGATCCCCATGAGGACTAAGGTAGTGTAGAGCGAGCGCCATCTAGATGGGGGGGCAGATTTCTTCTCTTCCCCAGCTCTCTCCACCTCGTACACTGTTCCGTTTCTCCCCACTTTTTCCTGACAGTATCTCTGTCTGCTGTTTCCCCGCAGATCACACAGTGGGTGATGGAGGGCCCCACGGAGGTCAGTGCCATGTGTGTCAACTGCCAGAACAACAGCGTGGGGGACAAATGCGAGACCTGCCTCAGCGGCTACTTCCTGCTGCAGGGCAAGTGTGAAAAGTGAGTATGGGCTGGGCTGTGCCCCATTCTGTTCAAGAACTGGATTCTGTTGGCTGTGACCCAATCACACTGAGAGCAAAGTGGTTGTGAGCTGCCCGCTGTCCATTATGAGGATATCATTAATTATCTGGCTCTTCAAGTATTGTGGGTAACACTGAAGCAAATGAGTGACTAAAAGTCTGCAGGCTCATGATTGCATAATTGCTATTTCTGGCTGGGTACAAGAACTGCAGAGGAAAAAATGTGGATGAGATACAGTCACTGGCATGTACCAGTAGTAGAGATGGCACCAGCCCGATACCCAAAACACAAATATGTGTCAGACTTTAGCTGTAAACAGATCGCCGCAACCTCAGTTCTCATGTCACTAACAGCCAGGAAAGGAATACTATTGGTCTGTTAAATCTTTAATTGAGCTATAATTTTAATGCACGATGAATCATTAAAACCACTTCTCTGTTGTGATGATAACCTTCCTAGGCAGGGTAGGGGGAAATGGGCCAATTGGGGTTAATGTGCTGCAATAACTCCTCCTGTCCTGCAGGTGTCAGTGCAACGGCCATGCGGACACCTGCAATGAGCATGACGGCACAGGCTGCCCCTGCCAGAACAACACGGAGACTGCTTCCTGCCTGACCAGCTCTCAGAGTGACAGGAAGGACTGCTACAAGCAGCAGGTGCGTGAATGAACTTGACTGGGAGCATCATTTTTCAGCCAGTGTTACTGGGACACGGTACCTTGAATCTATTTTGTCTGAGCGTTGCTGCTTGGTAATGGGGGATGCGATGACAATGCTAACAGAACAGGAAGTCTGTAGTTGGCATAGTACCCCAGGTCAATCCCCGGATGGAGCCCTAGGCACGCTTCACGGCAAGCCCCCCCCCCAACCCCCTTCCCCCAAAATAAAAAATATCAAGAAATATGGATGCCTTTATTTAATACAAAGGAACGAAGCAATGCAAACATTTGCAAAGTAGACTCAAGGTAGTTATAAATAATATACTGACAAATAAAATAAAAAATACCAGAGTTTACTTACCTCTATATTTACATAATTTTACTTTTTCCTTTGCAAAAAAAAAGGCCACCAGTTCTTCCTAGTGTCATGCCCCGCTCGTCCGCTCCTCTCGTGTTCCACGCCCCCTGATTACCCACGTGTGATTCCCTGATTTGTCTCCAGCTTTGTCTAGTTAGTTTGCTCCGTCTTGTCTATTTAAGTCCTGGTCTTGCCTGTTTCCCTTGTCTGTCATTGTGGTTAGGTGGATGTTCGTCCGTGCTGTCTGTTCCCGGCTCCCCGTAGCCTTATTAAAACCCCGTTATCCCGATTTCGCCTCTCTGCCTGATCCTTTGGCCACCTGCCCGCACGATCGCCGGTGTGCCCAACCGTGATCGTGACACCTAGCAGCTCCTGCACCACGTAGCTGTTCTTTTCCGGCACTGCATGGGCTGCCAATACCTCTAGAGGCACCCTTCACTGCCTAACTGTTCTGTGCCGGCACTATAGGGGTGCAAGTACTTCATTGCATACCATACGGGAAGAACTTAAATGGACTTGCTTAGTCAGTGTCCTAGGTGGCTACCTGTGTCACCTAATGGGTTGACCCAACAGCACCAACGTCACTAATCATAGTAACTTTTCTGTTTATGTGGTTTTTGACCCTCAGTATTTTTTTATTCTTATTGCCTTAATATAGTGTCATAGCTGTTCATAGCCTGACTGTTTCACTCCCCCCGTTTTGTCCAGTGTGCTAAATGCAAGGACTCCTTCAATGGTACTCCGGTGAATGGCCGTCAGTGCTACCGGCAGTTTAACGTGGACCATGAGTGCTGCTTCGACCCTACTTCACAGTCCAACTGCTTCCATGAGCCCAACATCCGCAACCTGCCACGTGGTCGCACCGTCTTCTTCGCGGCCCAGCCCAAGTTCACCAATGTGGACATCCGTGTCACCATCGACGTCACCTTCGGCGAGGTGGAGGTCTACGTTTCCAACTCGCATGACACCTTCATTGTGGATGTGGACCGGCAAACGGGCGTTCACAGCGTGAAGATTGAGGACGACGCACCTCGGGGGGAGGCACCCCCATCGCCTATAAAGCTCTACACCAACTCCAGCTCGGGTCTTTCCCCGCCACCCCTCCCCAGCACTCCACTCCAGCTGCAGGCCAAGTCGCCGGCAGCGGAGCGGGAGATCCGCGAGGAACGGGCCCAGGGCCTCATCTCCTACATTACTGTGTGGAAGCCCCAGACAGTGCTCATTGTGCGTGGCGTGCGTGACAGGGTGGTCATCACCTTCCCACACGAGGTGCACTCGCTCAAGTCCAGCCGCTTCTACATTGTCCTGAGGGGCGTCGGCATTGAGGCCCATGATGGCCAGTCCCAGGGCCTCCTGTTCCTCCGCCAGGACCAGGCCCACATCGACCTCTTTGTCTTCTTCTCCGTCTTCTTTTCCTGCTTCTTTCTCTTCCTGTCAGTCTGCGTGCTCCTCTGGAAGGTCAAGCAGTTTCTGGACTTTCGGCGGGAGCAGCGGCGACACATCCAGGAGATGACAAAGATGGCGTCCCGGCCCTTTGCCAAACTCACTGTCTACCTGGAGCCTGAGGAGCCGCAGCTGATCTACCTACCATCCTGCGGCCTGCCTGGCGGCCCCATCTCTATTTCTCACGCTCGTACGGGCAAGCTGGGTGGAGTTATGATGGGACCCCGCGGACGGCCGGGGGGTGTGTCCTACAAACACGACCCCACCTCTGGTCCCGCGGGTCACCAGCTGCACCACCTGTCCCTCAGCGGGGGTAACAGCGGCCAGCATCTGCCCCTCCACTACCTGAACACTCAGCACTACGCTCCCACCTTGGCAGGAACTCCCTCCTCACACCTGCAGCACCATCCGTCCTCCCACAGCGGCTACCAACACTTCTGCCGCTCTGACCCCTTCCTCTCGCAGCTTCTGGGCTTCTCCTACTCCTCCTTCAAAGTGGGGCCCATCACTCTGGAGCCCACCGATGACGGCATGGCTGGGGTGGCCACGCTCCTTATTCAGCTGCCCGGCGGCATCTTGGCACCCAATCGGGCCTGCCTGGGTTCAGCCCTGGTCACGCTACGACAGAACCTGCAGGAGTACTGCGGCCACGGCAGTGGGGGGGCCCACCCAGGGGCTGGCGGTGGCCGCAAAGGACTCCTGGGCCACCAGCATCTCACCACCATGGCCATGTGAATGGGAAGGAAGAATACAAGGATGACTGATGGAAAGGAGGGATATATGTGGGAAATGGGAGATATGTGGTGGTGATGAAGGTCATAATGGTGAAGAGACGATGGCCAGTATGCTGATTTGTATGGGCCAGTTCAGAGACCTCTGATTGTTTGTATATAATGTATTTTAGGAGGTTGACTTGTGTTTCCACTGTCACAATGCTTCACATTTCCCCAACCAAACTATCTCTGATTGATCACATTGGAATCACCTAGTCGCCAGAGGAGAGGCAGAAGCATGGTGGACAACCAGTGGGAGGCCACAGAAGGTGGGGTAGTATATGAAGGGAATGAGAACCAACATGCTTTATTTCTGAAAGTGACAATCATGAGAGTGCTGCTGGTTGGCTCCAGGGAGAACATAGGTGCATGGTGACCAGTCTGACAACAAGGTTAAATGGACATTTAAGTGAGAACTGAGAGCTTATGCCTTTGATAATATCAATATTTATAAAATTAGGCTTATTTTTTACCTAGAGGTACGAGTAGCCTTTTTGTGAAACCCTAGAGAAATTTCATCAGTCATTAAAGGTGTCGCTTGTGTGCAGTACCTACACTTTTATTATGAAATGTAAGAGATGTGAAAACGGGGTCGGTCTGTTTTCACATTATAATGATCAAGGAGCTTTTTATTCAAACCCATCGGGCCTTTTCTTGTAGGCAAAATGTGACACACACACCCCCCCCCCAAGCCTTCAATATATTGTTCTTCAACGGAGATGTTGCATTTACCTCAATCTGCATAAGCATTTGTCAGTTTTTGTCTCGAGTATATTGAGAGTCACCAATTGTACTTTTCCTTTTGGCAATGGTTCCATTGATGGCTGAAGTTTTGTGATACAAGTCATTATATAAAGTGAGTGAGGTTAGATTTCTGCCTTTGCAGCTTTGGGGTTGTTCACTCATTGCGCCATTCTCTGTGGGAAGGTCCAGACAAAGCCTTCGCTGTCTGTCAATCTCGCTATATGCCTTTTTGTGGAGGTCTTTTATTTATGCATAAAAATGTCATTATTTTATACTAAATGACTGCTTGCTCTGCATGTTTCACCGTCGCAGTTAATAACCGGATATTCAGAAGATTTCTTTATAACTGCCTCATTTAAAGTCAGGGATAAACTTTGGAATGACTGTAACCTGGTATGATTAGGGGTTCTGTAGGTCGGAGTAATATTTATTAAATGCTCCTGATTAAAGAAAGGAAGAAAATGAAAGCAACTGACAAACACTAGAAGAGAACCTTCAGTATTGTCTGATTGTTACATTTTATTTTTTTATTTATTGTACGTCTAGACGTTGACTGTGCCGTACAAGAGCTCTCATTTAATCCTGGGTTGCAACCTATGATCGATATTAATTGCATAACACTCTGTAATGTAATTGAATCAAACAGTATGCCTGTATCATTTCATGGCTCTGTTACTGCATGAAGTACAATGTTTTGGAGACAAGTGTAATGCATAAATAATCGTTTACAGTTTTGTTCCAGAAAAAAGTAACAAGTTACATACACTTAAAGATGGGTGAGCATTTGCTTTGTGAAGTCAGTTTTCTTATTAAAAATTGCTGACAAATGTATCCGAGTGATAGTCATGTATGTTATTCATTCAGTGTATTTCCTTTAAAGATGCCGTGTGGAACGTCATGAAATTTGACTTCATTTTGGACACCTTTAGTGGCACGTACATTGTCCGCCGCATTGATGACATTGAAACTTCATGGAACTCGTGTCTATTTATTTAATAATGCTCCTTTCCTTTTTATTTAAAAGTCGAATGTACTGAAGCCCCATTACACGCGGTTCAATTTGTAGTCTGTCACAATATTAAAATGAGATTACTTTTTGTGGTATTGAATTCTGTATTTCCGATATATAAGGGGTCGTGACTTGACCTCCGTCACGTTATTTTTTCCATTTGAAACATTTGTAAGCTTCTAAAATTAATTGTGATATTGGCGTGTGAAATATTTTAAACAGTTTTGTTTTGAACACCGCAGTCTGATTTGGCTAGTTGTCCAATCAGAGCTTTGGCCCGGTAACATTCTGACCTATCACGATGTTCCGTTTCTGTGCCCTCGCGTGAACCGTCTGCTGTCTGATTGGCCGCGTGGGCTGTCAATCCCAATAAGTTTGCATCATTCTTCCGGTGTGTGGTGGGTAATGTTTTTACCGTTTGCAAAGATAGCGCTGTGTATTTCATGAAGTAAACTTAGTGAATGAGTCCTGATGTTACCGTTTTCATAAAGCGTGATAAGCAACGTAAAATATTCAACCGTCTACACTTAGCTATAAATCGGTTTTGCAGGTTTTCAGTTTTGCACGACTTGCCATCTAATACTTTAGCTAGTCGTTTGTTTGGCTGCTCTCCTTTCCGTGTTTCTGAGCTGTACCGGTACAGCGATCGAAAGATGAATTACAAGGAGTCTCCAACGTTAATAGGCCTGGTAAGTATTTCCTGGACGCCCAAGTGCCATTGAGCTTGCATAAGCTACTTGCTATTGATCCGATCGTGAGCTGCATATCCTGGCAGCTATAAGTAGTCATATACTTATGTACGGACAGCATGGCATCCTGCTTAAAGCGTTCTCATCTTTTTACTAATTAAAGTGATTCCACCCATTTGTGCAGCTCAGAAGCAAATCGGTGCTTTTTACTTTATCTGATTACGCTGTCCTGCTAATTAGAGCACCCTTGGTAGGAAGTACTATAGCTCCATGGAGTGAACAGAGACGTAGCTGTTTCGATTAGCCATGGAAAAGGCTTAAGATAAGTATCAAAGCACGTTTCGCCTGGTCGAGTACTAGTTAAGTGTGTGAATTACAACTGTGTGGCTGATTGTACAACAGAAAATTAAAAATTTTCTTTGACTTGCCTAAAATGGTGTTCATGTAGTTCACAAAAGTTTGGAAAATAATGCAAAATTAAATATGTGATTTGAAATGTGCATCCTTTCATGGGCCCCTTGCTGTTTTCTTTTAGATAAAATTGAAAAGTAGAGGTTTTCCCACCAGCTGTATACCATAAACTTTAAAGGGAATTTAAAGATCTGTGGCCAGCAAGCTTTGGTTAAAAGGAGTGTGAGCGTGGATAACAAAATGAGAAGAAGCTCCAAACTCTGTGCTGTCAAAATCAAGTCAAGTTATAGCTGTGAAGCCCATAAGCTGGACAGGTTAATTAAAAAGGAACATGGTTGTGGTCCATGTGCATTTTCTCGCTGTCATACTGATATGGACCACAGTGACCCTGCCTCCATGCAACAGGAGACTGTCCACATTAAAGATGAACAAAATGAAGTTGAAGTTCACAGCATTCAGATAAAGGAAGACGATGTGGAAACGGAGTCCCTGGATTCAGGCACAGCGTTGAAAGGTGACTGCAAGAAACAAATTTTGAGGCCCCAAGACATCAAGCCTGTTTTAAGTAAATTGGAGCCAGATCCCATTCATGCCAAACAGGAATCAATCCTGATTAAAACCGAACCCATTCTGGATTCTGAATGCCAGACTGGAAAGCCCAAAAAAGAACATGATTGTTTTGGGGTCAAAGAAGAGGACCAGGGGGATGGGTCACCAGATCTCAAGGGGGATCATGATGAGCACCGTACTGACAGCGGTGAGATGTCTGGGGTTGGGGGCTTGAGGGGGGAGTTAGCAAATATTTAGTGATTCTCACTAATGTATTCTATAAAGTTCCCAGCTAGATTCTTTCTTGTTAATATAGCTCATGTGTTTCTCAGCACTGGGACGACACTCTACTTGAATGTACAATCACGCACGCTTGTTTTATGCGGTTGTTCAAATCCATTGTATTCCTTATTTATTCTGTTTCTCCTGCTCTTTTTCTCCAAATCATCGGCTGTGTGTCACCTCCAGAGTCCCCTCCCCAGTTTTTCCCTTGTCCCCACTGCGTCGTCTCCTTCACTGGTTCCTCTTACTTGGAGAAGCATCTGAAATGGACCCACCAGCTGCAGTACCAGGCCCTCCTCAGAAGCCGAGCCTCCAAAGTCGAAGGCAGCCCAGAGGCCCTGGAGAGGCACTGCTGCCCCGATTGTGGCCTCGGCTTCCCGTTGCGCCGCCAGCTAGCTGTCCACGCACGCCGTCAGCACCCAAGCACCCCCCCACAGAAGCGACACCCCTGCCCACAGTGTCCCCGCAGCTTCCACTACCTGGCCAGCCTGCAGAAGCACTGCAAACAGTGGCACCAGCTGGCCATCGTGTGCCGGGACGGCCGGTTAACCTGCGCCAGCTGTGGGGAGGGCCTTGGCACTCTGGGTGGGCCGCACGTGTGCCCCGGCTCTGAGACCAAAGCGGAAATGGGCCCTACAACCACCGCTGATGGCAGCTTCCTCTGCTCTGTCTGCAGCAAGACCTGCAGCACCACGCAGAACCTGCGTGTGCACATGCGCACCCACACAGGCGAGAGGCCATACACCTGTACTGACTGCGGTAAGTGCTTCGCTGAGAGGGGCTCCCTGGCCAAACACGTGCGCATCCACACTGGCGTCAAGCCCTTCAAGTGCCCCGACTGTGGCAAGCAGTTTGGCAGGATGAGCCACCTGACATCCCATCGTCTGACCCACTCGGGCGAGAAGCCGTTCGTGTGTGACGAGTGCACTCGGTGCTTCACCCATAAGGCGGACCTGAAGACGCACCAGCGCACACACTCTGGGGAGAAACCCTTCCGCTGTCCTGACTGTGGCAAGGACTTTGCCATTATGGGCAACCTGCGGGCTCACCAGCGGGTGCACAGCAAGGAGAAGAGCCACCAGTGCGGCGAGTGTGGCCGGAAGTTTGGCGAGGCAGCTGTGCTGAAGAAGCATCTACGCACACACACAGGTGAGCGGCCCTACCATTGCACCGCCTGTGGCAAGCAATTCAATCGCGTACAGCACCTGAAGACGCACCAGCGCACGCACACCGGTGAGAAACCCTACCGCTGCGGTGACTGCGGCAAGAGCTTCAGCCAGTCGGGTGACCTGACCAAGCACCGGCGCACTCACACCGGGGAGAGGCCATATGCCTGTCCCGACTGTGAGCGCACCTACAGCAACTCGGGCGACCTGCGCAAACACAGCCGCAGTCACACGGGACAGAGGCCCTACAGCTGCCAGGAGTGCGGCAAGAGCTTCCGCATGATCCACCACCTGAAGGTTCACGTCAGGACGCACACAGGGGAGAGGCCGTACTCCTGCCCGCACTGTCCCTTGAGCTTCAGCCGGCCTCACCACCTTTCCTCACACCTCAAGGTGCACTGGGATGCCACCCAGAGATCGACTCCAGCAGAGAGGAGCAAAAGTAGCAGTGCCCATGCTAGCTAAGCTAATCTATTATCTGTGATCTGTCGACGCCAATCAAAATAAATTATGAAACCAATTATTTATTTTGCAGTAGTGTATTACCTTCTGGAACCTGATGCTCTGTAACTGTAGCTAGCTAATGAGGAAATGCTAGTTTTTACTAGCATCCTTGGTTGTTTTTCTGCTGTGAATAACTCTTGACAATTGGCAAATATTTACCAGTCTAAACCACATCAGTATTTTATGCTAGTGTGAGGCCAGTTGATTTGGTAAATAATCATTTAAACCAGTGATTTGATAATGAAGAGATCTGCTTCGTGTGAACATAATACTCATTCATTAGCATTTATCAAAAGGTTAAAAGCCTTGCCTGTCACTTTGACTTGAGTAATTTATTTCATACAATCTCCACATAAAAGATTATTAATCGGTAGCCAAAGAGTGATGCATGTCTGCCTGTAATATCTATGGACTCCTGTTCTGGTGGTTATGTGTCATTATGTCCTGACATGAATATTATGTAGTCGTCTCACCTCGGCTCCGACATGGTTATACAAAAGAACAAATAAATTGTTGACAGTCTCCACTTAAGAGGGCTTTTATTGCATTGTGAGATGTGTTAAGCATGCTTGTGGGTTGGGTTGCGCTGATCTGAATTTTGATTCAGTTGCACATGGAAACATGAAGATTTGGAAATATTTCTTGACAAATATGAAAGGATTGATGTTCTTAGTATATATATCAGTGACGGTAGCTTCAGGCGCTTCTCGCAGCTGAGCAGCCCAGCTCTTTGACCAGTAAACCATACTGATCTTGTAACTGCTTGGTTTCTCATCCTATTTCCAACCTATGATGTCGTCATCTCCTCCCTTCTAGACCTCCTCCCCTGCCTCAGTCAAAAGTCCATAAGTTCCACCACAGTAGCCTAAGAGAATATTTTAACGCAGTGACTGAAGTCTCCTATCCCAGAAGTTCAATGTCGCTTATTCACAAAACTCTTCTGCTATATGTGGTGGACCAGACATGTTGAGAACTTAGGGGTATTCCAGTCTTTGAGGCCTGACTGTTTTTAACCTGTGTTTTGACAGGAGCTTTACAAATCCACCTTGGTCCATCAGTGTTTGGCATGAACAGAAATTAGGTCCTTTTTAATCACTGGTGAATGTTTGATATGTCCTAAATTGGATGTGATTTGTGTTCACTGCGCTGATAAATCTTTTTACAGTTACATTTTTATATTTAATTTGTAAATATCAGAGAGGTAATTTTGTGTTTCTGTTACATGGGCAATTTACAGAATGAATTTCTGTGTTGGTTCTTATAAACTACTGCATATTAGCAAATAGCCAAACATATTTTGTAAGAATTAGCATTTGTATTAGTGACTCATTTTGGCAGGGTATTATTTTCCTTACTTTGTTTCATTAAAATAGACCCCTCATCTTATTTAAATGCTAACCTCTCTGATTTGCTGGTTACAAAGACGGGACTGTCACATCAGCTTAATGGGAACAAGCGTATCATTTCAATGAACACAATTACAAAAGTGTATCCATAGCCAACAGTCCATGCTGATAACAAAGACATATTTAGTGGTAAGTAATATTGAGTGCACCTTTGTTTGGTTCTAGAATCAATATTTGTACAAACTGTGTCCATTCTTCATTGTGTGTCAATTTGGAGGGGGGTGGGAGGTAAAAGATGAATGGAGTGGTTGTTTAATTTCTCTCTCGTCACTATAATAATTGTTAGAGTACTGGACTCTATGACGAGCGTGTGTTACACATACTGAGAGAAAATAATACATATAGAAGATTGACATAAATTGTCTGAGTAATAAAGAGATGTATGAATGAGGATGCAATGTATGGAAATGAATGCAGGCAGATGCTGATATATAAAGCTTGTACCACGTCTGTTGTTGCATGCAGATTGTGTCAATGCTGGATGTTCTCAGCAGCTCCACTTTAACAAGGGAGATTAGTTCGCGTTTCGATCGACAGGTAATTTGTATGAAGTTCAAACTTTCACCACCAGAGGGAAATAGATAGCTGTCAACTGGTACTTTCAAGAGTGCAAGGATTTCAGTTTGGCTCCTGAGTCAAACTCATCTGTGTGAGTTCACAGCCCGTCTGCCATGAGCATTACTCACCTCTACTTTCCTCGTACCACCTCCTATTTTCTTCTCTCAGGGTTTGATACATAGAGTTGAAATAATAAGTGTGAGATAGATAAATGAGCAGAACTATATTGTTGGGATGGGAAGGAATGAGAATGGTGTTTAATCTGGATTACCATTTCAGAAACGGACAGGTCCATGGTGGAAATAAGACAAAAAATTCATTAGTGCTCCATCTGGGGAGGGGAGGGTTTCTGGATCCAAAATAAAATGCAGAAGTACAGGGTGCGCAACCATGTAGGGTCGCTGAAATGAAGAACAATGACAGTCACCTGAATTGCTGTCCCAAGATGGGCAGTAGTCATTTCATCAGTTATTATCCTGGACACACATGAACATAACATTTCATACGTCTTCCACCCTGTGTGAAAAGACAAAAATGAAGCTCTTGTGTGACATGCAATGTCACTTTGACAGTCCTAACAAGTGAATCAATCCAAAGAAATTCTTTTAAAGATCTTATTTTGTGAGGAAATCCCCAAGATGGAACTTTGTTGCATTGAACATCCAGTATGCTTGAGCTTCTAGACGGGACGTGGCATTGCTGTCATGCTGTGTGTTTCACGCCAGTCCTCCTGGAGCGCTGCTTGAAATGGAAGGTCAGTTGGTTCGTGGAGATTCTGGTCCCACTAGGGGCCACAACTTACTTCTCCCAGACATAAACAAGTCACATGGGTCAAAATCTTATGGGAATAACATTGGATTGTATATTTTGTACAAGTCTAATAACCCATTAAACAGTCAGTGGACTAAAGGCAGAAAAGAGGTTCAGCGCTGACAGTGTTTGTGTGAAATGGATAACCACGCAAATTCAAAGAAACAGCTACTACAATGCTATTGTCTGTAGCTGTTAACTAATACAACTTTCAAATTTGCTGTCCGTTTTATGTTACTTTGCCACTATATTGACATAAATCGTTAATGCCACTGATATGAATTGTGATGCTCAGGTCTGACATTGCTATCGCTATGAGCATCACCTCCCCTGCTCCTGCTTCACTATCTCTATGAGCGTCATCTCCCCCACCTCCTGCTTCACTATCACTATGAGCACCATCTAACCCTGCCTCGTGCTTCACTGTCTCTCTAAGCATCATCTCCCCTGCTTGCTGTTTCACTGTCTATGAGTGCCATCTCCCCTGCCTCCTGCTTCAATATCTATACGAGCGTCATCTTCCCCACCCCCTGCTTCACTATGTCATGAGCACCATTTCCCCAGCTCCTTATTCACTATCTCTACGAGCGTCATGTCCCCCACCTCCTGCTTCACTATGTCTATGAGCACCATCCCCCCCCGCCTCCTGCTTCACTATCTCTATGAGGGTCATCCCCTCCGCCTCCTGCTTCACTATGTCTATGAGCGCCATCTCCCCCGCCACCTGCTTGTACTTTCACTATGAACATCGTCTCCCAAGCCACCTGCTTCACTTCTATGAGCATTGTCTCCCCTACCTCCTGCTTCACTGTCTCTGTGAGTGTCATCTCCCCCGCCTCCTGCTCAAATGTAACCTTTTGCTCCCCGAGTCTCTTTAGCAGAGAATAGAGATGTGAAGGGCAGAGAGAGACTGACAGTGCGCTCTACCCTGCTCAGTAAATATGAACCGCACGGAGCGGACAGGCTCATTCATCACGAAGGAAAAAGAGGGAGAGAGGAGGGGGAGAGAGTGAGGGTGGAAAGGGATCAGAGCCGGTAGCTGGGAAAGTGAGGCGGGAACCGGTGAGGCGAAAGAAGCAGGGTAATGGGCAAGAGGGGCCAAGTAAAACAAACAGGAAGCGGAAAGAGCGTGACATCAGTGAGCTCATGAGAGGTGAGCTAACTGAAATTCAGTCACTTCAGAACACAGCTAGCCTCCTGGACACCCTCAGCTTCACCAACTCTCAGCACGACCCCATCGTTCTCCATCAGCTGATCATGTCTGTCTCCGGCCCAGCCTGCGCTGGTCAGCACATCTGTCAGGTACCAAGCCACTGTGCAAAAAAGAACACTTCTATTCACTGGGAGTCCCAAGAAGTCTAAAATCACAGACTCCCATGAACGGAAAGCACTCATCCCACTAGGCCTTGGCCTGTGCTCATCTCACAGGTCAGATCTTTCTAGCCTAAAAGGTCGGTCCCCTGCAGCTCGTAATAGCAATGCAATCTCAGTGTGTGGTACCCTGCTGTTCCTACAGTACACCGTTACAGGCTGTATCTGGGCTCACAGTTTGTCACAGCTTTAATATGTGCGCTGTATCCTAGCACTCACCACCAACCACTGTTCATGTCTCCACCAGGGTACAAGGTTGTCAACAGCAAGTCCCATGTGCTACCTGTGAACCAAAAAACACATGCTTTGCTGTGCGTACACATCCCAGTCAGGTACTGTGTCTGTTATGGTAGTTTGATATTTTATATATCACCATGACCCTATGCTGAACTGAACTGGACTGGATGGATCAATGGATGGATCAATGGATGGATGGATGGAAGATGAATTGAAGGATATATACCTTATTTCTAACTTTTTTGTCCTGTTACCCAATGGTTATTCATATGCTGTAAAGGAGGGGCTGCGGGGAGGGGGATTTCGGATGATTACAAGGGTATGGTGGGCATTCTAAAAAATCTATCCATCCATTTTCCAACCTGCTTATACTACTGAGATGCGGGGGGTCCGGAGCCTATCCCGGAAGCAATGGGCAAGAGGCAGGGAACAACCCAGGATGGGGAGCCAGCCCATCGCAGGGCACACTCACACGCCAGTCACTCACACATGCACAATTTAGTAACTCCAATTAGCCTCAGCATGTCTTTGCACTGTGGGGGGAAACCGGAGTACCTGGTGGAAACCCCACGACGACATGGGGAGAACATGCAAACTCCACACACCTGTAACCCAGGCGGAGACCCGAAGCTGGGTCCCAGAGGTGTGAGGCAACAGTGCTAACCACTGCACCACCCATCCTAAAAAATTTGAAATATAATTGACTTGGTCTGGGTTGGTCTCTAGCAGTGCCCCTGTTCATATGTTACAGTCTTCTGGAAGCTCAGTGTTGACTTTTGTGTTCATCACAAATGTAAAAATCTCTGGTGTAACTGTTGTGTCACATTATATTTAAATTGTAAATATTTATCTTGCCAAATGTGATGGACAAAGGAAGTCAGATTGGAAATCTGTTAAATTAACATTGTCTCAGTAGTAGTATGGTATCAAAAAGTAGAAATTATCATTTATTAATTTAGATCATGAAATAACTTTGTATTTAAAACGTACATCTGTCTGGTGAGATACACAAATAGATTTCAAATTGTCAGTACTAGCTTAAAAAAATACAGAAAGATCATTGAGTTACGTTTCCAAACTGCCGTCACTAGCGGCATTATTTCACTTTTTTTTTTGTAAGTTCAGCAATATGAATGCTTATTTATATGTTATCCTATAAATGATGGACCATTGCATTTATGTACTCGTACTAACACCTAAATTATCAAATCAATGATTTTGGTGATTTTGCCCTATGAACATTGTTACTTCTAAATTAGATTATTATAAATAAAAGCTGTACAATGTATCTTATTGTTATTGGTTATTACAGCTATTGGACAGTGCTACGTGTAAGGTTTTGTCAGAATGTAAGCTTTGTGCGTACGGTATAAATTTATGAATGAAGAACAGAAATATTAAAGGGATAGGCTTAGGATGCTGCTAGGAATGCTTCATC
Source organism: Isichthys henryi (assembly GCA_026776945.1). Lineage (NCBI taxonomy): Eukaryota > Metazoa > Chordata > Actinopteri > Osteoglossiformes > Mormyridae > Isichthys > Isichthys henryi. Next base: position 3,441,979 of record JAODJX010000136.1, on the reverse strand, counting down.
TGTGCTGTAAACTATTATCTCCTGGCTACAAGCAAAATACGGTTGTAACAGGTTTGCTGTCATGAAAGACAGACTTTGCTAGAACTAATTACTAACTGGCCAGTTATTAATTGAGAAGCTGAAGGAAATCTTTTTCTTTATGTTGCATCATGCTTGGTTACTTTGAAGAAATTTTATATGTTGCTTGTCTTGTTTACTGTGGTAGTAATCTACTCCAAAGCAAAACTCTACAATCAGTGACATGTTTTATTTAGTGACATGTTTTCTTGACATGTTGATGATATTTTGTAGTTTCATTAGGTGACAAGCCCACAATACTTGTGTGGAATTTCCGTTTAAGACTCTAACAAGGGACAAGACTTTTCCAAGACATCAACAGTTTTGAATGTCTGCCGTTAAAGTGTAAACCTTAATATGCTCCTCCCACGCTGTGCTTCTCGAAAAAAGTCGTAATCCTAAAAGTATTCCTTCTTCTGCATCCTCATTAATGTAATTTCACTCTGAAAGTAACCCTTTCTCCATTTACCCTCTATATCTATCCATTTAACATTTCTGTCTGTTGTCCTCAACACCCCTATCTTCAGTTTCTGCAACAAAGACAGGAGAGAGGAAAGATGATGTGTGACAGATGCCATATTTCGACTTTCTGTCACAGAGATTAATATTGACACAGTGTGTTTCTTACCAAAGGGCTGGTGACTGTGTGTGTTTTGTGTTTTTTTTTCATTATTTAGTGCTCAGGCAGTTTTTCTTAAGAATCAGACAATAACAAATGTTTGGACTGAAATAGATTCATCGTGAGCTGAGTGCTGGTTTTGTCATTGACCATACTCAAAGGAAAAAGACCTTCACTTTAACCATTATAGTATTCAACTTAAACTAGTACTTTATTCTCAAATGTATACTATACTCACAAAAAGTTTTTTTTCTTATATGTTTTCTTTAGGGGCAGCATGGTGGTGCAATGGTTAGCACTGTTGCCTTACACCTCTGGGACCCGGGTTACATGTGTGTGAAGTTTGCATGTTCTCCCCATGTTGCCGTGGGGTTTCCTCCGGGTACTCCGGTTTCCCCCCACAGTCCAAAAACATGC
>JAODJX010000136.1:3422525-3440786 GCA_026776945.1 Isichthys henryi | reverse complement strand
TGCTAAATTGTCCATAGGTGTGCATGTGTGAGTGAATGGTGTGTGAGTGTGCCCTGCGATGGGCTGGCCCCCCATCCCTGCCTCTTGCCCATTGCTCTGCCGGATAGGCTCCGGACCCCCCGCGACCCAGTAGGATAAGCGGTTTGGAAAATGGGTGGATGGATGTTTTCTTTAATAAATGATAATAGCAAAGTTTTTAAGGCTTTGTTGGGAATCAAGGAATAATATGTGGAACTGTATAGGCAGAATGGTGAATATAGGAATATGTTTTGGGGTAAATCCTGAACTCAAATAATAATAATAGAATGTTCAAATATGTAAGGTAAGGTAAATTCCACTGGGCAATTCTCAGGTAAGCAAAATAATAATAATAATAATGACAGCAACACATACATAATCAGGGGCAGACAACGATTTCAACGCCCATTAAATATGATTATTGGTTTCTTTTTCACTCTGTTGTTTTTACATCTTAACTGTATGATTAGTCAGGTAATTAAGGTAATAATTAGACAACTTCTAGAAAATCACTTACAAAGAGAGAATACGAACAAAAAAAAACTATCACAATAAAATGATATATTAAATCTGAGAGCAGGAACAAACAGCGTGAACTCCGAGAAACTAAGCTCAAACTACGGAACAGAAAGAACCGCATAACCCGGTGAAAGGGTGGGGGGGCATCAACTGAGAAGAAAATTGAAAAAACGAAAGAAAGTTAAAGAGGAAGCAAATAAAAAATAAAGCGAAAAAGAGATAGTGCGCTGCAGACATGCACCCGGCGGGGGAAACAGTTGTCGCTGGAGACTTTTATTGACTTTTTTCCCTCTTCAATCGCACGTGACCGGGGCGCGCGCGGGGGCTCACAGATAAATTCAGAGAGAGGACTGGGGGGAGAGAGAGAAATGAGAAAATAAATTACTCTGGAAAGATATGACGATAGGCTACACGCAGCTTTAAATCTAAAAGGGAATTCGCGACACACTCCACCAATTTGTCACTGCGCTTTTTACCATTTTTTATTTCTTTTTTCGGTACTTTCCCTATTATTTTTCCTCTTCTTCAATACCCCGCTAGTACTAATTCATCAAATATGCTTTAAACATTCATCTGTACGTCGCGCCTTCCTGTGTGCTTAATCCTTTTAGATTAGTGTCTGCCGTGAGAATTGCACGTTTTGCTTGATCTCAGTGTTCGGTCATTATTGATGTTGAAGTGCATCCTTTTCTGTTAGTCTATTCTGCATGCCTATTCTGTAAACTTTTACTGTTTCTCAGTATATATCTTAGAATGCATTTATTCTTGTTTGTTCATATATTTATGTTTCATTTATAAATAATATTTTGCTGTCTCTTAGAATTCATACACTCTAACATCCGGTCACCTCAACATCCAACCATCAAACGAAAAAAGTAAAGGAAAGATAAATGCAAAACGAGAAACCGAGGGGGAACCCAAAGTGAAGAGAGAGAGGCAGAAAGGGGAAAGAAAAGGGATAAGAAAGAAAACGCGGTCTTAAAGTGTACCCCCGTCTTTTATTTAATTTAGACGCCAGGCGAAAATCGATCCTGCCATTCGATACGCAATCCGAATCAAGGCGAATTAAGCGGGCGGAAATTAACTCTGAAAATATTTTTGATGGAGTGGCTTGTAGTCTCTCGGCCAAATGGACTGCAAAGTGGAACAAATGACAGGGGCCTAGTGGTGGAGACAGCGCCGCTCCATCTTCCATTAGGCCGTAATGGGATAGGTCCAGCCCCCTAGCTCGACTCGGCTGCATTAATCAAAACAGCCGCTATATGAAGATTTATGGTTCTCCCCGCGTCGCCGCTTCACTCCAGCGCCGCTGAAGCCAGATCCAGTGTGTGTGTGTGTGTATGCGTGTGTGTTTGAGGGAGGGGGGAGTGCATGCTTTCCTTCATAGCTTTCCTGTGTTTTCCTATCCATACCTGGCGCGTATACAATCGGATCGCGTCTGTCGCTTTTCCTAGTCACACTGTCATCCTGGGGATCTGCAGCGCGGCCGCCCTGTTTTCCCCCTAAGTACATCTCATGTCATTTTAGGTACACCGCAAGTTGCAGTGCAGAGGAAACCGATTTGGTGTTTGTTTTCAGACGACTTTTTAATTAGCCGAACACAAACTTCGTAAGAGACGTTCTTCATTTCTATTTTCCTTGGCCATTATCCCTTACTCATTTATTGATTATCCGATTATTTTATTACGATGGTATATGAATATGTGCAATAAAAACTGAAGCTTATGTTATAACAAACTTGAAGTTGATCTTGATTATTATTGTTGTTTGTTTCGATATTGCCATTTACACATATCCATGTACTTAACCTTCGGACAATTAACAAGAAAGTTAACGAGAGCTTTGCTTTGTAACCATAACCGCGAAGCAGCAACAAAATTCGTTCAACTTGAACAGCTGCAGGTGTGACTGGAGGATACAGTCCAGCGTTCCTTTAGTTTAGTGAACAGGAGTAATCGTAGTCTCCTCTTTCTCTCTTTCGTATAACCTAATCGACCTTTCGCTTTAACTCGCTTACCAACCCTTCCCTCATTGTATAATCTTATTCTCTTCTTAAAAGTTTTTTTTCATGTTATAATTACAATTGCATCCGAGTTTGTTTTCCCGAGACTTATTTTCACACACTTCATCGCGTTTTACTTTCGCCTGTCCGCAGCCCTTCTACTCAGAACTCATCTGATACAGACACCTTAATCTGCGTTTTGTTTCCCGCCTCCTTCTTTCCCTTTTTCTGTTCTTTTATTTCTTTTCCTGCCTGCCGAGGGAAGCTGACTGCCAGTTTTAGTCTGCCAAGGGGTTTATTTAAATTAGAAACGCTTCAGTCTGCTCACCCCCCCCATGCAGTTTCCTTCTGAAGGCTCCGGTGACCCCCCCCGCCCCCCCAACCATCGCCTCCTCTCCCCCCAAACAATCAAGGCTGTTCAACTTAGTTTGTCGCGAAGAGGAAAGGGGGGAATGAAAAGTAAAGGGGAAATTAAGAAATAGAAATCGCTAAGTTAAAGCTAGGTTAACATAACTGAAGGGAAGCCCTGTTAGTGTTAGTCCTACGATCCCCGTTTCCCCACACGCCCCCTCCTTTCCCCTTATCCTACACTTTCTCTTTGAATCTGCCCCCTAGACCCCTCGTGATTCTCATGACTTCCTGCATTGCTGCACCTGACCTCTTCATCCCCTTTCTCATCACCTTATTATCGCATTCCTTCTATATCTTCCTGGCTCATTACTTCTATTTTTGTATGTAAGTTTTGACTTAGACGGAACTACGTAAATATACAGACTTAATAAGCTATCACTCGTTGGCGGAGTTTGGGACACCCTAATTGCCAGCGTGTAAATTCCAGTTAATTGGCAAAACCAGCATTGTATCTTCTATGTTTGCATTTAGCACCTTTGCATAATCGGTTTGTTGGTACCCTAAAGGTAGACATAATAATAGATTATGTGTGCATCAGATACGTGCGGTAACACATAGGGTAGTGTTTTTGCTCCACCACCACCCCTTCCAAGTGCAAACATCAAACTCCGCCTGTGTTGTCACTGAAATCCCTTGCTTCCCGCCTCTACCGCGGGCACGGACTGGCCATCGGGAAGTTAGGGAATTTTCTCGGCGGTCTGGTCTTATGAGGGCCCAGCCCCAAAATAATATAACCTATATATAGCCACATATTATATAGCCAGCCGGATGATCGTGATCGGCAAAATGTACCCCCCCCCCCCCACCTCCGGTCGGCCGCCTCTGAGTGAGAGGCATAGCGTGGGTCAGTTATCCTCTCTAATCATGCCCGTAACTAATGACCCCTCCTCTCCCTCCCCCTCTCTCCCCCCATTAATGGCCAATTATTTTAGCGGACTGAGCGGTAGTCCCTGATACAGCAAGAGGAAACGAGGTGTGGAGAACAGAAGCGCTCTTTTAATCACTGATTGACATTATATGCAAACTTATATACTGTCGAATCGAACTAGAATGTCGAGGTAATACATGTTTGAAATGTTTTGAACCGTTATGCTGCTGTTAAACTTTGCAATTGTTTGCAGTTAATCCCGTAGCCAATAAGTTCTGCTATCGTGATATAAGTAGACAGTCTAATTGAGGTTATGTCAATATCGTTGACATTAAGGTGCTCGATGTTGTTGTGCTAATTATTGCGAGCACTGACATTTTTGATACCATTACCTCGTAATGCAATGGACAAGGTCGCGGGATCACTCTGGTAACAACCATCGCGTTAGTCAGCCGGTACTTCCAGCAGTCGATGACAACGCTTCAGTCCAATACAAGCTGACCAAAGGGCAATATACAAAGACCAATAAATGTGACCTGTATGTCTCCTTAAAACGCCATGAAACAATTTGAGAACATGAAGCCAATCTCATCATTCAACACAGACAATGGAATAAATGTCTGATAATGTGAAGGATCAGTACCTGCGCTCCGAAAAAAGAATAGCGTTACTTAATATTCATCCCGTTATCTTATGCACGTGTTTTGCAATGATCATTAAAGAACCATAAGCAGTAGAACGTTGCTGCGTATTTCATTGCTTGTTATTTCGAGGTTTAGTATAGTATGAAAAAAATCAGTTGATTTGTTTGGATGTGGTAAATAGCAGAGTAATGTAGCGTTCAAAAAATAATATATTCGCCGATCGGAAGATTACAATGTACATTTTTTTGTTGTATAATGAATGTATTTGAATACAAACGATCAACTTTCAAGTGTATGATGAAGGAAATCTATTGTTTTGTGGGATATTATATAGGCCAGATAATTTGGGTTTTGTTTTATTAACTGTTTCGAGTAATCGTTTTCCCTCCAAGAAGAAGGATAAAACTACTCTGTAATGCTTATATCGTTACCCCTATATGGTATCTGAAATTAAAACCCTGAAATAATTAAATAATAGCCATAAAGAATTATTCGTTGTCGCAAGCTGGCTTATTTTGATGGATGTCTGTTTATGATTCGTTCCGCCAATGAATTGCTACAACATTTCTTTCTCGATAATATATCAATTTATCAGCCCGTTTTTATGTAAATTTCATCCCCTCCCCCAAAATGAAGCATCCTACTCCTGAATGATCTCGAACTAATTAAGCAAGTGTTAATTAAAATCAGAGAGAAAATAAACGTGTAGAACTGTTATGGAAACGTTGAAGTTAATCAAGCTTTCAGATTATTGATAACATCCTGAGAACAGTGATCGATCGATCGGGAAGACATTAACTATAGTGAAATCTTGTGTGTGTGTGTGTGTGTGTGTTGGAGGGTGGGGGGATTGCCACATTGCTATGATATTTTGCAAATATTCCTGTATAGGATTAGATGCTTTTATGATGATAAGTGAATATGTGAGTTTCGTTCGTCTTTAAAAACTTGTGTCAGTATAGTTTATGAGTTCTTTTAATGGGCCATTTGATGTCATTTGGACCACCTGCTGTTATTGTTCAATTCCCAGGCTATGAGCTCATTGATATTTGTTCAAACCAATATTTCCTTCTTTGGACACGTATGTTTATACTGATTTTGCACGTGTACATTTTTATGTCTAATGTTGTCGCCTGTGTCGAGGCCTGTGGTGTACTTACTACCCGCTTTGTCATTCGGCCGGCGATACCAAGAATTCACCCATCAAGTGGCGCTTTCGCCCATAAATAATATTCAAGTCGGTCTATTGTTAAGTGAAAAGTTGACTGGTGTTTGATTTTTTTTTTCTTATTTTTTTCTTCTTCTTTTCCGCGGCGACCTCGGGTTAGGACTCATACATCACGGGATGACAGCTATAGAAAGACCCTAAATTAGCAACTAAATCGAATATTGATCAGCTATGTGCGGCCCTGCGCGTCGTGCGACCTGCCGTTTATTTCCAGAGAGAGAGAGAGAGAGAAAGAGGGATAGAGAGAGGGAGTGGAGGGGGGACCTGTGATCTGTACACTAGTCATACCATCTCGTGTCTGTATATTTTATAGCTTCTCTCAAAAGCGAGTCCTCGTGTATGATACCCCCACTTTGTTGAAGGGATGGCTGCTTATTTTTCGATCCATATTTTAGGTAAACGAGAAAATATGCTCTTGACAGGAACCCCCCCCTCCGGGAGATGAAGTGTTGTTAAATTGGAGTACCATTAGTAATCAGGTTGTACGCAGGAACACGATCTACCAACACCGCCCCCCTCCTCTATAAGTCCGTCTGTTTAACCACATCTCGTTTTCACTCGGCTTTATATATTTCCCCACACGATGCTGTTCATTCTGATACTTAACTCTTAGTAGTTAATCTTTACAGTGACATTCATGAATTAGGCAACCTGACTGCAATATTTTCCATTTTTCTATATGAAGACCACCCGCCTGCCAGAACACTGCATGTGCAATAGTAGTTTTTTATTCGAGTTCCGCTGAGAGAAGGAAGGGTTTGATGAAACGATCAAGGGATTCCTCTTGGGAAGCGTTTGTGTCCGAAGCAACATGATCCAAAAGAAAGAGCCAGAGTGTAGGTGGTCAAGGTCATTCCGGGTCAGGCAGATTAGCCCCTTTACAGTCTAGAACAGAGCAGTTCGTTACTCCCAACAGATCAGGGTATTGACTACTGATATCATAATTGTACGGACAGACAGTCTGAGTCCGCTGAACAGTGAAAAGAGAAATCAAATCATTTCAGACATTCCCAAACATTTTCTGAGTAAAGTGCTTTTGTAATAATTGGACCATATATATAACTATGTGTGTTTTTGTGTGTATTAAATGTGTTCTTATTTTATTTTAAATACGTTAATGTGGTTTCTCAAGCTTACCCAAAAACCCGGAAAAGGAGAACTTTGTATCCTATAAGTTATGCCAATTGGTAGCCCCACGGATAGTAACATGCGTTTATTATATAACGTCATTTTAACATTTAATTTCTATATGGCCCATACTTTTCTGATTGATTAGTAATCATTTGAACTAGCCCTCTTATTAACTTGGGCAGTGGTACAAATGGCCGGTTACGCCAAGATCTCTGTGTATAAATTCTGTTACTTTATTTTTTATCATCATTATAATTAACTACAACAGCAAAGACGACTTATAATAATATCTGAAACAAACTACCACTTTCCATAACACACCCATCAACGTTAAGTTAATTGTGACGGAAATAAAAATGACATAGGGTATTATTTACTGTTCACTGCAACGCTTTAGAAGGTTATGCTAATTATCAGATGTTGCATTGAGCACTTCAAACAATATAACTGCGACTATCGTGAATTTATATGTTTATTTTGTGGTTTTAATTAACGTCACATCCATCCCATACTTGCTCTTGTGTATTTCATCTGTCGTTTCTTCAATCCAAGAACAGAGAAAGTTGGATACTAAAGCAATTAACGGAATGCATTGATGCTGTTGTAGGACTTCTTGGATAACAATTTACTAAACTTTGCTTGAGGACAATCCGGTAACCATCTGTTTCCGGCACAGCTCTGCATGCAGGAAGCTAGATTCACAAATTTTCAAGTGAAGGTGATTGTCAGCTAAAAAGTTTTTTTTTCGTCTATTCTGTGAAATTGCCCCGGACTATTTATTTTCACTCCTGCCACTTCTTTTCTTTGGACCGTACAGAAGGTTAAAAAAACTGTTATTTTCAGGATACTCACACGCAAACATCTTTCCCGGTGAGTTCAGAAATATCCCCGTCATTTCTTTCTACCGCTTTCTATACTTTCTCGATTGTCTGTGTTTTTCTTTAAGTAGTGAAATATTTTTATTCATCGACAGCGAATCGGACGTTGCAGCGTAATTAACCCGTTTGAACAGATTGGAATAAAACCCATAAAATCCCCTCTGTTTTGTAAATGTTCGTAATTAGAGGTGATGGTAATGATGTTTTCATTGGTTGTCGTTAACAATGGTACAATCACAACCGAGTTTATAATGCCAGTTTTCAGAAGTAAACTATAAACGGTGGGAAAAGAAAGGAACAGGGGATAAAGAGGGAAGTTAAACTGAATCAGGTGGGGGTGGGTTTAGGGGGTGGGGTGGTAAACAGATGGAGATAGGGCAAGCTTGTCAGCAATTATCACTGTTGCTCCTAATTAAAAAGACATTCTGATAGGAGTGGAGGGAGGGCAGGATAAGGGGGCTGTAAGTACTCCAACGTGAGCTGGCAGACTGGGAGGTGAGAGGAAACTGGGGGTGCAGGTGCGGGTAATGTAAAGAAGAAAAGGAGAGTGAGGCTGAAAAGGAGGGCGCAGGCCCCCAAGCAGCAGCGTCACTTGGATGCCATCCTGGGGTGGCCATTTGGGTTTGCTGGCTGAGCACCTACATTCAAATTGTGTCAGCTGTCTAATTGTGTCCGTTGTTGACCGGGGGGCAGTGAAAGGTGTCGACCTTGGGGGGGGGGTGATGCTAAAAATAACCCCCGGCCACCCATGACCATCGGCTGGAAGCCGAAGGGCTGCTTGAAGGAGTCGGTTCTCCAAAGAAAGTACTGATAAAGCGCAATGACCCTTCACAGGGAAAGGAGGCCAGTGACTCTTAGGTCTGCAAGCGGTGTTCCTCTGCCTGATTTCTGGCAGCTGCTGGGAACTCTCTGCCTTCCAAAGATCACACGCCGCCATGAAAGCCCAGCTCACTGATCTAGTCGCTTAACATCAATAACTCAGTGATTTAACTCAATGGTGTTTTTGGGTAAACATAAGTTATTGTCGGTGAAGTACCGTAGAGATGGCTTTCTGTGTTTTAAACCAAAGGTGAGCAAGGTTTTTGTTCAGGAGCAGTGAATGAAATGACGCAATGCTCAAGAAAGACGCAAAGATCAACGAGAGGAAAAGAGCCAGAATAAAATTTGAGAGCAGGGAGTCAAAGTAAGGTATGACACCAGAGTGACGTAAAACAGATAAGAGTTACACAAGATGGTGAGGGAGAAGGGGATGGAGTGACGGGGATAGGGATAGAGAAGGGAGGAAGTCATGAATGAGGAACAAATGCAGCAGGAATGAAAGGAGAGGTAGAAGGAAGGAAGCGATTAAAGAAGAAGAGAATGTTATCTAATGGAGAGAGGAGGGGGTCAGCTTGTGGTGAACGTTCGATACACAGTGACAGGCTCCTTCGGCGTCCAAACAGGATGTCTTCTTTGTGCGTTTGTGATCTTGTGGGCCCCCCTGTGTTTATCTTTCACTCCCACTCAGAGTCCACACGGGCACACCTGACATAACCTTCACAGGATGTCTGTATCCATCACCTCTTTCTGTTCTTAGCTGAATTAATGTTCAATCAATGCTTTGAAGGAATAATCACCAAAAGTCAAATACTGTTTGGTCACTTTTTGACAGAATTACATTATTAAACAAGCACATGTGGAGGTGGTTCAACATTGACTGAATGTGCCCCCTTTTTGAGGTTCTAAGTGCCTCTTTTTGACAACCAACGATCACACAAAATTTGCCAAGGGAGACCCCCCCGTCGGCAAAATTTTCCCTAAGCCACACTGCCCTCCCACCACATTCAAACACCTACCCCTCAAAAAGTCTGTGTTATTAGATACAATATCAAATTCTTATTTCTGCTTTACTAAATACATATAGTCTGTTATTACTATTAAGAAACGGATTCTCTAATAATGCAACATAACAAATTTCCTCCTTGCCCAGACATTAAAAAATGGTATTTTTATATAAAAAGAACATCTAATAACGTTTTGTTTTCTTGGAAGAGAACATTGAAAGCAAAATAATGCCAAAAAACTCTTTGTGCATGTTTCTTTTCCTGTTATTAAAAGTAATCTAGTGTCATCTGGTAATGATAATGAGTTGTGATAATATTGGAGAAAGATGCCTCCCATTGCCAGTGACCCCTAGGTTCCGCCTCAGTCCCGCTGGCCCCTGTCCATGTCACCAGAGCTCCCTGTCAATACTTACTGTGTTTGGGGGACCTGCAGTATGGTCACATGGTCACCGCAGAAACCTACACAAAGGAGAGGGAGGTGAGAAGAGGGAATGGCGGTGTGTGAGAGGAAAGGGGTGATACGGGCTTTGGGTTTGTCTGTGAGCTGCGTTATCACTCGGCAAAATCAGATCATTGTAACAGAAACAATGAAAGGTAATAGAGCAGTAACAAATATGCCAGTAAATGCAGCACTCATATGGCTGTATTTATACACTGTGATTGCTCAGTAAGAAATTTGCTAAAGTACTGTCTTTCCCACCAAATTAATGTACTACACAGAACTAAACCTCCTGCTTGACAACATTCTCATTCAAACTATTTATAATCCATTTAGACTGGTTTGCTTTTATTTTGTTAAATGCTTAATCCCTTTTGCCTTGCTCTCCGCTGATTTCCCCCCTCTGGTCAGTCTGTATTACTCATGCGCACATGTGTGCAGTCTACGGAGGTGGATTTCTGCAAACTGTCTCCCGTCTGTTTGAGAGGCATTGCACTAGTATAATCCTTGCCATCCACAGCGAGGACTTTTGTCAGGCTTTATAAGTGGCTTGTGCGTCTGTGTTCGACTACTTCATTAGTGTCTTTCTGTAGGTGGATGTTGTATTGGGGCAATTAATATGAAAACATTGCATGCATATAATTCCTGCTCTGTGTCTCCATTGTGCAGCTGCTAGATATCAGTGAAATTCAGGGCTTGTGTCTGGTCGGTGTTTGTAGCTAGTCTGTGCACTTCCCAATAATGGATACGCATCTTTATACATAGACCTGTGCATGGGTGTCGCTGTGTCTGAGCATCAGAGTGTGTCCACATCTCTATATGAAAGTAGACAGTGTGTGGACGGGCACAAGCGGGACTGGAAGGGACAGAGAACGAATCAGAAGGCTTGGGGGGTGGGGTGGGAGAGGGCCCCTCTTGTAGACAGTTTGACTGATGACATGCATTAAACAGTTAATCTGTCTGATTGAATGTTTGCTTCCTCCAAATTGAAACATTAAACAACAAGGCGAGAGAGAGGAGGGGGGTGAAGCAGAAAAGGGGAGAGGGATATGGCTTCATCTACTGCCCAAATCATGCAAAGCGTTGGACCGGAATATATAATGCTATCCTGTGCGGGGGCCTGGGGGATGCGGGACGAAGAGGGATATTGGAAGGGACAGTGGGCCAGGGAATGGGGGGGTTGTGGAGAGGAGGGTCACCAGTTTGGGGGAAGCATGAGAGAAAGGGGAAAGATAAATAAAGGGAGCCAAGAAGCGAGAAGAAGAGAAGAACGGGAGAAGCAGTGAGGAGGGAAAATGGAAGAAGAGATACAAAGGGAAGAAACTGCTGGCAGGAGAAAGTCGGAGAAGAGAGATTCACCAAGGCTGAGGCACCGAGGGAGACTGGGGATGGTGGTTTGTTAACATGCTGTGGGAAACTGAAATAAAGGGGACCAGGGTGTGGGCAGTGCTGATGGCTAATGATGATGGTCCATACTGATGGCCAATGCTGATGGTCAATGCTGATAGCCAGTGATGATGGCCACAGATGATGGCCAGTGATGATGTTGGTCAATGCTGATGGCCAATGACGATGGCCAACGATGCCACCCGAGGTGGCACGGTCACTGTTAGATCTACTCTTGCCAGATGATGGCCAGTGATGATGTCGGTCAGTACTGATGGCCAGTGACGATGGCCACTTATGGCCATTGTTCATGGCCAGTCAGTGTCCATGCAAAGTAAACCAGGAAGAGCGATTTTCCCAGGCAGATACACCGAGGCTGACAGGACTGGTGGCTGGTTAATAGGCTATAGATGGTATGGGAAACTGAAATAAAGGGGACAGGGGTGTGGCCAGCGCTGATGGCTATTGTTGATGGCCAATGATGATGGTCAATGTTGATGGCCAATGAGTGTCCTTGCAAAGCAAAGGTATGGAGAGAGAGTGAATGTAAAGAATAAGCTGGAAATATCCTCCTGAGACCCCACCCATTCATTTATGTCCACTGTAGTGGACATTTTGTTTTTGTATCTATCTTTTCACTTATGTAAGGAAATGTAATTATTCCTGTAGTACACTAAAGAGGATATGCTATGAAATTCCATCCATCCATTTTCCAAACCGCTTATCCTTACTGGGTCGCGGGGTCCTATGAAATTAAAAATAAAAATAAATTGGAAAAAAATCTAAATTGTAAGAACATTCATTGAAAAACATAGAAAATCACAAATAACCTAACCTTCATGGAAGAAAAGGAGCTTGCGTTAAATTTGATCCGATTCCGATGTATGCCACAGAAAAATGATTGTTACACAAATGTGAGACATTGCAAAAGCACACATCTGCAACCAGTATGATGACCTATTTTACCTGCATTGTTGTTTGGGACAATACGTCCCTACGATGTAAAAGTAACAGGTTTTTTTTACACTGTGGTGACCACAATGTAATGTACATCTGAGAGACACACACACACACGTTTGTATTCATATATTTGGTGGGGATTATCCATTCATTTCCAGTGGAAAAACCTTAATCCAATGGAAAAACCTTAATCTCAACAATAACAACCATAACCCCTACACAGCCCTAACCTTAACCATAAGTACACTGTACTGTAAAAAAACTGTAATATATTTTTTTATTTTACAGAATTTTCCTCTAAAAATTATAGAAATGTCATAAAATTAGAAAAATAGACTGTGAATTTACATGTCTAATGCAAAATAACATAAACCAAACAAAATTCAAGACTTTTGCCTATTTTAGTGTTTTGATTGCAATTACAGAATTTTATAAAACTGAGTTTTCCCTTAAGGCGACCGAATAAATGGTTCTCATAATGTCAAAATTATAGGTTTTTAATTACATAGTGGGAACATTTGATCCCCATAATGTAATATATGAATATAACCCTCACACACAATATGCGTATTTGGGTCATTTAAATGCCCCAATTCGCTTAACTGTATGTTTTTGGACTGTAGGAGGAAAAAGGAGAAGCCAGAAGAAAGCCTCTGAACAATCAGAGAACATGCAGGCACTGCACACGGAATTAGGGCAGGAATCAAACCCAGAACCTCAGAGGTGGCAGGGTCACTGTTAGATCTGCTCTTGCCAGTAATAATGGAAAATTGCCACAACTTGAAACACATTTAATTTCGCTGCCTCTGTACTCGCTGTGTTTGGTCTGCCATTTCAGATGGCCTGAGGAGGGACATGACCGCTTGTCATAATAAAAGTAATATTCAGTGCGGAATTTACTTTATGTTAAACATGTAATTAAATCACTTTAACCATTCAACAATTTGACGTTTTTCTTTTTTATATATATATTTCTCAGGCCCTGAAATATTAACATTTTTATTACAATAGTTTTCCTAACTTCAGTCACAATTGATATTTAATACAGTTTCAAATAATATAAAGCCAATATTGTATAAATGTATGTAACGAGAAGAAAGAACAAAATTGAATGTAATATAATTGCTGGGGGATGATCACCAATTTTTCCATTTCCATCCATCTGTCGTCCTATCCCCCCCCCCCATTTTTTTTTTACTATATTCATTAATGCACCATATTTAATATTGAATTTAACATTAAGTATTCTGCTAAGCTATATTTTACCCCATCCATGTCAATTTAATTGTTTTAACTTGTGTGTGAAATTAGTTCCACAATGTGTTAAAAAATACTGCAATAAGAGTTCATAATGGGATGAAGTTCAGTCATTTCAGATTATGTTACATTTTCAGTACAATACCAAGACAGAAAAATACAGTTGATTGATAATGTCTGGATTAACTTTTGTTCTAATATTGATTGAATTTTGCTTTGAGACTTTCAGAACTCTTCATTAGTAATGTTGGTTTCCGAATATTTACACAAGAGGTGCATGTGGTGAAACAATGTAACGTCACATCATGTTATCGGGTTTATTTGTGCTTACAAAATATATTTGAATATTCAAGGATTTTTACTTGTCACATGCAAGGAATTTAGTCAGAATATAACCTGCAGTGTTATACACAACACATTGCAAAATTCTTCTATTGTGTAATCTCAAAATATTATAAATGTACTACATTCTTAGTGCCCTTTCCCTGTAATACGTGATGTAACCCTGCTAGGGAACTCGTCCGTTACCTGTAGTATATACTTGCTATTTTGCAGTCTACTGTGTACAATATGTGGAATATGTCCATTTCCCGTAATTCCATTTCTGGCTTTTCTTGCGGTCCACCAAGCAAAAGCAGGCACTCCTGACCAATTAATGAGCTGAGCCAGGTTCAGTTGGCTTGCTGCTGATGGAACCCTGAACATAGGAAACGGGTCTCTTTGGTTGGTGCTTTTCGTCCTATTAGTCACTCCACTGGCCTGCTGGCGTGCCTTGAAAAGCTGAGTCCTCCCTTGGCTCTCACTTCACGCCTGCTGCTCCCTCACATTCCTTGCCTGCTGCTCCCTCTCACTTGTCACCTGCTGCTCCCTCTCACACTTCCTGTCTGCTGCTCATGTTGCTCCCTTGCACTCCCTGCTACTCCTGCTGCTCCCTCTTACTCCCTACCTGCTGCTCCCTCTCACTCTTTGCCTGCTGCTCCCCCACACTCCCTGCCTGCTGCTCCCTTTCACTCCCTGCCTGCTGTTCCCTCTCACCCCCTGCTTGCTGCTCCCTCACACTCCTCGCGTGCCCCCTCTCACTCCCCACCTGCTGCCCCTGCTGCTCCCTCACACTCCCTGCTGCTCCCACTTCTCCGTCTCACTCGCTGCCTGCTACCCCCTCACACTCCCTGCTTCTCCTGCTGCTCCCTCTCACTCCCCGCCTGCTGCCCTCTCTCACTCCCCATCTGCTGCTCCCTCACACTCCTCGCCTGCTGCTCCCTCACACTCCCTGCGGACAAAAACTGTGAGATTCCGTCATATCACCCAAAGAGCAGGTTCTTTGTCAGTGTAAGGTGACAGTGTCCTGTAGTGACACCCCCAAGTCAAAAAAGCAGTTATAACTGTTGAATGATGGTGCAAATAATAATTAATAACAACAACAACAATATTCCCAGCTATAAAAATAACTGCTAACCCAGTTATTCACAATCTATCCTCAGTCGATACTGGACTTAAGGCAGCGGCCATCACGTTGGAACAGACACCAGTTCTCTACAAGGATCTGCGTCATCCTCAGACACACATAGACCATTATAGAGTGCAATTTAGAGTAATCATTTCACCTAAACTACATGCCTGGGCTGAGGGAGTAAACCACAGCACCTAGTATGAAATCATGCAACCATGGGAAGAAGATGCAAGCTCCACACACACAGATGGGCCTGGGGCTCAATTCACATGCACATGCTGGGCTGAGGCTCAAGTCACACACAGAAGCTGAGGCTCGATTCACACATACAGATGCTGAGGCTCGATTCACACACACAGATGCTGAGGCTCGATTCACACACACAGATGCTGAGGCTCGATTCACACACACAGATGCTGAGGCTTGATTCACACACAGAGGCTGAGGCTCGAATCACACATGCGTGGTTGAAACACTCACACACATACACACACACTGGGTTGGTGATAGTCTTTAAACAGAAACAACAGTCTTCTAGATATAAACATAAGTGTCATTTGTACTACAATATACAGATATAAATATTCCTAAAATGAGTTTGTCTTGGGGAAAATGCACTGCTTGCTGGAGGAATATTGCGTTATGATATCAAATTCCTCAAAGCAGGAAGTGTCTGAAATGGAGATATTTGCGGAAACAGGCATTATCAAGTTTGCTCTTCAACAGAACGGCCCTCCACTCAAGACACAATCGAAGGCTGCTTCCGTTTAGATCTCACTGCTTCCCAAACAGCATGAAAAAATCCATGCATGTGCAAAATTCAAGCCACGTGCCTCTAACTGGTGTCGGATGTGATGACGAAGGCCGCCTGGACGCAGCGTTTCCTGCCTCCCTGTGGGGTTCCGAGCCGGCTTCTGATTTGTAGTGAGCCAGATTTATTTCACAAACACAAAAAAGCTCCCAGCTGTCTGATATGTAATTCAAAAACACAACAATTGCATTTGATGATGTGCCCCCACACTGTAGCTCCTGTAGGCATAAGGAGCAGCGTTTTGGTCATCTCCCTCAGCTATAAACAAAGCTCAAACTTAAATATTGTCACACTGTGACAGATGGATAGATGAGAAGACGGACGAGTTATGGCAGGGATTTATCTGTTGAATGTTTAAGGCTTTCTAGGGGTAATTTGATGTTTCAATTGTTTTCATTCGCTTTCTCCTTTTGAAATCCTCCACAACTCTTTACGATGTGTTTCCCGCCGTCTCAAGTGCACATTTTTCACTTTCTCTGTAATTTTCTACCCAGTTCTATTTTTCCCTTCTTTAAGATAGACAGATAATTGCACAAACTTACACAGATAGACAATAGAAACCTTTGTGTGATAGACCTTCATGAAAAGAAGAAAAATGGCCCAGTCGTGCACAAAGAGCTAAAACTGCCAAATAATTACTTGCGTCTGGCCATTTTGGGCAAGAGCCATTTTTGGGCTGTATGGCAAGACAAAAAGACAGTGTAGCCCCCGATTCTGCCCCGGTGTGGGGAGGAAGGTGCCATGGATGAGGTTGATGCCGAGAACGGGGAGCAGGGTGCTTGGGGGCAGGTGGAAATGCCCTCCGCGGAGCGAGCAACTGCTGCTCCTGTTCAGCCCTCAGGCATATCTGGGAGGCAAAGGGGAGTGCTGCTTCTCTTAAAGCTGGGAACATCGAGGGCCCTCGGCGGGAATGTTCGATTTTTGATGTCGCCCTCCCTGTGGATGTACGAGTCCTGCTTGCTTTGTTTTCCCATCCCTGAGAAAAAAAAAAATCCTGAAATGAATAATTCTTCAGTCACATCACAGCGCATATAGCTACTTTAACTCTGCTAAAGAAGCGCTGATGGATAGAGGCAAAAAAAATTCCAAAACCAACAAGGGGAATAAATAGCTTCACACATTAACAGAAAGATAAACACAGACGTGGAGAGGGGGATATGTAGAAGGGGGTGGGGGCAGGCAGACAGAGACGGATAGAGAGATGCATGTTCAGATAAATCGAGACAGCTTGATTGCCTGTGTGCAGAGAGGCCATTACTCGGGAATCCACGCCATAATCATAATTAATCACTAACTTATTAACCGTTAATTAAGGTTTGCAAATACATCCTTGGCAAATCGGGGGTGGGGCTGTTTTGGCAATATTAATTTATTCTTATTTATTAATTTCTCTAATTAAAACAACAAGCCTTAGAAATACCAGTGTTTTCTTTTGAAATAAATTAAGGCTCACAGAAGCAATTTCAAGTCAAGCGTGGCGCCCATTAAACACTAAATCATATCCAGTGCGAGATGAACCCAGCTCACAGCAGTTTCCTAGATCCTACTCGCCAAAAAAGAATGATCATATGGCCCTTTAAATACCTTCGTAATGCATCAACATACTCTTTACAGTCAATAGCCCTCCTGACAACCCAAATCATACTTAGTGCAGAACACCTGGTTATCGTCAGTGAGAGGAAGTCTATGTACAAGCCAGACCTAAAACTTTGTACTGGATACCGCTTTAAGCACAGTGTTGCAGTTTTTTTCTGATACGTGCAACCCATAATGTTCTTAAGATCCGACTTATTTAAACACAATTTAGGCTTAGCAGGCCAATGTGAAGGCGCGACGCTGTCTCTGCTCTGTACACGGTCACCTCCTCCCTCCTCAGCGGTCCTTCAGTTTGCTGTTGTTATGAAAGACGTTTCCCATGCTGTCAATTCATTATGCCTGCTGTACAGGAGTCTCTCTTAGAGGCATACGTCAGCTAAACTCGTCACTACACCCCCACCCCCTCTTTTCACACACGTCCCTATTTTCCCGCCTCTGACCCCCCCCCCGAATGGGGCCCACCTGCACGCCAAGGAAAGGGCGGGGTGTGGTAATGGCGTTAATGTGCAGTAATGTGGGCCAGATATTATAATCTCTCTGCTGTCACATCCAGTTAGTGGCCCGCGGCTGACGTGTCAATGCCGAGGTAGGCAGGTGACTCTGGTAGGGGGTCATCTGATGGGGGCTCGGTCAGGTGGGGTGGATGTACTTGGTTGAGGGAAGCTCATCTAGTGGGGGGCTGGTCTGGAGGGGGGGCTCATCTGGAGGAAGCTCATTTGGGAGGGGGGGCTCATCTGAGGGGGGCTAGTCCAGAGGAAGCTTGTCTGGAGGAAGCTTGTCTGGAGGAAGCTCGTCTGGAGGAAGCTTGTCTGGAGGAAGCTCGTCCGAAGGAAGCTCATC
>JAODJX010000136.1:3373371-3384194 GCA_026776945.1 Isichthys henryi | reverse complement strand
TGCTGTAAAGCGCTTTGAGACGATGTAATGTTGTGATAATGCGCTATACAAAAATAAATTTGTTGTTGTTGTTGTAATGTGTCTGTATGATTCTGACTGGAGTACTGATGTGATTCCATTTGTCTTTTAGTGCAGCAGATTCATCCCATGTGCATCACAGTTTCAGAGAGGAGAAGTGCATGACTGAAACAGGCAGAGAGTGATCCCACGTTTCGAATGTAAACTATTTGCGAATCCTGCAGCAGAAGGTCATGTAAGTTTTTTTTTGTCAGACAGATCATGAATAGCTCCTTATTTGACAGTTCAGCAAATGCCACACGCCTCCAGTGATGTTTACTGCTGGGAATTCAATTAACATGCATGTTCAATGCCTCAGGCTGCCGCACACAGCACAGTAAACACGAGTGATGCACATTTAACTCCTGTAGTAAGTTGTTCATGTTCTGTCATAAGATCATTGAGGACATGAGACTTAGTCTCTGAGGTCACTCCCTACCTAATTATGCACAATGTAAGAGGTGGACCTCATTAGGCCAAGATATAAATCACAGATTAATTAGACACAACCAAGAGGACAAGGTGGAAACATGAGTATATCAGAAATGTCTGCTTACAAATAATATTTATTATACATTTTATGTATTTTCACATTTTCTAGAGGCTTATGAACCTAAATTCCAGCATGCAGTTATGTTTCCATCTCTTGCCATGTCTGTACATGGTCAGAAGGCTGCCGTCATGGTGTTGTTCCTTTTTGCCCTGGTACAGATTAATTTGTACCTTCACAGATGCTATGATGTTAAATACTTATGACATGGCAATAGATTATTGTCTTGATATAAGAGTACTGGAGTGAAATGTTATTGAATGGGTCCTGCTGAAGAGGCAATAGGGGAACCTCTTTCCCATCATCCAAAATGGGCTGCTGTATTTACACTGACAGCTATGTTTGTCCTCTGAACCTAAGTAGTACATGTTACACCCTTATTAATGGGTGTGATATTATACCTACTGCCAAGAGAAGCAGGGGGCCTGGAGACAAAGCAGGATAGAAAGAAAGGAAGATAGAGGAGAGAAGAGGTGAATATGAGAGGAAAATTTTAGCACAGGACCTTCTAGAAGGGGGGATATAGATGGGGAGAGAGTAGATGTGGAGGTGAGGAGGAGAGAGAAATGGAGGTAAAGAAACTGAAGGAGAGAGTAAGGATAGGTAGGAAGAGGAGAGAGATGCAGAAGGACAGAAAGGAGGGACAGAAATGGAGGTTGAGAAACTGAATGAGAGAGTAAGGATGGGTAGCAAGAGGAGAGATGCAGATGGACAGAAATGAAGGTAAAGAAACTGAAGGAGAGAGTAAGGATGGATAGGAAGAGGAGAGAGACACAGAAGGACAGAAAGGAGGGACAGAAATGGAGGTAAAGAAACTGATGGAGAGAATAAGGATGGGTAGAAAGAGGAGAGAGATGCAGAGTGAAGGAGGGACAGAAATGGAGGTAAAGAAATTGAAGGAGAGAGTAAGGATGGATAGGAAGAGGAGAGAGATGCAGAAGGACAGAAAGGAGGGACAGAAATGGAGGGACCAGCATGTGTGTCGGGTAGTGTGCTGGTGTGGGGTGGGGGGTAAAATTTCCATCAGGTTTTCAATTGGGGCGGATCAATAGTGTATTAGAGCTCACCTTGACCCCACCCCCCCTTCCCACTGCTATGTCACACAGGCCAAGCTACTCTCCCACACAGCGGGAGAGAGGAGAGTGCCCCAGATTACATTATGTCCTCCTTTCCTGGCTCCAGAGTGGCAGAAAAATGGCAATAGAAGAATAAGGAAGGAGAGACCAAGAACAGGGCTAGAGCAGGGCACTGTCAGCAGTGAGGGTGGCGGCTCGCTAAGAAATGAGCAGCCATGAATGAATGAGACTGTCGGGCACTCTCAGTGGCTCTGTTAGTGCTGTCCTGCTACATCATGGTGAAATGGAAAAGCTTTCATAGAATGTAGAAAATGTCAGGTCCAGCATTAGAAAGGACACTTCATTGTACCTCAGCTATTGGTTTCATTGTTTTAAGGGGGTATAGAAAAAATTTGGGGTGAATTTCCGACATGGCTGGCTATTGAAGGGTTATCACTATAAACTTCGGTGTGATACCACTGGGGACCATGCATTTCAGTATCATCTGTGGGTCAGGTGCACATGAACCATGGATGTATTTGCAGGCAGATTTCAAAATGGACAAAAGAGAACTTCTAACTCCTGCGTAGGGAACTGGGGCGGAGGGAGGCTGAAAGGGAAAAAAAAGGAATTGATCCAGGAATTTAGCATTTAGACACAGTTTACAAAGTGAGCTGGGAAGGAGGGGGTAGGGTTAAAGAGAGGAAAAAAAGTTGGCGGGGTAAACACTTAAGCAATAGCTCAGCGCTGTCTACGGTACTAAAGTATCAATAATACAGATATGAAACTTATTACGTGTCATTCAGCTATACCATTTGCACTGCCACGAATAATATCATTGCATTACTAATTGATGTAAAGCACTGTTATAATTTTTCACAAATTATATTCAGTGCGAATGACAAAAAAAGCAAAATTCTCATATTTTGTTCTCTAATGCTAAAGAGAAAAAGTATTTAGAATAGTAATAATTTTTAAATGTTTTCTACGGGAAACATCCAGGCTTACTGATTTGGTTTCCGTGGGCACGTAGAGTTTCCTAAAATTCTGAGCACATTGTACCCCCAGCCCGAACACACGTAAAAACACACACACAGGCACACACGCACACACACAGAAAAAGCATGCAATCTTTCACTATGCCTGTCCCTCTTGCTGAGGGAAAAAAGAAAGAGGGGAAAGAAAAAAGAAATCGATCGCCGGGGATAGCGGTGCGCGTCGGAGGATCGTATCTTGTCAAAATAATATATTACCCTCATCCCCGGCTGATCGATGCGGTGGATTAGGGACGGGGAGGTTCTCTCTCCCCTCCTCTCTCTATCTCTCCCTCTCTTCCTCCCCGGCGCTCCGCGCGGTTTAATATTTACCTCCGTGAAAGAGCGGCTGCGACGGCGCTCACTCTTAATTGATTCCGACACTTGGGGCTGTGTGATCGGCCTGTGGTTGAGGGTGGGCGGTAGGTAGGTAAGATGAAGAGAGCGAAGACGGAGAAAGAGGCAAAAGAAGCGTAGAATATTATCTGAAATTAAAGAAAATAAAGGTATTTTGGAGTCAACAAAAACTGCGAAAAGCAAAACATTGAGAGTAATGGACCAGATGGCGCGGCATTTAGTCCATTTAGTATAGCAATAGAAGGAAGAATATAAACGGGTAGATTACCGACATATGTAATACGGGGTAATGACGGGTTATTTTAAAACTGAATGGAATAAACAAACTAAGAATGGTGACGGGTCGTCTCATATCAAGAGCTGATATAAGAAAAGGGGGGAACTGGTATGGAGGGATAGAGGATGAAAATCGAGAGGAAGGGGATAGACAATGGGCAAGATTAAGGAGTAGGGGTAGGTCGTATTTGTGGAAGATTCATAGGGAAAGAAAGGGACTTGACAAGGTAACAGGTGACACCGATAAAAAGGGAAAAGAGAAAATAGGTGGAAAAAAGAAGGAAAGAGGTGACAGAATGATAACAAGGCGATAGAGAGAGAGAGAGAGAGAGAGAGAGAGAGTGTGTGTGTGTGTGTGTGTGTGTGAGAGAGAGAGAGAGAGAGAGAGAGACAGAGAGCATTCGGGGAGAAGGAGCGGGACCATATTTTCAATTGAAGGAACTCAGCTGTCATGCTGTTCCGCTAGTGCGGAGCGTATCAGTGAAATACGAGGCAGGGGCCGGACACAGTAGATGACTCATGTGTGTATCCAGCCTCTATCAATATTTCTTTCTGTCCCTTTCTTTCATTTTCTCTCTCTCACTCTCTCTCTCTCTCTCTCTCTCTCTCTCTCAGGTCCACATAACTATCTTCACGTGTGCATTTCCATCAAGCACCCTCCGTCCATATTCGCGTAGAAGCGCAGTATATAATATTCGCTTAGGCTATAAAAAGTTATTGGACTCACCAGGGCAACGGAGCTTTCTGAAGTCGGACGTGGACTCAGACTTACAGGACTGTAACACGCCCGTGAAAAGCACGTATGCTGTATGACAATACAACATTGTTTGTTCCTTGTCATGCTACGGAGGCGGGACCCTGCTCACAGGGAACCTTCCCATAACTTTAACCAGCGTTATGTGAGGGTTTTCTCAAACGTACTTACTGTAACATTAATGGACCGTTAATTCTATATTTTACATTTTAACAATGGTTCTGTCAATGTCACCGAATATCCATTTAACACAGTTAATGTTGAAAAATGCTGTTCTATAATAAAATGTTATTTTATAAAAAATACCATACTTGTACATTGCGAATGCGCCACTCAGCCTTGACCCCATGACTTCCGAATCGTAAAGCCCACAGCGTTACTTGCAGCTCTGCCTTGTCCTTCGTTTATTTGTTTCATTTATTTATTTATTTATTTTTAGTATTAGTTGTAGTAGTGGGATGACGTTCTAGGAACAGCAGGAAAACTTAACACTTTGAACGTTACAGTACGTTAATCGTAACATTTGGTAAGCGTTCCTAGAACGTTAGCAGGAGATTTACGGGTTTGATGGGTCAGGGAAAGAAATCGGAGATCATCACGGAAAGGTAGCCGTATCTGTGTCTCCGACGCGCACAGCTTCTCCGTGAGACATACCGTAAATAAATGTCATGTATGTGAGGAGATTTTAGCTCATCCAGTCTACTACTGTTCCCAAGCCACCGTCCCCAAGACGCTAAAAAATGACAACTCATTTCTGAAAATGATTTTATTTAATTGTTTATTGTAACACTGGGCATGGAGGAATATATAATACGCCCAAAACAATCAGCAACTTTGATACCTAAATACAAGCATATCTTGTTCGGATTACAAATGTACAGAATATAGCATAAAACTTCCACATCTCTTTCCCTATTCATCTCTCATAATCAACATTCGTGTCCTTTTTTTCCCTTTTCTCCCTTGGTCTTTATAGTTTTTCAGGCTGCCCTTCAGCATATAAAACGGTAACGCAAATGTCACTTGTCATTATTTGTGTAATTTAGTCATCTGTCATCGTGCAGTGCGTAGCGTGTAATACGGCGGCGCGCCAGGTGGAACGAGTGTCCGAAAGCGCATTCAATTTGATACAGAAAGAGAAGGACGGGTGCGTGGGATGGGGGTGTATACAGGAAAAAGGGGCAGAATAATGCCCCGGGTTTACCGGGGAAAAGGGAAGAGAGGAGAGTTTGTATGAAGATCGATGGCAGAAGTATAATGTGTCACATTACATGGTTGTTCGCAACGGGACTGGAGTTCTATGGCATATAGGCCTACGTAGATCTATTACAACCCAAAATAGGTATATATAGATTATTCGAAGAGGTAAACGAGTAGCCTATGCTACAAATATAACGTAAATGTCAAATGTCAGTCACTTTAGCTATTACTGCAACCTAACCTGTATTGATACCTCTTATCAATTTCTGCAAATTGGTGTTAATTATGAATCTGAATTTCTCTTTAATGTTTCCGCAGTGCTCCCCTCCTTGCTCGCTCCGCAGTACTGACTCATTATACCTCAGTTTTCTTTTTAGGCGAATCGGACGTGATGCTTTTAAGGAAAGAGAAGATTCAGGCTGGCCCGCAAGGTCGCGCCGAGCGGGAGTAAATCTATCGGGGCAATATTAGGAAAACTGAAAAATCCCACAGTTTGCATGTTTTGGAGGATAGAGGGTTTTCTTCTGGTCAGACACCTTTTGAAGTGGAAAATAGTTTAGATTACGGAAGATGAAATCATTTAAAGCCCCCTGTGCGGATTAGTTTCCCGAATGTTAGCTGCATATTCTACTTTGATGGGCATTGTGTTCTTTCGTAGAGGCTGTTGAGTGAATACATGACATTGCAGACATAGATGTCTAATTTCTTTTTTTTTATCAATGTTAATTTGTATGGGAGGCTGCACTACCCCAGAATACCCCACAAGGGATCGGTGGATTTTAAACCTCTTCATTCGTGCAAGATTTTAAATCCGGTTGCTGTTGCGGATGGTTTAAAACATTTTAAACTACCAGAATATAACTCCCACCTGACTTTTTCTGGATTATCAAAAGTTTGTCATGGTTGCCTTCACTGTCTCATACATAATTATAATGTAAAATTTATTGTTAATGCGTTTACGAGGTGCAACGTCAGTTTCTTTACGTTTTATAGCCTACTCCAAAACCCCGTGCAGTAGCAGATGTAGCAGGCTAGGAATAGGCTAGAGCGAGAAGCTCACGGATTCATGTGCTATTACATGCAAGGGCCTAACTCTGGGTTCAACATCGGGGGGAGGGGGACAGGTATCCACCCATCTCGTTGCAGTGGGCTGCAGTGAGGTGTGTTGCCCAGTTTTAATTTTGAGGGGTTATAATCTGATTACATGTAACATTAATACGCGAGCTGAGGTTTCGTTGAGTGTTAGTTGTCACACCATTTGCTGGTTTTATATGTGTGAATTCTTTTATTTTCTTAACTAATATTAAGTGAAATCATGATGACAGAGCAAGTCAGCATATGTTCATTGGGAGATAATAATAATAATAATAATAATAATAATAATTGAGTCGGACTTTCCATAAGTAAGAGATAGACTATACCTGAACGTATTATGCTTGTTATTTGGTTATATGATTAGATGCAGACTGATTACTAATCCTTGTAATACCTTTGACATGACAGATGTAGATTCCTCATTGTGTCTTGGTGAGTATCCCGCCTGTAGGCCTACATGATGTCCCGGTATGCTCTTCGAAGTAGGGCCGTATTCCGAAGTAGCTTTAGTGATTGTCTAGATTAAATCGTGGTGACTGTTACATAGCAGCATTTCCACTTAGTAGCTTGCGTAGGCACCACTAGAGCTCCAACTTATTATGTTGCTACAAATAGTAGCACTTTACTATTTATTATTTCTGCTGATAATGATTATCCCAGTTATTGAACAGCGATTGAAGTTATGATTAAATTCTTTAGGTAATCAATAAATAAACGGGGAAAACGTAATTCCATGTTCGATATTAATGCTGTTTTTGTAATAATAAATGTTTTACGACGGCTTGACACACTGTACACAGTTCCTGAAGTGATTTAGAATATGGGGATTCACTTCTTTCGAATAATACATCAATTATAGAACATACTCGAATCAACTTTTAATATTTATTATACGGTGACGGTGGTGTTCAAGTTTCACGCGGATTTGCTGTCAGACAAATCTGAAGAAAAGACAATTTTCTTTGAACATCCTCTAAACATTTAACTCTGGTTAAATCGCCATTTTGTCATTTATGCCGCGGCAACGTGAATATATCAAAATCCCAGCCATTGCTCGAAATTCCAACTTTGGTTTTCGGTGGGCAGATTGGAAAAAAACAGCGAACATTTTCATGTGTCACTTCGGATACGGCGCTAAAAGAAAGTACAATTAAACGAAAATAAAATTGTTTGATACGATTGGTCTCGGTACGGTATGTTGTGCTGGGGTGAGCTAACTTGATTAGTGTTAAAACTGAAGCGAATTATGTGCACCTCTAGAAAGCAAAGTTTAGGGAAAGCTACACAGCACACGGGTAAGTACATATACAGCGCGGATGGTGAACATGATGAGATTGATAGGAACTGTTGAGTTATTCCACAGCATAATGTCTCACTTTATCACCACCGTCGCAACACAGATGAAAAGTGAAGACAGTATGCCTAAATTTTTAGCAAAAGGCCTCCCTACTGATAATGTGCGTAATATATGTAGAGTGGATTGGTACGGAAGAGAATAACAACGTGAGGGAGTTTGAAGCCGAGGAACCAGTTTTTTATTTTTTTTTTTTTGGGGGGGGGGGGTGGCAGCTAGATGATGGATAGACAGAGAAACAGCAGCATGAAAAGGAGAGCAAAAAGATGGTCTTACTTTCAGCATGATGGAAGCTTAATTAAAGTATATTAGCTAACTGAACCCTGCGAGTGACCCTTGTTACACAGTCAGGGAACGAGAAAGAAAGGTGCGGCAGACAGAGTTAAGCAAGCGAGCCTGCGAGACGACAGGAAACAGCAAATTTTGCGCAATACGCCGGCATTTCTTCCATATTATGCCGTACATTTTATTTATTTACACCAACTGTCCGGGCAGCTGTAGGGGTGCAGTCCTGGATTCAGTGGAAATTTTAGGTTTAGATTAACTTAATGAGTGCTTCAGAACACAAATGGATTTATACATAAGTATATATTGGGGAACCAATTGGGAGTGGACGGAGTAAGTAAGAACTGAAAAATCAAAAATATTAATTGGGACAGCGAAGAGTGCAAATGTCTTACATCAAATTACACTCTATTTATTTGTTAAATAGACTAGAATAACATATAGGTAAGTTCAAGATATCTGCGATAATGATGAGTGCTCCACTTGAGAAGAAAGGGAGAAACGAGCCGTACAGGTGTTGTTGGGCGCAGCTTCCGAAAGTCCGACTTTTTGGTCGATGTCTACAATGTTCGATTTATCAGACCTGTGGTCCCCGACCGTGTCAAGTTTTTGTTATAATTGTTTTTCCCTATGTATTTTCCCTTTTATTTCAATAGCCACTTCTTCTATTGTATTTCATTTTGTTATGTATATCTATGAAATACAGTTTCTGTTTTGTAGTTATAATGTCATTTAATACGCTAATTATTTGCTGACATCGTTTATACGTTTGGGCGTATTTTACCCTTTTTTCGCTTCCCTCCTCTGTTTTCCTTTTTCTCTCATCTCTTTCTCCAATGATTATCCCGCAGACTAATTAGAAATCGATGGCGAGAAGCCGGCGGGTATTTGCGATGTGTTTGTGGACGTTCAGAACAATTCCCCGGACAGGGGAAAAAAAGAAACTAGACGAAAACACACACACGCGCATACACATACGCTGCGATAGCAGTACATCCCTTACAGCAATTCTCATTTTAAAAGGAAGGAAAAGGAATCCAAATAAGAAATGAAGATAATATAGTTTCTTTCCCGTCTAACTAGTGTGCCGAGGGAATTTATACGGTTCCCGTTTACAGTCTAAGTGACTATAACAACTTGTACCCGCACTTTATATTCATTTTATACATTATACTATTATTTTTCATTAAAAGACCATTAACTGAAGACTTCCTATGGAGTGACAAAATAACGTAGATATTGCATAAGCCATTAATGACAAGAGCCAACTCCTGTTTTCACCCTAACACCCCAAAAGGAGATTGTATGAAATACTAACGTGAATTCAGGTGAACCAACTATAATGTTTCATTGTATCTGAAATTTCGATTAACCACACAATTGATGTTAATCAGGAATATATAGATTAATCTATGATCAATTGAAGTAATAAATTCATAGGATGAAACGAATATTTTAAGTTAATCTAAATACACGAACAATTTTAAATAATTAGAAATATCTATGCAGTATAAAATAACTGCAATGTTTAATTATAAACATAAATTTTTACTTAGATAACACTAGCCCAGATAAATCCATATAGATTTAATAGTTCAAATAAATTCATCAATGATATTCAAATCATCGTTTAGAAAAAACCGCAACATGCATTCACGTATTGATTTGAAAAAGCCCTACAGAAAAAGTATGCGTTAAACGTGCGGGAAAAAAGAACAAAGAAAATAAATAAAACCTAACCGAATTAACTAGGAGTAAACGGAATTCAGGCACTGCATTTATCGGGCGATGTCGAATTGCCTTTCTGTCTAACTTTGTGGACTCCCCGAAGCGGCGCGCAGCTTCTTCCGCTGGCTTAACCCCGTGGAGGAGCTGGCGGAGGTGACGGGTTAGCGTCATGGGTTAGCGCTGTTACTCGCTTAACAATCGAAGCTAAACGGATTAAGCGCCCAAATGTAAGTCTGAGACCAATTGTAACAGAAAGTGAAAAAGGAATAAGAGCATGCGCGTTTATTAGTTTTACTAGAGCTTCTATCTGTTTTGTGTTCATTATTTTCTTTACTTGTTTCCCTTTCTTGGGAGTATGGATGCCTCTGGCTCTATCCTTTGTAGACTTCTTCACAAAAATGTTTTTTATGGTTTCCCTATGGACCGACATCTCTTACTGTCAACGTGGACTCCTAGTGAGGCTATAGTGCTTTGTGTTAGGAAAGTTCACAGAATGGTCATGGTAGGCAGAATGGCTTGCCACATCGGAACCAATCTCTACCTCTACACGTATAAAGGGTGTCATTTTGGTGTGTCTTTGGACACATTAATAGTACACAATAAGGCTCAGAGAGACTGTGTACTCAAGCGAACTGCTGGTGTGTTTTGTATATGTTTTCTTGTCTGGATCTGTCAGTCTAATTGAAGACATCTATGTGCACTTGCGTTAGAGACTCTCGGTGTCTGTATGTCTGTCTCTTTTTCATTAAACTCCCCTCTCCTCCCCTCTCCTTTGCTTTGTACTGCTGTCTCTCTCTCCCTCCCTCATTTATTCGGCCCGCTCTCCCTCCCTTTTGCCGATGGGTATATGATCGTGAAAAATGTGTTTACAAAACTCACTCCTCACAGATCAAACCATACTATGAAATCAAAGAGTCCGGGAGAGAGGGAAGGAGAGAGGCAGCGCGTGCATGAGAGGGAATGTGTAATTCTGCAATTTCATACTGTTTAGTATGTTTCTATTGGATGTCTTCAAGAATATATATATATATATATATATATTATTTTCAATCTATTTCACAATCAGAATGAAGTTATG
>JAODJX010000136.1:3343303-3368079 GCA_026776945.1 Isichthys henryi | reverse complement strand
CGTGTCCTCCCGGGGCTGCGTTGTCGAGTGTGCCGGGGGGGCCGGGGGGCCACTTCACCCCCCGGGCCTCCCCAACCCACACCTACCACGGACCGGCGGGGGGCTCCTTTACCGCCCTTCGGGCCGGGGGGGGGGGGGGGCTGCACAGAGAGGGTGGTTGGGGAGTGGGACGGCCCTGCTTCCTCTTTGATTTGTAAAAAATGCATTACCTCCGAAATCAAACGGAAAATTACTGCACAGGAGAGAAACACACGGAGAGGGAGAGTCTGGGAGGCAGAGGGAAAGGGTGTAGGAAGACGGCGACGCAGGCGGCGCAAAAGGACTGGCTTGTTCATTTAGACGGAGCGGCTGTGGAGGATCGCCTATCTGCCATACTGAGCACTGGGCAGTACTGGGAGGGGCTGCCAGAGTCTCACTGTGCAAACAGATGATATAATTGCACAATCGTAAGATCCCTGTGTCCAGGGAGGCAGGCCAAGTTTCTGTTTATTCCTTTATTATTTATGGTGGCATGTGATTTTTGGAAGAATCCAGGTAAATTTCTAAAATGCCTGAAAGGAAAGTTGCATACGTTCCTTGCACTGCACCTATAACCTTCTGGTTTGCCCAGCCACCATACAACCCTCTGCCCACTAATCACAAGGTTCTGAGACCACCTGGTAACCCTCCGGGTTGCTGCCAGTGTATATGGAATTCCTCAGGAGCTGCTGTGAATACAGGGTTCGGTGATATTAAGTACAATTTTTACACGTAAAGATAGTTATAAACCCTCACAAGGGGAGCCCTTGGTCGTAGTTTGAATATTGTATGGCACCATGTTCAAGATGTGTGAATCGAGTAGCTTTTGGTGTTTGTTCGTCTTTCTGCACACCAGGCTCAGAAGTTTCATCTCTAACTTTTCACATATTGCTTTCACCTCCCACTACGCCAGACCCTAGTGAACCGTGGCACTGGAGAGAAAGTGTGTGAAGTTATTTACCCCGCGTAGAGTTAGGGTTACCATGTTTCAAATGTCAAAAGGGGGTGGCCTTTGAGAAGCAAAGGCCTGGTCATAATTATTTAAAAAAAACACACTACGATCACATAAATCAATGTTTAATGTTCGGTGGACATTTATTTTTTAGGGAAAACAAGCCAAAAAGGAAAAGCAGCAAATATAGCAGAGAAGAATGTGCTGATATTGCATTTCATCAGTGTTTTAGTTGGCTCTTTGTTTGCTTAAAAAATTTTTAAATTGTCCTGGAAATGTGCCAGAACCCCCCCCCCCCCCTTCAATTAGGTCATTAATCTGATCATTATACAAACTACAAAAAATGAAAACTGTATTATTTAATTCACTTATTTGTTCGATCTTAGATTTGGCATTAACTGCTCATTTGGAAAATTCACAGACTGAGGAGGATGGAAGCTAGAAAAGAGAGAAACTGAAGAAGGATGATTATGGAGGTTAAAAAGACTTAGAAAGTGAATGGGGCAGCAGCCAGGAGGGGGTGTAAACACGGAAACACGAAAATGCAGGAGCGAAGAGAACCAGTCCACACACAGAGTGGAGGAGAGAGATGGAGAAAGAGGGAGGGGGATGAGAGAGCAGAGAGAGAAGTCCAAAGACTGAGAGAGGCAGAGAAATGCCTGGAGTTAGCAATAATAATTTATACAAACACACCTTAATAATTCACGTTCCATTTCAATGCTGGAGGGAGAATCCAAAATTCACAGAGCATAATTAAGTACAGAGACAGAGAAGAGGAGGAGAGAGTGGGAAAGAGAGAGAGAGAGAGAGCAAAAGAGAGGGAGAGGGCAGCGTAAAACAGCAGGGCATTTGTGGCTTTTCACCTCCATCTGACAGACTTTTTGCAAACTTGAAGTTGCCAGACCGCTGTCATTTTCTTACAGCACTTATATTAAAATACTGTAACAGATGAGCATATGTTTATTGAGTAGTGTCAACCAATCTATTCACATTTTAATTTTAATTCGTTTTTGTGTATATACTGTTACAGTGATTTACTAACCGAATAAATTCTATTTAACAAGTTTTTTTGTGCCATTTTCCCCCCATATATCTATGTAGTGTCTGGTGAAAATCTACAAACATTTTCATGTCAGTTTTATTTGTCCAATATTGACTTAAAATATATTAAACTGGAACTTTTGTAAGAGAACATATTGAGAATTATCTCACTTAAGACATTCTTGCTGATGACTGGAGTATAATGGCACTTTTGTTAGTATTTTTTCCAGCATTATTTGTTCTATGCTAAATAATAAACCATATTTTGAGGTATACAAGTATAGAGCATACCTGAATTTTAGTTGCATGAAATATGAAAATAGTGCTTTCAATTCATCAATCGGGTGAAGTTGGGGTGAAACTTATGGTAGAATTTGGAAAACAATATTATTAGTTAAAATGCTGGTACAATAATCCCCTGCTCTGTTTGTACCTTTAAATGCTGGTACCCTAATCCCCTGCTTCGTTTGTACCTTTAAATGCTGGTACCCTAATCCCCTGCCCTGTTTGTACCTTTAAATGCTTGTACTTAACCCCCCTGCTTTTTTGTACCTTTAAATGCTGCTACAATAATCCCCTGCTCTGTTTGTATCTTTAAATGCTGGTACCCTAAACTCCCTGCTTTGTTTTTGCCTTTAAATGCTTAAATCATAATCCCCTGCTCTGTTTGTACCTTTAAATGATCGTACCCTAAACCTCCTTCTCTGTTTGTACTTTTAAATGCTGGTTCCCATAAATCCCTGCTCTGTTTTTACCTTTCAATGCTGCTACCCTAAACCCCCTGCTCTGTTTGTAACGTTAAATGCTGGTACCCTAAACCTCCTGCTCCAATTGTACTTTTAAATGCTGGTACCTTAAACCTCCTGCCCCGATTGTACTTTTAAATGCTGGTTCCCATAAACCCTTGCTCTGTTTGTACGTATAAATGCTGGTACCTTAATCCTCTGCAGTTTGTACCTTTAAATGCTCGTACCCTAAACCCCCTGCTCTGTTTGTACCTTTGAAAGCTGGTTCCCATAAACCCCTCCTCTGTTTTTAACTTTAAATGCTGGTTCCCATAAACCCCTCCACTCTTTTTACCTTTAAATGCTGGTTCCTATAAACCCCTCCACTCTTTTTACCTTTAAATGCTCTTTCCCTGAACTCCTGCCCTCCGCTTCTCTTGTCTCTCAGGTGCGGCTGAGCTATGGACTGTAGCTGTGTCAGTGACCTGTTGCTCACGCCCCCAGTCCCAGCCCTGTGGACACCAGGTGACTTTCACTGAGTGATACTTACCTACAGTACACAACACTTCAGGTGGACCATTGCAGGACATTTCCGCACAGCCGTCAAATAATCATTTATTAAATGACTTTACCAAAAACATTACTAACCAGTTACAGAGATAATTACAAACCCATTTACAATTCTTTATTAACTTACAAGACTTTGGAAAAAACACAGACTTGCTGGCGTTCTTGTTGATGGTCTCTGGGTTGGCAAAAATCATGTAGTACATTGTTTCTGACCTAGTTCCATTATATAACTTTTTTGTAATCCCTGTACTGCTTTCCTATAAGATTTCCCTTACCTACTATCTTCTATGTTCTGTATATTCAATCCTGTTTTTTCTAAGCTACGAAAATGAGGCAGGTCAACTTGTTGGTTAAAGCAATTCCCCATCTGTTAGAGTTTGTTAGACGGGCCTCAGCATCCATCCCCACCTTACACTTCCTGCATTGTAGGCATCGCCTTCCCAGACTGGGCCTACAAGCCAGAGTCGAGCCCAGGCTCACGGCAGATCCAGCTGTGGCACTTCATCCTGGAGCTGCTGCAGAAGGAGGAGTATCAGGGGGTGATCGCCTGGCAGGGTGACTACGGCGAGTTCGTCATCAAGGACCCTGATGAGGTGGCCAGACTCTGGGGCATCCGCAAATGCAAACCTCACATGAACTACGACAAGCTGAGCCGCGCGCTGAGGTAGGACCCGAGAGGGTAGTGCCATGAGCGCAGGCGAGCTCTCAGGAGCCCTCATCACTTACACTTCCTCTTAATAACCATGTCTCAGTCTCACCCAACCCCGTTTCTCTGCTCCTCCTCCATGCTTTTCCTCCATGTTTTTCTTCCATGTGTAGGGAGCAGCAGTGTCAGGAAGAATTTGACATGGGGGGGGGGGTCATATATATTGTGACATCACAATGGTGTACATGCAAAAGTCACATCAGAAAAGGATGCGATGTAAGCAAGACTTTAAAACAATTCTAGAATAATAAAGATTTCATCATTTAAAATAAAACTAACACTGGTTACATGATTATGGTACACTAAACATAACCCCAAAAATGACTGATTCATATGATACAATGGTTTTGTTTCTGATAATGTTCCGGATAGACATGACAAAGGATGGATAATCCACGTGGTGGCTTACGAGGATGGGACTCTACTGAACTAAAAAAAAAGAAGATACAAAAGGACCATGACGGGTCAAAAACAAAGTACCTAAAAGACAAAAACTAAGGCAGGGAACAACACAGGAACGACCATAGTAGAACAGCAGCAAACACAAGGCTAGAACAGCTGGAAACATGTCCGACTAAGAAACAAGTGCAAGGGCAGGCACAAATATACATAGACAATGAGGGATGGCTATGGGCCAGTTACAATCAACCAAACATTAGTGCTGGCAACAAGAAGACAAAGGAATCTTAATCACACAGGAATCTTCATTAGGTAGGCTATATGTTTTGTCCTCACACTTTTTACACGTAGCTAATTGACCTTGGTAGCATATGTATTGATAATAAAAGATAAGGAAGACACTTTTATTATAATTTTTTTGGGGGGAGGGGGAGGCTGCCGATATTGGGGGAGACATCTTCCCTGTCTCCCTATATTTCCAACACCCCTTGCGGGAAACACATCACCTATGTATCTTCATATACATTCTCATCCCCTGTCTTAGGTGACCTAACGATAGACATATAAGAAGATCCCTGTGTCCAGGGAGGCAGACTGAGTCTCTGTTTATTCCTTTATTATTTATGGTGCTGTGTGTGTTTTTGGGAGAATCCAGGTAAAATACAGAAATGCCTGAAAAGAACATTGTACACGTTCCCTGTGCTGCACCTATAACCTTCTGGTTTGCCCAGCCACCATACAACCCTCTGCCCCACTAATCACAAGGTTCTGAGACCACCTGGCACCCACTGGGGGCGAGACTGGAACCATGTTGTCAGTGTATGTGGAATTCCTCAGGAGCTGCTGTGAATACAGGGTTCAGTGATATCAAATAAAGATCATTACCAAAGTGTACATCCCCTCTCCCATGTCATGCTTTACATCATTCCTTGTGATGATCCGCTGACTTCTCCCTTGTCATCTTTGACCATCCTGATAGAAACCAAATGCTGGCTTTTCAGTCTTCAGCTATGCTGGGATCTGTGACTCTACCTGGAGTATTAATTACACATAGGAGTGTACAGGTGTGGGGCTTTGGCCAGCTCCAGATTAATGTCCCTGTGCCTTCTACTGTCCCTCCAGTTCCACTACAAGACAAATGTCACATACGGCTAATTCGCTCACATAGACACACCCTCACGCCTGTTTCCCCCTGTCTGTTCCATCCTTTCTTTTCCTGTCCTCTGTTCCCCCCCCCCCTTCCCATCATTCTGCCCTCTCAGTAATAGGTGCTGTCGGTGGGGTCTAATTGTTATGAATTGGCTCGGCCCTTAATTAGCCTCGTTGATTAGCCCTGCTTAATTGCTCAATTACTGCTAGCACGCAATCGCCCTGCGAAGTAAATGCATACAAATTATTGAAATGACTTGACATAGTCACTGTATGCCCTGCATAGCGATGACAGGCACACATAAGGCTTATTATACATTTGAACACATTTAAATGCAAATTCATATTTGTATCTCTTACTGTAATTGATACTGAAAAATATTTTTTCTGCATATAAACATGATGCCAAATACTTGTATAAACAGCTGCTACGTGTGTGTGTGTGTGTGTGTTTTTAATATTAAATAGTGTTTCCATTCTATACGCAAACTTCATTTGCCTTGCCCCAATGTTTGATCCTACGGTAACTCGCTGCAGGAGCCAGCGCAGCAGTGAGCTTTCCCTAACCCTTCCCGTGTATTAACCCTCTTTGCTTTACCTCGCTCTTCTCTACCCTTCTGATCCTTTTCTCTCCTCCCCCTCTTTCCTCTGTCTCCTTTGAACCAGGTACTACTATAACAAGCGCATTCTGCACAAAACCAAAGGCAAGCGCTTTACCTACAAGTTCAACTTTAGCAAGGTAGTTCTGGTGAACTATCCTCTACTGGACATGGCAAGCTCCCCCTTCCTGCTGACCCAAAACCACTTCAACGGAGGTTCGGCAGCGCCAGACTGCAGCCCGGTTTCTCCAGAGGTACCGGAGGATAGCATAGTTAGACGGATGGAGGGAGGGAAGGATGTTTTTGTGCCCGACTTTGTTCGACTGCTTAATTGTGTATCAATTACACCAACCAGCAATACAATTACAATTGCTTGTATAGTTTTTGAAACACTGTCATTATACTCTGCAAATCATTAAACGTCTACAAAGGCAATGATTTCACTACCAGTAGCAGAAAAGACGTTCCTGTTACACTTGATTTAAAAAAGAAGAAACATTTATATGTCATTATAAATAATGCCTTTAATAATAGTCTTTTAAAACCACGAGTCTTTGTGAACTTTTCCATTATGCAATAAAATTAAATTTTCTTTAAAGCGAACGCACAATAAGGGAATAACACTTAATAACACAATCCGACTCCTTTAGAGATCGGGGATGGTACTCAAAACAAAGTGAAGGACGGGGACGTGGGGTGTTAGATGTCCTTAAACAAAAGCAGACATTATCCCCTTTCATTCCCATCTCACATCATGTATCCTTCGCTGTCATCGATTGAAAAAAAATGAAAGAAATGAAGGCGTATATCAGATCAGTCGGTGGGGTAATTAATTCAAGTTTTCGTTAAGCAATCGAGATCTTGCGGCTTGGAAGTACAGTCTCTGACTTCAAACTTTGAACTCCACAGTGACAGAAATTATTGATCGCTTCTGCTCAGAGCCCTCAACCCTCGGCCCCCCGGGGACAACTTGCGACTTTGCCGTTTCCTTTATTTAGCCCCTCTCGCCGGTGGCTCCCGCGCCACCCCTTAAAATGTGGACCTTCTGTGTATTCTTCTCCTTTTCTGACCTAGCCGATTCCTCTCTTCCTCTACCACATCTCGAGGAAGACTGGGTTTCAGTACTGTGGTCGTTTCCTTGCATTTCCCGATCCACACATCTGTTTGCCCGGTTGACTGTATTGTACCATATCAGTGTTGTTTCCTGAGGGTGTTAGGCTCTGCCGTCTTTCATCTCTTCATTGCTTTGGTAACCCCCCTCCTCCCCGCCATGTTGTGGCACAGGGTCAGCGGAGTCCACCGTGTGTTTCTCTGCGTGTGTAAATGTCCCCATTTCCACATGTAAACAATACGCAAGTCTAGCCTTCCGTTAAAAAACCTTCATTATAACAATCATTTAAATGACTATATATGCTTTTTAGTAGCAATGTACTGAAAGAGATCAGTTGTGGAACTGAGGGATTCCTTTTAAATACTGACGATCCTGACAGTCTCTTCTTTTAGTATCAATGTTCAATGCTCTCATGGTTCAGAACAAATTCAAAGTCAAATGCTTTGAAGTACAAATATTCAGAAATAATATTTTTTTCCACAAAAAAGGATTTCTCTATGTCATCAAGAGGTAAAAGTATCAAGATCTGATAAATCGTGTCAAAATTTAAGATATGCATAATATATTAGCGGTGCTTTTTTCCTATTTGCTATCACGTGACTCAAATAGTAATCATAGATTATTAAGCCACAGAAGAGTCAATTTTGTCCTTTTCCACTGAATTGCCTTTGCGTATACTGTAATGTCCCAGTGGATCAATTGAGTTAATCTCTCCAGTACTTCTCTCTCTCTCTCTCTCTCTCTCTCTCTCTCTCACTCACTCATTCCCTTCCTTCTTCCTTCTTTCTCTATTGCAGGCACTGCAGTCCCTGTTTCCACGGTTGCCAGATTCTGGGAGAGGGGGCTCCCTGTTCGAGAGGAGTGCAGGTCCGCCGGGGCCCGATGGGGATAAGCTAAGACTTGATGCCTTCCCGTTCCTCAGCTCAGGTGAGACTGCGTGATGGTGAGCTTTGCAAGGTTGTGAAAGACATTATCTCCCCACAGGCATATTAACACTTTGAATCCACAAAAAGGACAGGAGACTATGGAGTGAGGTATATGGAAATCCTGCTGCCATACATCGAATTAAACTACTTGGAAAGAGAGATGGAATTGTGGGAGGGGGAGAAAGGGAAAATCACCCAGAGAGAGCGTGAGATTAATTGGATGCAGGTTTTCGGTGTGTGAGCACATCTGCCTCCCTACAGTTGCACTTGTCTGTCGGAGTGCCTGTTACCTTTCTGGACGATAGGTCGCTCGGCGTGTGCATCTCTGCACAGCTGCTTTTGCGCAGTCTTTATTTATTTATTTATTTGCTTGTTTCACCCCCTCTACTTTGTTTGTCCTGAGGTGTCTCTCCCTCCTTTCTCTCCTTACGCATCTCCCCTCCCTTGTGTCCCCCCTGTCCTAATCCCTTCCCAGGCAGGAAGGGCCTAATTGAGGGTGCAGGCTTCAGTTTGTGGCCTGTGGGCGCCCATTACTGTGTTTTTATAAGCAAGTGAGGTCTGTCTGACTGATTCAATATTCATGTGTCTGCCAGCTACTCCCAGCCTAACGCAGCGAGATCCTACCGTGCCAAATTAGCCCTCCATATCAAATAACAAAACCAGGGAGGTGCTTAAAAAAGCAGGCAGAATGAAGTGTGCCCTGTTTGACAATTTTTGGGGCTGAAATGTGATTCTTTTGTTCCACCCGCATGGAAACTTAATAATGTGCTTTTCATTTTTGGCATTAATAATCCTACTTCAGCACAACAACTGTTTAAATATCTAAATATATGTGCCGAATAGCTGATGTCTGTTTGTTTATATATGTGCAGAATAGCTGATGTCTGTTTGTTTATATATGTGAAGAACAGCTGATGTCTGTTTGTTTATGGTATCCCTGTTGTGTCGTAGTTCAAGTTCAAATTTGCTGTCATGTGTACTTCATGCAATGAGCTTGTCACTGCATGCCTCCTGCAAACTGACAGGTAGCAGTTCCTTAACAGAGAATCATATGACGTGTCTGTGCTGTCCACTGTGTGTTCTGTGATACTCTTGTTCGAGTTTATAACTCTGCTTCTCTCCGCCCCTTGTCTGCTGCAGGTGCCCCCTGCTACTCCAAGCCCCCCTCCCTCTTGGGCCCTTACCCCCGTAATCCACCATTTGACTACCCATGGGGCTTCAACCCCTACCTCCCAGGGGCTTTCTCCCTCAACAACTGCCCCAAACTGCCCCCTGGCTCCCTGTATCAGTCCCACTTTTACCCCAACCCCTTGCCGACCAGCCTGTCCCAGCTGCCCAATCCTTTCTCCTCACTTCTGCCACCTGGAGACGGAGCAGAGAGAGTTGGGGCACAAGCTGGAGGCGCCAGTGGCACCGTGGGAGGTCTATCAGCCAGGCTCTGCATACCCCCCTACTCCGGCACCTTGGCTCTCAATCGGACTGAGATGGGAAATGGAAGTGCGGGGGAAAGAGAAAGGTGCGAGGGCAATGCAGGAGCCAATGGCGCCCTAGGATTGGGACTCGGACTGGGTTTAGGACTGGGCTTAGGGGGTGTCGCTTTGGGGAATGGCGGGGGAAGGCAGAGCCCATCAGAGAGGCGTGGGGCCGTGAAACAGGACCCAGAGTCTGACTCGGAGCTGGAGATCACAGATCTGAGCGACTGCAGCTCTGATAATGAAAATGAACCTGAATTTATCATGTCTAAAGAAGGCAGGCTGAGTAGCCGATCACAGATTCTGGAAGCCAAAACACCTTTACCACCTCTCTCCTCCCTCACAAAAGCTGGCTCTCCACGTCCTCTAAAAAGCGCAGCGCCCTCAGCGCCTTCCACCCCTTCCCTCCCCAGGTCCCTGTCCCCATCTCTCTCTCTGGTAGATAGACACAGGCAAACAGAAGCACTCAAACTCACTCATAGCTAATAAATTTTCTTCTCTTGTTCATATTCTTTCAACTCTCTCTCCCTTTCTCTTCTGGTCCCTTCTCTTTGAGATCCATATCTTATTTATTCATTTTTTGGTTCCTGCCTTTGCATTTCCACCTGTATACTTCCCAGTCTCTAAGCACCATCGCTCTCGGTTTCTCTTCCCCTTTTCACCTGTTCAGATCTTCTCACATTTGGATTTTGACCTCTTGATTTTCTGTTATCTGTCATAACTTACACTCAACTCAACAAAATCTCATTTCACCAGTCACCTGTTACCCTGTAATGTTTATGTGTCCCGTTTGTTTTTTATTCTGTATGATATATACTTGGTCGCGCATGGTCATGTTGGAACCTTTTTCCATGAGTGTACTCTACAACGTAACACTGTACTCCTCTATACTGGCAACTATACTATTCTAAACTACTATGGTAGTTAACATTACTAGATACCACGGGGGACATTGAGATCATGACTACTACATTTTAAATATAAATATCTGAATTACACATTGAAAGAAAATTTACAATACTGCGTTAAACAGCAGTAATATATTTAAGTTTGCCCGGTTATTTAGGGTTTTCTTTGTGACAATTATTGCGTAGTGTTGCCATCTAGTGGACAGTATATCTAGAAAATTTAGATAACTTTTCCTGACAGCAGGAGCTAAAAAAATAAAATAAAATACCATAAACTTTATTACATAAAAACAGTGGCGTTGTGAGACCTATTTTAGGGGGCTTTAGCCCTCCTAAAATGTTTTTATCCCCACCCCAATAAATGTGTATTTATTGGCTTAAGTCATGAATAGCTTTTTATGTTATATATAGGTCCATCGGACCCCCAAACAAAGACTCAGCCCCCCATCCATTCATCTCTAAGTACACCCCTGCTTCAAGATATTGTAGTAAATCTCCAATGCAAACCAATGCATTTTTATTAAATGTTTATTATCTGTATTAATGTAAAACTGTACAAAGCAACCCCATTTCAAACGTCACCTCATGAAAACATCATGAAAAGAGAGAGAGAGTAGGGAAGATCCAAAAATTTGTATCTATACTCCGTGTATATATTTTATTGCGTAAATTCAATTAATATAAGCATTAACAACACATCTAGTTGTATTTGTGTGATTTAATTCAGCATTTAAAAACAAATATCTGAAAATAGATAACTGTAAATGTGTTTAATAATTAAAGGTATTAACCACAGCTTTCAGACTTTTACGATGAAGTTTTATGAGAAGAACAACGTTTGGACTGGGAATTTTGTTCTGTTTCTTTGAATTGTCCCTAATTATTCCCATTAGATACAGTCACAATGCAATGTACATTGGATCCGTTTATTTAGAGTATTCCTTATGTTTATTTTCATAGTTAGCGATCACTCAGCGTAACTGTAATGTGAATATGTTGTTAAATATAATGTGAATATGTTGGCTACTTCATATTGTTTCTTTTAAAGTTGTCATTAATTTTGCTAATGCTTTTATCCAGGGTGACATTTAAGTAATACAAGCATATAAATTGAAATACTGTTATAGGGGATATATTTTTTTCAGTGCAATAAAATGAATATGAACAACAGAGCACAGTAGTAATACACAACATACAGCATATTCACAATTTAGTTGTTCTGTTAACATGCTGTAGGGTAAGATATACACTTAGACATTATAAGGTAAGAGATAAGAGATACTGATGCAATGAAACTGTACAGATTTGTGAGCACTGGTTTTCATAGGAAGGCCCAGAAAAAAAGTAATATGCCTACCAAAACTCATTCTTTTTTGTATAGTCTTCTAACACAACTATAAATAAATCTAGTTCCTTGTAAAATGTTCTTCCTGTGTGAAAAAAAATCAAGATTGCAGTGAGATTATGAGTCCTTTTCTTTGTTGAACTGTAAAAAGGAAAAAGGGATGAAAAGACAAAAAAAGAAAACAAGAAAATAATATCTCCAAAAGCAATAAACTTTTTTCTGAAGTGTAGGCAGTGCCCATGTTGCATTGTGTTATTTGTGTGTGGACTGTTTATGGGCTGCTGCTGGTGTGTAATATGCATACATCGTGCTTGTTGCATCTAG
Source organism: Isichthys henryi (assembly GCA_026776945.1). Classification (NCBI taxonomy): domain Eukaryota; kingdom Metazoa; phylum Chordata; class Actinopteri; order Osteoglossiformes; family Mormyridae; genus Isichthys; species Isichthys henryi. Next base: position 3,355,834 of record JAODJX010000136.1, on the reverse strand, counting down.
TTTCAATGCCTTTTACCCATAATCCATTGCGTATAGCTTCGCAAGATTGTGGGCTGAGTTACAGAACACCAGACTCTGAGGTCAAGATCTCATAAACCATTTGTGATATGTTTTGTTCCCATTAGATGGTGCTCTTGGCTTGTTTTGGTGCATGTTTTGAGTCATTAATTGAACAGACAGCACCACCTAGTGGGGTCAGAAAATACAGGAAATGGTTCATGAACCATCATTTTGTCCATAACTACTTACAGGCTTTTACATTACGCTGATACTGAAATCCACACTAAAACGTATCCTTATGTTCTACAGAGAACAGCATTGTTCAGCTGCAAACTAGAAATAAGAAGGGGTATTTTAGAAATTCACTTTTGTTTTAGATTCAATAAGTAATCTCATTACATAGCTCAAAGGGTCATTATAGCGACGGTATCTTTATAGACTCGTAGGTAATTGAGTTAGCAATGTTAGATTTAAAGGAATTTGTCGTTATTGTATTTCTTCCACATGGGGGCAAAGATGCTTAAAAGCAATACTTGTATGATCTGAGGAAGCAGTGCAACTAAACTGTACTACCCCTTACGGTAGTGATGTCCAAGTGAAGTTTCACAAACCATTTTCCGTATTTTGTGATCTGACTAAATGGTACTCATAGGTGGCTAAAAGGCATGCATTGAGCCCTTTTTTGAATAGAGAGCACCATCTATTGGTGCCAGAAAATACAGCAAATGGTTCATGAAGCTTCATTCCACTATAACTACCTTACAGTATGTGTAAGTACTTTTTCAAAACATGAGTTCCTCCTTACAGGAGTAAGTAATTGATGCAAGACTTCATTTAATTTTTGCTTTAAATCCAAACAAAACATGGTTGAATACACAAAAACACATAGTTTCAGCAAAAGATTGTGTTGCTTTTTACCTTTGTAACGGAGCCTGCCCATTCTGTGGAACCAAATAATACATGGGTTGATATTTTTATTGTTTACTCAAAACAGAGTGTAAAGGTGCTGGTTCAGTCATGGTGATAGGCTTAATCCCAGTAACTGAGTGCAAGGAACTTTGGGACAGTTAAGTTACTTTGGTTAGTCTACTTATTTTGGGTTATTTTTGTGTGATTTTTAATTTTTTTTTTTTTAACTACGCTCAATTGTTTGGGACCCATTGGCACTTGGTTGGGGGATTTAATGGACAATAAAGCATGGGCATCCTATCCTGTCTTGTGAGGCGCTCAAGTTTGTTCATCGCAGGGCCAGCACGCAGCAACCCTGAATTAATTTTTCTTTTTTGCAAGCAAACAATGGCAGTGGAATAAAACAAACAACATTACAAATGCAGGGAGCTGCACTATTTTATACAATTACAATATAGAAGTGTGTGCATGAATTACATTAAATTCTTAACATAAATCTTAATTATTAAAATATGGTAAGTATGGGCAGTGTGTGGTTCATTATGTGAGGATGCTGTGTTTGTGATAGGAAGGTCAGCAGTTCAAATCCCAGGGTCAGCAGGGTGATGTCACTATAGGGCTTCAGAGCAAAGTCCATTTTGTGTCGGATCTTACCCCACCTTTTAGATAAAAGTGTCTGCCAAATAGAATGAATCATTCTGTAATACTCCTAATTATGGTTCTTATCCTAATATAGATATAAAAACCCACTATACTTAAAAAGAGACAGGTCATATTCTTCAGTCCCATTCATTAACTACAGTTAACTAAAAAAAATGACACACGTGATTTGTGGAATAGTTCATCCACCAACCCTTTATCCTGGGCAGGATAATGGAGAGGCCTGGAGCTCATCCCAGGCAGTACAAGACACAGGGCTGGGGGACACCCTGGATAGGATGCCAGTCCATCACAAGGCACACACGAGCACGCGCACACACACACACACACACACACACTAATAGTTCAATAGTATTAAAATGGCTATATAGGGGACTTCATCATGATAACCCAAAACACAGATAGTGAATTGTAAAAATCACTAGATCAAGCTCAGATAAACCAATATAAATATAAAAACTGCAGCAAAAGAATTTTTCTGAAAAATGAATTGTAACAATTTTTTTAAATGAATGCAAGAAAAAATGAACAAAGACAGGAAATGAAAAAGAGCAAAAAAAGATGTGAAAGTGAGATAGTGTTTCAAACTTCCTGCGCACTGAAGCCGAATGTACAGATGGAAAGAAAAAGTGCATCTCAAAAGACGAGACCAGGAAGGGAAAGTGGAGGATACTTGATTGCGAAATGGTAAGTAATATTCATATCTGTATCCCTCAGACTGCAGTCATCACTGAGTCCACAAAATAATTATGGATTATGAGTTAATTTGTGTGTACAGATAAGAGGCTGTGATACAGTTAGAAATAACAAGTGATTATCTCTAATTACAGATCACAGTATTTGGCCGTTACGTTGCCTGGATTCTCAACACACTCAAGATAAATTTGTTGAATTTTTTTTCACTGGCCTCTCAATTCGATTTGCGTGAAAAATGTGCATATATGTATGTATGTATTTATATATTTATGTGTATGTATAAATTAGTATCATATGCAGTAGCATTGTATCTAAACTCATTTGAAGTCCTGGAATCTTTCAGTTTTAGATAACGAAAATATATATAGACACAAATCATTCACTACTGCCGTGCCACCGAGGAACATAAGTGATATTAGTATCTATGACTAAGGACATATTCATTGCAAACACTGCAGAATATGTATTCTGTTTTTAATCGGTTGTTAAAAATTCACAATAATCTGTATATACAGGTAATCATATACGCTTTGTAGACGCAAATAAGCAGCACAAAACTGAAGCCGCACACCACGCTAATACTGTTACAAGCAGACTGATGCAGGGGGACAAATATAATGTAACACATCGCGGAACTGAGCTTCGGAAAGGAGCTACTGATCGGTCAGGGTTTTTTTTTTCCCCCTTTCACTGGAAGTCTAACAGGAAGAGTGGAATCGATAAAGAGCGAAACTAAGTTGCCAGGCTGAAATAATTTCATTACGATATTGGTAGATGACCTTTTGAAAAAACCACATGCTGTAAAACATTGTTATATTTGTCCTAAAGGCAGACATATAGAGTGTGTATATCCGAACGGGTCTCCGGGATTTTTTTACATGTAAAAAAATAACGCGATCGACTTTATTACTCTTGAAACTCGCTCTTCCGCGTTGCAATGTTTCTTTCAAACGACAAACAGCGACTTTCAAACCGGAAATCTTATTGAACGGCAGTCTCTTCCTTATACATAAATTTAAGGTAAGTTTTCAGTCCATCGGGATATGATCTTGGCGTTGTTGATTTCGGTGCATAACGGGTTGGTGATGGCCGGGGGTGCTGTGGATAGCCGGACCGGACGATTACCCAGTCGAACTAGCCCAATGGAGCCAAACACAACGCGATCGCCAGATTAAGTCGCCGTGTCACATGGCAATGCCAAAGTGACTTTATTAAGTGTAGCCATCTAAATAGCGAAGTGATTGCAAGCGTGTTTCCATGTCAATGTGCACACGGTTGCCCTTGATTTCTTTCCTTTGTTAATTATTATTGTATTACTATTTTAGAATGCTGTTGTATATATGAAGTATATACATCGTATAAACTTTTTTCAGTGTATATAAAGATGCACTGAAATCGAATGGTATATAAATATGACAGAGATACGTAGATATGTCTCTTTTAATAAATACAAAGAATAAGCTTAGTGTTAAGTTATGCCCTGCTGATACGGTTTTCCAAAATATAAAATTCAAATTCACATAAACAGCAAAACTGTTTCTTGTGCAAATATTGAAGATGAATGCATCGGTACGGGTGACATGTAAATCAGTCTGTAAGTGTATAATCAGTGTATAATACAAGTATTTCAGGTTCAGTTTTTTCCAGACGTGGCTAATTATTATTCTAATTTAAAATTTCAGCAGGCGTATTATTGTGTTTAAGCCCTCCGTTTGTAGTTGAAGTTGCTGGACTTTTTTCTTTGACTCTTCGGAAACTTTGATGTAGGTTTTCTGTGTTAAACATCGGGTCTAGGTCCATACCAGCTTTCCGCCCCACAATCGTAAGGTCCTGGTACCCCCCTAACCTGTCTGTAAGTATCTGTGCTCTCCATGCCCCTCTCCGAATATCTACCCATTATTATTATTATTATTATTATTATTATTATTATTATTTAAAATTCATCTTCTCTGTCATGACCATTAATGGTCCATTAGTATTTTGCTTTTCAGCTGCCTGCTGTGAATTTCTTTTCTTCCTAAAAGAGGAGTAGCTTTTCCTAAATTGCTAAGTGATAGCTGTTGCATAATCGCCATGCATTTTCACATGCTGGTGTCAGCAGTTATGTTTTGCTGCGTCAAGTCACTTTCCAGCAACTGGAAACTGATAATTAAACCCAAACTTTACTGTCCATACTTATTTTTTTTGGATTCCTTTTTACACCCTGCTGCCACAGACCTCGCTGTTTGTGGGAGATCTGACATCTTGTTCTGGGGATGGGAATGCAAGGGAGGTGCACCGCAGGTGCTGCGATGCTGGCTGCATTTGTGTGAAGTATCGCATGCAGTGATCTTGTGATCTTCCGAGACTTGGAGGCTGGCAGGATGTGAGCAGCGTGCTTAGATGAATCGTAAGAAAACAGATTATCTTATAGCTAAGCTGCAAGACTTGCCGCTCAGAATCGTTTTTTAGAGGTACATATGGAAATAGTCAATTATTTTGAATTGCACTACAAAAGACCTCACCTGAGATATACATACACAGCCATTCCTCCTTGTGAACAGGCCTTTGATGCTTCCTGTTGCTCTACCACCCCCCCAACCCCCCCTGCCTGAGCGAGTTCGGTCTTGTTTGAACCTTGTGTCTGTTCTTGAGGAATGTGGGCTATTTAATGTTTCCCTTCTCCCCATCTCTCTGTTATATTACATAATTTCTGAAAAAAGGCGCTAATATTTTATTTTTGGTTCAGCAGGGGGCCCTGTGGAGGCCGTTAAGGGGATTAGCCTGAGGACTGCAGGGCAGATGTGGACTAATGTTTTTATTCTGGCAATTTTGATTGGAGTGATCTGCAAAAGTAATGTCGCCATGCTCATTTTCACTATTGCCTTGAAATAGCAACAAGGGTTTGCGGAGGTGTGGAAACCAGTATTTTATTAATGGCATTGTTGGGTATCAGATCTGTGGTGTTTCTGGGTTTTTCATTTTTAGTGAAATATATGGAATGAAGCATGTGTTGTAAGGGGAAGAAGTCGCAGCTAAAAGAGAAACCCCTTCACCCTCCAACTTTGGAGTGTATCGAACACTTGGCACCCGCGGAAGCAGCTGTCTATTATGGTTGTGAGTGCGGATGCCAACACAAGATCCTTGATTCCCCTGCGGAGCGCTATCTCCAGTCCTGCGGCAACACAGATGCCAGCACGTGATTCTTGATCCCCCTGGGGAGCGCCGTATTCATCCTGCGATTAGACGAGCACAGACGCCAGAACGGGATCCCTGATTCCCCTGCAGAGTGCTGTGTCAGGTCCTGAGATTGTGTGAGCACGGATGCCAGCACGTGATCCCCGAATCCTCTGCAGAGCGCTGTCTCTGGTACTGCGGCTACGTGAGTGCAGATGCCAGTGTGTGATCCCCGATTCCCCTCCGGAGCGCTGAGTCTGGTCCTGGGCTGTGTGTCCCCCCCCCCCGTCCCATACTTTCTCCTGGGTCAGACAGCTCAGGGAGGTGCGGGTGTTAACAAGAGGCCAAAAAGACCTCTTTCATTCCCAGAGTGAACTTGGAAAATATGAGACTGGACCACGCAGAGAGTGTTTACTCAGGGATGGGGCGGGCTGTACAGACTGACTGCAGGCAGGTGGAGGTGGGGCAGGAGGATGCTCAATACATGCGTTGTTAATGAGAGCTCAGTGAACGCAGCAGGGATTTGGCTGCTGTGGGCTTTCAGCTGAGCTAACCTGTGTGATGAGGATTATTTTTACAGGAGCTGTAAGAGTTTCCAAAACTGGCCAGGATTTTATGTGGAGAGTAGGCTGCCCTGTGCATTTACTGTAAGTGCATACTGCATGTCGTCGGGGTCACCATGTGGCCCAGCAACCCCCCCCCCCGACTAATCCTGGTGAGGCTCTGTGGTCACACACTCTGGGCCAAAACCTGTTTTTTTTTTTTTTTCCCTCGCTGAGCCATGTTTGTGTCACGGAGGTCCCCCGAGATGGGAAGTCCGTGGATGGAACAGCATGTTCGGGAGAGAGGGTGCAATTACTTCAGTGCCAGACAAACATTTGGAAGCATTTAGGTGTGCCGCCCTTACCCCCCCAACCCCCCCGCCTGAATTCCAGACCTTGCCAATCAGTGTCCCTGACTTTGAAAGGCTTCAGTGTTGCCCATGACGTAGTGCTTGGGGTGACAGTGGGTGTGGCGGGGGGGCACTGAGAGGTATGTGTTTCTTTCAGAGCACTGAACGAACAAGGCTCTAATGAAAGATGCTTTAATGATTTGTGCTTCTTGAAGGTCCTTTTGTTTTGTTTCTGTTGAGGTAGGAAGACAGTCCACATGTTCACCACTGTACTGCAGTGGTTTGGGTAGCAGGGCTAATTGGGCGGCTCTGTGAAGGAGCGTGAGAGCGAGAACAAGGGAGCCTCATTTCACACCTTCACTGGTGTCATCTCTTTCTCCCTCCCTCCCTCTCTGCCGCTCTCAGTTTTGTCATATGAGCATCCTGTTGCACGATATCTCTTTCTTGTCTTTTTTGCAATACACCTCTCTGTACTTCCTGTATCCATGGTCTTGCTAGGAGCCCCTGTGTTCTTTCAAGGTACTAGCAGGAACCCCACACTTGACCCACTGGGTGGCTTGGGGGGGCGTGGCAGAGACCCACATATCCCCTGCAGCCAGGTGGAGCTCGCAGCCAGTGTCTTCCTGTTGGCCCGACAGGCCTCGGCCTGCTCTTCCATTCCCTCCATTCCCTGGCAGGGCGTGTGTCCAGTGACACCTGAATGCATGCCTTCCATTTAAATCTGTGAATGAGTCGCACCGCCGAGCTGTGATACAGTAACTCTCATGTCGTCAGAGCACTTAAACACAGAGCCTGTAAAACAGGATTCTCACCCCAGCAACACAAGCAGCTTCCTTCATGTGTCATATCAGAGCTTCCAGGCCTGCTTTCTCTTTCAGCAGAGGCCATCGGCAGCTTCCCGCTCAAGTTGGAGTTCACCCAGTCGACTGCTTATTATTTCCATTCAGATAAGCGAGAGACTAACCTAACCCTCCACCCTCCCTCACACACACACACACATACAACCACAACCTTACCCTCAGCCTACCCCCGCTTGTCTTTTCTTTCACAAGAGTCTGGGCGGGAGTCAACGAGAAATGGCTCTGATCATTTCCTGAGGAAATTGCACCCATTTCCTGTCTCTGCCACCCTGCCCTTCTGCTCAGGCACCTCTAGGGGCAGCTTTGCAGGACCCAGCCAGGACCCCAGCGAGTCCCAACTCATTTCCCATTACCTAAATCTGATTAAGAGAAGACAATTTACAAAATAAGCAAATAGCTATTCATTTCTATTTTAGGCTACACAATTACTGTGCTGAATTGTACAAAAGGCAGTCAGTGTAAATAGTAATTACATCATTAGCAATTAGGGCAATGTATAGACAACTGCATAAAAATAAGGCCGTTCAGCTTTGACTGTTGTATAACCTAATTCTGTGTTATTCCTGCACTTTTTCTTCTTGTTTATAGTGTTGTGGACTGTACTGTGTGAAGTGTGAGTCTATGAATGTGACTTTGTTGTTTCATCAGTACATTATGAAAATGTAGTTTTTGTTAGGGATGTCATTACAGCTGATCGGGAATTTTAGGGAGCTGGAAATCCATATTCAAGCCCATGTAGAACTGGAAAGTTTGGCGGCCCCCATGTGTTCCCTGACGACACAGCGCCCCCCTGTGCTTGTTCATAATTGTGACACTTTCCCGCGTGTCTGATGAAAAGCTGACCCCAGACGCAAGCCGGATGACTGTTCCTTCCGGATCTGTGGCTCAACCCGGAGACAGCTGTCACCAAAGCCTGGCACTAAACGAACTTGCTTACATCTTTATCTTTTTTTTTTTACCAGTTTTTATCTAATTTTTGAAGTCCTTTTATTAATGCTCTGCAATTAATGCAACATGCTTGGTGATTTGAAAACTTCCTGCTGAATAATTCAAACAGGTATTTCAGATTGAACACAGATAAAATAATAATATATTAGGGGATATCTTAGTCTTTGGATAATGTAATATTTCAGTAATGGGTCTCCGGGCTCTAAGCTCTTTTCAATGTATTAAGTTTGATATGTGAGCCTGTTTTGGTTTGTGTGCACTTTGTGAAGTGAAGATGTTGCTCTGAGTTGGTGAAAAGTTTCTGACTACAAAAAACATATATGCTGAGGCTTTTTGCACCATAGTTACCTCTGGTTCACTGCTTTGTGCAGCGGACACCCACATTACTTGTTTTACTTCCTGTTGCTAGTCCCTGTCAGCAGAGCTAGCTAGTTTGGGTGGGGGAAGTGAGGTAACCAATGTTCAGGAGAACCAAAACAAGTTAAAATAATGAGAAAAACAGGAAACTACAACTAAGCTAAAATATAGCCATCAAAGGTTCTTAAAATAGTTTGAACAGAAGCAGTACAGTAAACACCACTGATTAAAAGCATACAGAATCAGAAACAGCGGGATTTTGAGTGGGGAAGTGCAGTGTGGAAACAGTGCTGCTTCCTTGAGCACATACTGTACCCAACTGCCTTCTCCAATTCCTGTGCTGGGCTTGTGGTTTTTTTGGCACAGCGCCCCCTGCAGGTCACCCTTATGCTTCAGGGCTCCTAGCAGGGGCACAGCTGGTAGTGAGTCATGCTCCAGTGGCCGAGTTTTTCCAGTGAGGTTCAGGCTCTTTTGTCACTATGGACTCCCAGCAACGTTCTGTCACAGTGTCACTAAATCTCTCCTGATCCAGCCCCCCCCCCCACAACAGGACTGTGGGTGAATGCATTAACCCCCTTCACTTTTCTCTACAGAGGGGCCTGGTTGGATCACAGAGCTCAAAGGACGCCATGAGCATCATCGGAGCAGAAGACGAGGACTTTGAGACCGACCTTGAGTCCGTAAGTGTGCCTTTGCTGCAGGTCTCCTTACAGACCTGGGTTAGGGAATGGGCCTTCCAACTCCAGTGAAAGGGATTTAATGACATTTTTCTGAGGTTGTCTCAGTATATTTTGGTTTGTTATCAATCGCCCCTCTGTTTTTGTGCCCCTTGTTGCCCCTTTCTGGCTGCCCCCCCCCCCGCCCCATTCCTCCTCTCAGGCAGTAGATGACCACTGCAGCCATTTTAGCAGCCTCGACCTGGTGAAAACCCGGCCCACCCACCTGCTGGTCTTCCTCCAACATGTCATGCTCCAGTTTGACTGCGCACCTTTGGTGAGCCTTTGCCAATCGCAGGGACCAATTAGGGATCTTTTTGGATCTCAGGAAGTATAGCCTTTGTTTGTTTTTAATAATGGCCGGTGTGTGTGGTGGTGTTTGTACAGGTGTATCACTTTTTGATTTTGAGAAAATGTCTCCAAACAGTCACTCCACACAAACCAGAGATGATTCTGCGAAACCTACTCTACTGCTGCCTTTATGCACTGTATTTTAAAGAAAACTAAATTATCATTTTTAATTCGTTTCTAAAGGTTTTTAATTACTTGAGTTTTGTCGTTATGCAATTAGGGCATGATTTATTGTTTTAAAATGAGTTTATTAGAAGTCAGAATAACAATAGAAATAGGGGGTGTGCAAATTGGTCACATGATACTTTGGTCATGTGACATCGTCATTTGACACTGCCACTGCATGTCATAAGCATGCCTCTCTCCCTTTATTCTGCGTGCAGACACCGTGATGGCCTGAGGTATCGCCGTGCCCTGTCCTTCCCCTCTCTCACTCTCTGTGAGCTTCAGCATGTCGCTGCAGTAGCTGTGTGTGTGTGTGTGTGTGTGTGTGTATAAGCACGTGTGTGTCTACATGTGACTGTGTATGTATGCACACATGTATTCAGTGTGTATGCACATGTCTGCGTGTTTATGCAGTGTGTATGCACAAGTGTCTGTGTATATATGCACGTGTGTCTGCGTGTATGCACATGTGTGTGCTCAGGCTGCATAGCTGTCTCCTGTAGGTTCCATTGTACCCCTTGTGGTAGAGTGTCATTTCAGATTCTGTCCTTTGTCGTGCTGGTGTCATTTATGACATGGTGTTTAAACAGACTGACTGTTGTAACCCCCTGGGCTCCTCCTGGTTACTTCTAACACTCCCCCTCCTGCATCTCTTTTGCTCCCGTGTCCCCTCCTTCACGGAATCCCACCCCTCCAGCTTTGTTACCTCCATGCCGACCTCTTCAGGACCTACAATGCCAAAGAGACCAAGAAGCAGTTCTCTGATTTCTACAACACATTTCTGGACAAGGGGGCGGTGAGTGTCTCGGGGGGGGGTAGGTTTGGGGGGCAGTGAGTATTTCCTACAGTGGGTGGTGATGAGTATCTTTGAGGGGAGGTGGTGAGGATCTCTATGGGGTGGAGGTTATGAATATCCCTGAGGGCGGGGAGGTGGCGAGTAGTCTCCGGGGGCAGGGAGGTGACGAGTAGCCCCGGGGGGGGGGGGTGGGGTTAGGCCGGGGTTTGCATTGTGTGCTGCATTAATGCAACCTCAGCCTCTCTTTCATCTGCAGTTCCCACCTAAACAGATCAGACCCCTGTTCCCCACACCATTTGTATCCCACTTGTTTCTACCTTTTGCTGTGTGTCTCTCTCCCACCGTCGCCGCCCCCCGTATGACAGCACCCGTCACCCTCACCGCTGGCTGACCTTCTGCTTCCTCTATGCTGTGGGAATGACCCTCAGGGCTCTGCTTCCTCCCTCGCTCTCTGCCTCTCTTTGCATCTCGCCTCATTTCGTCGTGCTCTTTGTGGCGGAAGTCAGACTCCACAGTTGAATTGACTTGTTTCTGCTACTTGCTGGCTCATTTTTTTTTTGTACTTCTGCTTTTTTCTCTCACCCCACTGTCTGTTTGTGTTCAAAACTGACTGTATCTAAACATGAACATGGGACTGGTTTTACTTAGGACTGTATTTTGTTCAACTTCAAATGATCTTTATTGATTTATAAGTAATGGTACATGTTCAATACTGCCATCTGGTGGACATTTTTCTGTTCAAGGCTATGTAATAATATATTTTATATGTGGGTAGTTCAGTTGATTGAGCCTTAGGGCTCACGTTATTCCTTAGGCATTTACAATTTAGAGTTACAGCTGAAGTTGCCACTGAAAACGGTCTGGTGAGACATGAGTTGCGAAGCACTACTATAGAAAATACTCCCTGCATAAATTACAATCAGTTCAAATGAATTAAAAGATAAATGCCTTTTTTAAAACCTAAAAGTCAAAGATAAGCTTTTATACTTTTAGTAAAAGTATATTTCTCAGTAGTTTTGTCATCTGGATATTTAGAAAAATGTATCTGAGAGTCTTTGTCAGCAACATGAATGCTGCCTTAATTTTTTATTGAAATTGTTTTGCAGGTTCTCAGAGTGTCCATTCCTGGCCACATAGCCTTTGAGCTAGGTGAGTCGGTGCTGTCTAGCAGTCTGATTGGTTACGTCTATATAAATGTTACATTTGGGCTCATTTTCTCTGTTGCTCACCTAGATCGCTCCCGCCCTGAGCTGCTGGGTGACGAAACACAGAGGCGCTTTGCCCTTGACATCCAGAATAACATCTCCTCAGAGGTCGTCAAGCAGCTGGACGACTTCAGGTGCCCGGCATCCTCCTTGTGTTTTTGGGCAGAGAAAAGCCCTTTGTGTCTGTGATCCCAGCTTTTCCATTTCACCAAACGCTTCAGCTCACAGGGCGCTTGGCTTTCACAGGCCTGTGGTCAATATTAGCCCCTTTTTTATATAGGAAAACCTCATTTTCACAATCTTATGATTATCTTTCTTGGAAGTCAGCCTGAATTAAGTTGTGTGTGTTTTATTTTTTTAGAAGACCAAACTAATTAATGCATGGTGTTATTGAGACTGTGGTTTCTTTAGCATTGGATAGATGTGGAGAAATGTTTGCTTGGCTGATGCCGGGTAGGAGGCTGTTGAAGGTTCAGCTGAACGTGCACTGGCTATGGGTCACACTCACAATGTGGCTACCTGGGCCTTAAACCATGCGAACAGCCTGTGTACCTGTACTAATGCTGTCCTAACCCCAGCGCTGTTCAGCTTACTCTGTCTGAGCATGTGCACTAACAGCCCCCGATGATTCCCCCCCCCCCCCACCGACATGGCCAGAACAAAGAGGATGATGGGAATGACGCCGTATGAGCACGAGCTGATCGAGGTAGAAAATCATCGAGCCACAGAGAGGATCCCGTTGGAGATGAAAGAGAAGGCTATGGCTGAAACACTGCTGGACAAGATGTTTGACATCCAGTGAGTTCCCTCTATGGGTTGG
>JAODJX010000136.1:3304322-3316804 GCA_026776945.1 Isichthys henryi | reverse complement strand
CTCTCTGTATCTCTCACCCACATTCTCTGAAGCTGGCACAGCTTCACCTCTCTCTCTGTATCTCTCACCCACATTCTCTGAAGCTGGCACAGCTTCACCTCTCTCTCTGTATCTCTCACCCACATTCTTTGAAGCTGTCACAGCTTCGCCCCTCTCTCCTTCTCTCACTTTTCTCTGGCACTATCATTCTATCTATGTTATCTAATCTATGTTATCTATCACACCCTCATTCGCTGAAACTGGCACAGCTTTGCCCCTCTGTCTTTGGCTAACTATAGACATCAGACCCGTGACCCAGGGATGGAGTGGAGTTATTTGGAATAAGGACAAGGGGGATAATATCTGGCCAGGGAAAGGAGAGAAGGGGGGTAGCAGGCCGTGTTTGATCAGGAGAGGAGCATGAGTGAAAGTGAGGGTTAGGGTAACACTCAGTGCTTTTCATTTTCTATGAAAAGTATGATTCCTCTCCTCTGGGAGAGTCCCCCTTCCTTTGTAGGAGACGAGGGGAAACCTCGGCATCCAACTCCGATCAGTTTCCTCGCATATCAGATGGCCCATCCTGGGATTTCAAGACATTTCACCAGCAGTGTCAGTGGCAGCAGCTCCCCAACCACTACTGCCCAGGTTACTGCTGCAAACAGTGATAGGATTGGCATATTAACGGCCAGTGGAGGTCATCTGTCTGGTCACACTGGGGATGGGGCACCAGAATTGCAGCCCCCATGGGTGTTACAGCACACAGGGTTTGGAACCTTGATTGCACGTGATCCTGCACTCGACGATGCAGCCAGCTCAGAATAGCCCATGTGCCTGCACACGTGACCTTCCTGCTGGCTGTTACGTCTGCTTCATTGTTCATCTCTGTGAATGCTTGAGACTGAAAGCAACCCATAATTAACCGTGCCTCGGTGCCTCCAATTCAAGTGCTCCCCCTCTCTGACATCATACCTCTGTCCTACAGTAATGGACACCAAGGCCGTGTTCTCGGCCCTGTACTCCGTGTGTGAGGAAAACATCACCTTCTTCGCCGGGGGCCCCAAAGGCCCACAGGGGGATGCTGCCCGGCGGCTGGTAAAGGCCCTGACCCTTATTGAGGAGCACGCCCGCAGCCTGGAGCCCGTCGTCTCCGGCTTCGCCGCCATCTACCATCACTTTGACTTCGACCCCCAGACTCCTGCCAATGGCTACCGTTCTCTGGTCAAGGTGCACCTGCGTTATGGAGGGAAAATACACATTCTCACACACGCAGTTACATGATGTGCTCACATATTTTGGAGTTAACACATATACACACACAAACACATGCACACGGCTACACAATGTTCTCACATGTTTTGGAGGGAATACACACACACACACTCACACTTAATGTTTGTGTCTGTTTTGGAGGGAACACATACATGTGCATGCACACACACAACTACACAATGTGCTCGCGTGTTTTGGGGGGAATATGCACACACTCATACACACAGTAACATGATGTGCTCGTGTGTTTTAGAGGGAATATGTACACACTCACACATGCAGTTACGTGATGTGCTTGCGTGTTTTTGGATGCCTTGCTGGTTTGCTTTGTTACCTGGGCCCTGTACGTGATCCTCTGTATCGCATGAGTTTGTTGCCTCAGGCCAAAGACAGATTCAGGCAAATGGGTGGTGGGTACGCCTAGCATCCTGGCTTGGGCATAGCCAGCCCTGTGCCCTATGCTGTCTGGGATATACTCCAGGCCACTTCGTGTCCCACACCCAGGTTAGGTACTTAAACGATGCCTGAATGGTCGGGTTTATGCTCTATCTTTGCACTCAGGTGGTGCGTTCTTGCCTTCTCCACATCATCCACAAGGGACGCTATATCTCATCCAGCCGGCGCAGCATTTTCTTCCGGGCGGCGCACAACGCGGGTGAGATGGAGGCTTACTGCAGCGCCCTGTGCCAGCTGCGGGCCCTGATGTACTTGGCCCAGCGCCTGCTGCATGACAACGGCCACGGCAACCTCTTCTTCCAGGAGGAGAGCGGCCTGAGCCAGAGTTTTGTGCGCGAGTATGCCTCCATGCACAAGGGCTGCTTCTATGGCCGCTGCCTGGGCTTCCAGGTACGCCTCCTGCTGCCTTCCCCATCTCCTGCCCTCCTCAGTTCTGAGCCAGTATTATGTCACACCCCAGTATTATACACACAGCATCATAGAGCTGCTGATTCTGCTTTTAAAAGGAACTGACTGTCCCTCTTTCTCTCTGTTCCTCTGTCTCCCCATTTTGCTGGTTTCGCCTTATCTCTTGCTCTTTCCTTCACACATTCTTTCCCACTCTCTCCCCATCTCTGTTCATCTCTCTCTCTTTCTCTCCCTTTCCCTCCTCTCTCTTCCCTTCCTATCTGTCTCTTCTTCCTCTCTCTTTCTCTCCATCCTCCCATTTCTCACTGCTGCTCTGACCTTCTCTCTACCCTTGCTCCTCTCTCTGGCCCAGTTCACTCCGGCGATCCGGCCCTTCCTGCAGACCATTGCCATCGGCCTGGTGTCTTTCGGGGAGAACTACAAGCGGCACCAGTCTGGAATAGGTAAGTCCCCTGCTCCCCTTGCCCCTCCCCAGACCCAGCTGGGGTGCTCACACACTGGTGGGATCTGCAGGCCACGACCCTAACCCCATCCCTCTGTATGTTTATGCTGCACGCGCCCCCACACGCAGTGGAGCCAGGCACTCCTCCATATGGTGAGTGCCCCTGCAAGGTGCTGTCCGGGACGGCACCACACTCCTGTCCCCCCCAATCTCCCCCACTGTCTCGGGTTGAATTGCAGTCTGTTAACTATGACCCCTCCCACCCAGATGTGTGCTCCTTGCACTCAACCTTCTTGTAGATATTTTCTTTCTTGCAGATGTCTTCCTCTCCCTTTTTCCTAACCCCCTTCCAGATTCATAATTTCCTTCCAACAGCATGTGTATTTCCATCTCTCATGCTCCTCTTGATTTTGAGCAGGGGTGGCTGCCAGCTCCTTCTTCACCTCTGGAAAGTACGCCATCGACCCGGAGCTACGCGGGGCTGAGTTTGAGCGAATCACGCAAAACCTGGACGTGCACTTCTGGAAGTCCTTCTGGAACATCACGGAGATGGAGGTCTTGTCGGTAAGTGGGGGGGAGCGCAGATCTGCTCAGGCATATTTCATGGTGAGTTTCAGCAGCCACTCCCTATGGTTTATGGTGTGGATGAAGCCGGTGCACAGCTGGTCATTAATCTGTCCATTTTATAATGTGACAACCTCCACCCCATCCTCATAGAGCCTGGCCAGCATGACCTCCACCCAGGTGCGTGTGAACCGTGCCCTGTCCGTCCCCCCTGACCCCTTCGACCTGCCGCACGTATCAGACCCCCTCATCTCGGTCACCGTGAGCCCCCCCGCGGCGCACTGTGGCCCTGCACCCATTCAGATGAGGCTCATTTCCCACGAGTTACGGGAGGGGCAGGTAATGACGTCTGCCAGTTCTTCTCCTTCTTTTCAGTCTCACTCAACCTCCCTCTCTCACTCTGTCTCCTTTTTCAAAGTGAATTTCAGTTGCTTTATTGGCATGATTATAATCAAGTAATAATGCCAGATGATAAGCACAACCAGGTAAATGAGGTAGCATGGTGTAATGAAACTAATTACCCTTAGTGAGCGTCAGAGCTGTGTGCTATTCCGCCTCCTCTCTCTCTCTCTTCTGTGTGTCTCTTTGCAGGACAGCGAGGAGCTGCTGGCCATCTCCCGCTCGGAGGGGCTCTCGCTGGGCCTAAGGGCCCAGCCCAGCCCGCCCTCCCCCTGGCTGCTGGTTCACTACCATGGCGGGGGTTTCGTGGCGCAGACCTCCAAGTCACACGAGGTATCTGTCACATGAGCGTGGGGGGGGGCATGGGAAGTGGTAGCTCTGGGCTTAGGACTCAATCTGCAGGGGGTGTCATGCTGGTGCCTGGGATTGAGGTTTGTGTCATCAGAATGTTCCAGATAAAATTTCGGATAGAGCTGAAGGAGCATCTCAGACGAGTGATGAGAGGCAGCCTAGATGCACTGGCAGCCTTTAGTTCTGTTTGCCAGCTCGCCCAACACCATCCTTTGCCTTCCTTCACCGTAAAGCACCTTCATACTTGCAGGTGCTGTAATTAATGACCTGCTATCCCAGTACCAGCCTATTGTCCTGCCACAGGTTTCAGAGAGGTTCGGTTACCAAGCCGATAGTGACACCAGGCTTGAGTTTCTGTTTTCCCTCGCTCCGTTCCAGCTGCTCTGATCCTGCTTCCCCAAGTCCACATTCTTTTTGGCATACAGCCCATCTGGCCCCCTGGAATCTGGACCCTGACTCATGGGGTACCATTAGAGAGCCTACCCTCCTTGCAGGGTATTTTTCTGAGCACCCTCCCTCCTTCTCACCCTTCCAGCCGTACCTAAAAAGCTGGTCCCAGGAACTGGGTCTGCCCATCCTGTCGGTGGATTACTCCCTGGCCCCTGAGGCCCCTTTCCCCCGAGCCCTGGAAGAGTGCTTCTACGGCTACTGCTGGGCTCTCAAGAACCACCATCTCCTGGGTGAGTGCCAGGCCCTGCCCCTAGTCCTTCATGCTGGGTCCCATGTGCTCTCTGTCTCTGTCTCTCTGTCTGTCTCTCTCTTCTCACACTCTCTGTCTTTCTCTGTCTCCCTTTGTCTATGTATGTTTCTTTCTCTCTCTTACTGGTACATGCCTAGCGCAGTGCTGCTACATGGTGCTAACTAATGCTGGGCAATATGACCAAAAGTTCATATAATTTTTTTTTTTTTTAAGATTGTGGTAATTTCATGGTACATCATGGTATCAAGTTCATGCTTTCTTCAGCATTAAGCATTTGCATCTATAAAATACAAGGTGTGCTCTTATTATAAAAAAGCTTACATTCAGCTTCATAGTATAACCGACATGCATTAGTAGATTTTTAACATATATTCAGCTCGATAGTGACATGTTTTATTGATTATAGCTATGTACTTAGCTTGAGAAAAAGCTTTATTGGACTAATATATTTTGCTACATAGTGGCATGTTTTACTGATAACTGTATACTTAGCTTGGTAGCAACATGTTTGCTTAAAAAACATGATTATTACCATGATAAATCAATAATTAGGGATTTTGCTTTACTGATAATGCATTTAATTGCAGACTTAATTATATTACAAATAATCCAAGGCTGAAATGGTACCTCTCAATGCACAGTTAACAGGCGTCTGTACACTGTATAGCTATCCATTGTGCTTCTAACAGTGAACAATATTATATAATTTGCTGCCTACTGAAGCATTACTGCTTTTGTTTCGGCTATGTTGTAATATGCCGGTATATGAAAGATTAATAGCGTGCAGGAAATGAAAACCAGCATACCACCCAGCACCAGTGCTAACCCATCCAAGCATCCATCCATCCATCCATCCATCCATCTCCAAGGACTGATCTGTGCCAGGGTTATGGTGGGAGGGGAGTGCAGGGGGGAGCACCAAACAGGATGTCATGGTGACACTGTCACACTCGTAATCCCCTGGCCAGGATGGACAGGCGAGAGCGTCTGCCTGGCTGGCGACAGTGCTGGGGGTAACCTTTGCCTGACGGTGTCCATGCGGGCTTTGGCGCATGGCGTGCGTTTGCCCAACGGCATCATGGTCGCCTACCCTGCCACGCTGCTGACAGCCTACGCCTCGCCCTCGCGCCTGCTCACCTTCACAGACCCCCTGCTGCCTCTCAGTGTGCTGTCCCGATGCCTCAGCGCCTATGCTGGTGAGCTGTCGCATTGCTCCCGCCACTTACAGCTGCATCCATTTTAAGGGGGCTGAATCAGCAAGAGGCCTATTTTGAAGTCAGATAGCTATTTGAAGGCCCCACATTACGCCAAGGCTTTTAGAATCTGACCCTAATCCTAAGAATATGGTGCCCCAGGGAAATTTGCTCCCACGTTCTGTAGATGCCACTGCGGTTTTATGGAATGCGTTTTATAATTTGGAAGATTTGGGGCCTTCTGTTACAGTTAAACTTATGACTCGGATGAAATGAGCTAAAAACTCCAGCCAGTAAAAATCTA
Organism: Isichthys henryi; assembly: GCA_026776945.1. Lineage (NCBI taxonomy): Eukaryota > Metazoa > Chordata > Actinopteri > Osteoglossiformes > Mormyridae > Isichthys > Isichthys henryi. The sequence continues at coordinate 3,310,739 of JAODJX010000136.1, read as the reverse complement.
AAATCCTTGATAACATAATCTGCGACCCTAGTTTAGAGACTAGCAAAACAACCTGTGGCCTGTTTCTTGACTGTCTTGACAGACTGAACAGAATTAGCACTAAACCGTTATTTACATATTTAGCATGTCTTGTTCGCTGTCTGACAATGACAGCTGATGCCGGTCTCCAGTGATTTTTTTTGAGTGTAACAAGGTTTAATGGAATTAGCTATTTTTTGTCACAGGCCTTAATTTGATAATTGCTGATCAGTTAAGTAATGTAAATGTGAAAGAGAGGCCTTTAAATGTAGCTTCACACTGCCGTTTGGGCCGTCCTCGGTGTTGTGTCTCTGGCCCACTCACCTCCGACTTCTGTTCTGGCCCTAGGCTTGGAGCCGCAGGTGGAGAAACAGGTGGAGAAAGTGAGCGCACTTAGCATGGTGAGGAGGGACACAGCCCTGCTCCTGAGGGACTTCAAGCAGGGCGCGTCCAACTGGATCCAGGCCCTGCTGGACCCGAACCGGGCCTCTGCCGGTACTGGCACCCCCACATGTGCATGCGTGTGTGTGCACATGCATGCATGTCTGCGTGTGTATGCATATGTGTGTGACTGTAATGGCACTAGCTTGCAGTGTGCTTGTTTGGATGACGTCAGTCATAAGCCTGCTTTGTGGGACATTGACAGGCATGGTGTATGTGATTCCAGGCTCTTCATCGCTCTCCGCTGGCTTTTCTAGCAGCCAGATTTACCATTTAATCGACTTTAACTAAGTTGTTGTGCTGCATTTTCTTGCTGATATGCATGCCATATAGGCAGCTGACTTCTAATGACTTACACGGCCTGATTTTAGGATTGAGATGCTAAGTGTCTCAGTTTCTCTCTGCTATTGTACATTAACAGCCTATTCGGCCTCCGCTGTCCTGTCCTGCCCTGCTCCTTTCTTAGCCTCTCTCGTCTCTGCAGTCTGTTGTCACCTGTTGGCGTGTCTCAGTCGCCATCTGAACGTTGTGATGACTTTGCTCCGCCTTCCCAGCTCTGTCCCTGCTCCTGGTAGGAGGTTGTGTTTAGTGTCACATAGCCACCACCATGGTCTCCACCAAAGTCATGCCCCACCTTCCTCTCCTCCACGTTTGACATCTCCTGCAGGGGACTGGCTATTGGGATGTCAATCACAGATATTGATGACATTAGAATCCTTATAAATGAATGCTCCTGACCTGTTTGAACTTTAAATTTCCTAGGGCTGTCTAATGGCATCATAGCACCAGGTCTCCTTTCTTTAGTGCAACAGTCAGCCTTGATTGGTCTTTGAAGCTGCTGAAAGGACTGAAAAACAAGTAACATTACCAGCACTGGGACACAGGCCTGTTTTCTGTGTCTGCTTATTTAGGCTAAGCAGACAAAGCACCCTCGGACATTTACAGGAACAACGAATCCAGTCAAGGGAGACCAGGCACATCCATGTGCTCCAAGAGCCCCTTTGTTTCTGCTAAGGATACAAATTTGAGCTTGTCTTACATATACAAGTCTTAGAAGTTTCAATATGTATGGCACAAAGAAGCTGTTCACCGAATCTGTAAAGTGTGTTTATTTGTAAAGGTCAATCCTCTCATTCTTTTTGGTTGACTTCCATATTCAATCCTGCAGGAACAATGCACAATTCTTGTTGCCTGTCTGAGCGTTGTTAGCATTCAGCTGGGGCAGTACAGCCCCCTCCTGAGTGGTATGGCCTTTCTATATAAAGAGCCTGTGTGCAGTACAATGCAGCTGTTAGCTTTTAGCCATGCAGGGATTACCCTTTAGCAATGCAAATGCAAGTCTGTAGCAGTGCAGGTGTTAGCCATTAGCCATGCACATATGAGTCCATAGACATGCATGCATTTCAGTTCAATTCAGTGTTATTTGTATAGCACATTTTCACAAAATTACAGTGTCCCAAACACCTTTACGTTATCCCTGCACGAAGTTCACAGTGAGCAATCCAGAGGTGGCTGTGGCAAGGAAAAACTCCTTAGCAGGAAGAAAACTTGGGAGGAACCAGACTCAAAAGGACGAGCCCATCCTCCAGGGGCCAACAGAGGAATTGAAATAAACAAGGTGGCAAAATCCTTAGGTACAAGTCCAAATATTAAGATTCGACTTTAAATGTGGAGGACAGACAGCTATTGGCAGGCAGGTGCTGGTGCTGCTTCTGACGCCAGGATGAACATTGGTACGGCTGCAGTGACAGGCAGAAGGGCGAGCAGGCCAGAAGGACATAACAGGTAGTAGAGGTATTGCAGGCAGCAGGGTAGGCAGGATACCTTGATTTTAAAAAATTTTTTTTTTTTTGGCGGGGGGGATTCTCCATGCAACACACCCCAGGTGGGGTGGGGGGGATAAAAAAAGAGCATTAACCAAAGTAGTGAAGACTAGAGGCAGTGCAGACAGTTAGGTGAGTGCAATATGTAAGCTCCAGTAGATATGGCTATGGCAGCATAAGTAGGAGGGAGAGGCAAGCGAGAACCAGGCATGGGGAGTCCCTGAAACATCAGCACTCTAATTCCATAAGGGAGTGTGAAGCTAGAGTGTCTACACTGACAGTTCAGTCCCCACCCAGCTCTGCACCTCACACTGTGGGCCTAACTGCCTGAGCAGTTAGCTATAGTAACAGCACTAACAGTACAGTTCATCCATTATGCTTAAGCAATGCACATGCTAGCCATTAGGCAGGTAGTTAGTCTTTAGCATATGCCTTGGCCTGTAGCAGTTCAGATTTCAGCCGTTAGCAGCGTGTGGTTTTTAGCAGTACAGATGCTGTTCCACAAGACTGGTGCTGTACCTAACAAAACTAGAGTGCCAGCCCACAAATGTTCCTCACTTCATTGGGGTGGGGGGCATGCAGGCACTTGTGGGTCCACTATCAAGCAACCAGTTCTTCACAGGACAGCAGAGCAGCTAAGAGGCAGGGATGGCGAGGCTCTCGCAGTACCCTAGAACTATACATCGTCAATAATCTAATAAAACATGCTGGATCTGCTGTAACAAAACAAGTCAGTTATACTATCGGGCTAAATGTAAACCTTTCTATAGTAATTAGTAACAAAAGAACTCCTTCTGTAACACATTGCTAAACATTTTATTAATGTAAATGCTTATATGATTGCATAATCAGCCAGCCAGCTGATCAGCATGTCACATGAGAAAGGAATTTGGACAGTGGAAGAGATTTTGCATGAAAGTACCACTTATCTGCCTATAACAATTAACAGTGATTATTCTCTTATGGTCATTCACCTGATTTAAACTTATTTAATGTTTTAATAGAGCTGGTTAAAGCTTTAGCTACTTCTTAGTTATAGGTTAGTACTTTAGCCCAAACCTGCAATTAGAATTAGAATAGCTGACATGCATCATTAGTATGCAAATTAGGGTCTGGTTCACTTTTGCATACACAGATGTGATCATTTTGAAAGACTGTTCTCGCTATTATCGGATGACTTTTTAGCTGTCTGCAGTTATATCGATTGAACCTGTCGCTCTGATGAGATGATCTGTCAGCACAAACTCAGGTCTCAGTAGTAGATTCCAGCACCTCTTCTGTGCATCTCTAGTCTTGTTACTGTGACACTATGTTGTCCAGCCTGTCCCCATCATCCCCGGTGTTTGGTGTTATCCTGCTATCATGATTCAGCCAGCTGATGTCCTGTTGTAGTGTGGGGCCCCCTTCTCTCCATATGTGGTAATGCCATCTTCATGTCTTTAGCTTGCCATGTTGGGCGCCATGCTAAGATTGTGTGATTCTTAGCATTCTCTGCCCTTGTCAGGTTTTGTACGCGTCGATGTTTGTCTGAGCTTCTGAGCCTCACTCTCTGCTTGGTTCCCTGTCTGTTTCCTGCTGACCACCTGTGAGTCTGCCCCTCCCCCCATTGTATTCCTGAATGTGACTCCCACATGCCTTGTTGATTGCTTCTGTTCCCTGGAACAGTGCTATTTTGATTGTGTATCTGTACATCAGAGAATGCTCCTTTCTCTTCATTCTCCCTTCATCTCTGATCCAAAAGCCTGATTTGCCCCCCTGTTAACCAATCACCCCCGCTCTCCACCCCGTTTCACAGACACAATGAGGAAGAGTGTCTCGGAGGCCAGCATCAGTTCCTCGCACTCAGACCCCGTGCAAATCTCTCTGCGCCAGGAGTCGCTGAAGAGCCAGACCTGCCTGGACCTGAGCTCCCACAGAGACCCCAACCCATCCCTGCCCTCAGAGCATGGGGTAACGTGTCTCTGTGCCATCTCTAAAGCTCAACCTTGACCAAGCCATTTAGATACAGTAAAACTGATGATTCACTAGGTCCAGCTGGCGTATTTCTGTGCCCTTCATGTGTCACTCAGAGAGTATGGAGGGTGTGTCCAGCTGCCATATATAATTCTGTGTCCTCACTCAATCATCGCCCTCCCCCCATCCAAGGCCAAGGACGTCAGCTTCTTCCTCACTGCAGAGGATGAGCAGTTGGGCCTGATGTCCCCGCCCCCTGGTGGCCAGGAGAGGCTAGGCGAGCCATATTCCCAGGAATTCCCTGAGGGTTTTGAGCCGCTGCGCTCGGAGCGGCTGGCTGAGATGAGGGTGCAGAGCTCACCCATCGTCCGCAACCCCTACATGTCCCCCCTGTTGGCCCCAGACAGCATGCTGAGAGGTCTCCCGCCCATCCACATAGTGGTGAGGGCTCCTCCACACCCTGATCTTCACCCCTGTAACTCTTCCTTGTTTATAATGATGTCTTGGCTCCTACTCCCTTAGCTAATAATCTGTCTTTTGGTACTGTTTACTTAACATGGCCCTGTCTTTTTAAAACGTCCTTCTCACTACCTCCTTCCTATGTCTCCCATTCCTGCTGGCTGTAAGGCCAGCGCCCTGGACCCCATATTAGACGACTCCGTCATGTTCGCCAAGAGACTCAGGAATATAGAGCAGCCGGTGACCCTGTGTGTGGTTGAGGACCTTCCTCATGGCTTCCTCAGTCTGTCTCAGCTCTCCAGGGAGACACGAGAGGCCACCAACATCTGCGTGGAGCAAATACGGGAAGTCTTCCTCCACAAGGCCCCGCCTCCGGCCAATCGCAGGCACCGGAAGCTCGAGAGGACCAATAAGGGTGCTGTGACTCCCATAGGTGGACCTGCTAGATTGCCGGTGGGGATCATCCAGGAGGAAGGATCATCTACTGGGGGATCACCTGACACTGAGGCGGAGGAGGCCGACAAACAGAGGAATTCTTAGTGTGGGGAGACTGGAGTGTAGAAGGGAGCACTGTGTGGGAGGAGCATGTAGGGTGATCATCCCCCGGGGATGATGGGGACAGGGGAAGGGAACAAGTGAGGTAGGAAAGCTGAAGAGAAAGCACAGGAGCCCATTCTCAGACTGCCTTGACCAGGAATACAGGGGCCAAGCTCCTGCGCGCTGTCACTGCACAAGAGGATGCACTCAGACAGCACGTGAATCCACCATGTTTGCCATGGCATCCATTTAATCTGCAAGTATGCTCACACTATAGGCAGGTATCATTCTCACCCACACAAGCACAAGTACCAGGTGCGGCACGCAGATCTGGCTACACACCCCAGTTATGAGCCGCTTAGGTGAAGAGAAGCCAAAGTAACAGGCTTGGGGGGGGGCATGCAGATGCCATCGACAGGGGGGAGGTACAGTGAGATCTGGAAGAAGTGTCTTCTCGTCACGCATTGCCTTATGCTTGCCTTGAGCGCTCAAGCTCACTGACTGCATATCCAAATAACCAGCTCAAGAGCAGAAACGATAATGGGAAGGCTGGATAATTGCAACTGGAAATACAGTGTTTTTACAAAAAAAAAAATCATATCCAGAAACTGTATGCATTCAGTACTTTAATAGTATTCCATTGATTTCATTAATTTGTTGTTATAAGAATGTAGTTATTGCTTTCATTGGTCAATTTTGCCAGCTGTTTACTGTTTTTTTTTAATTTTTTTAAATGAACCATAACAGTTTGGCAGAATCAAATGTGTTGTCGGAGTAACATCATCAGCGTATGTTAAACTCACAACAGATTTCCTGTGCGGAACCTGCATTCCCTGGCGGCCCCGGTGACAGCGACCCATTTACGCAGGTCTCTCCGGTCTTGATGGCTCAGAGCTTAATTTGAGCAAATCCCTATATGCTACAACAACCTTCTCTGACCATAATCTAGAGCATGTGAATTAATAAGGCCCTGATTTTTATATCTCATCTCTATTAATGAGTTACACTCCATTGCGTTTAGTTACCTGTGTTTATCATTTATACACCTAAAAGGATATGGTGTCTTTGAAGTGGTTGACTTTGATGTGATCTGGAGGGAGAGGAACTGCAATCTGTGTTGCAGATCCTGATTGTGATATTTCAGTGGGCCTCAAGTGGGGGGGGGGAGTGGGAACCAGCCTGTCTT
>JAODJX010000136.1:3286593-3297048 GCA_026776945.1 Isichthys henryi | reverse complement strand
ACACCCAGTCGGGCTGTGTGGTAAGTCCTCAGCACTCTCTACACCCAGTCGGGCTGTGTGGTAAGTCCTCAGCACTCTCTACACCCAGTCGGGCTGTGTGGTAAGTCCTCAGCACTCGTTTCACCCAGTCGGGCTGCATGGTAAGTCCTGCTTGGTATTCGCAGCTTTACCTTGGTGATTCGGTATGTCAGCATGCTCCATGAAGTTTGAAGTGAACTGACGTCTCTATCATTTGAGCACCGTTGAGGGAAAGGTCAGTGTCAAAGAGATACTTTTCTTGGGAGCCTTTCAGTGTTATGGTCATTCTTAGCCTATGTGAGGGGAGTCACTAGGATTCGCTACCCAGATGGCCTGCATCTCCATCTGGCTCGTGGCCTTGGCAAACCCGCATGCCCTTCATGATGTGCAGCCAGGTGCCTACCCTGTCTATCCCTTTGCCAGGTGGAGGGTGAGGCCGGGAATGAAACTCTCAGCTGTGCGGGTGGCCGGAGCTTCCGCAGTGTCCGGGAGAGGTGGTGGTACATTGCGCTTAGCAAGTGTGGGGTGAGTACTGCTGGAGTCGCTGGGGTGGAGCAGGAAAGAGACTCCTGTGCTGTATTTGTTCTTGATATTGTGATTGGCTTTATTAAGACAGGTCGAACTCCCCCTCCCCCAAAAAGTAAGAGCAGTCTTTTTCTTGGGAGACTCCCTGCACTCATGCCTGCTGGATGTGCCCACTGAAGTGTTCTTCCTCTTAGCCTCTGCCCTGGTTCCCTGGCGACCGTGGCAGTGTTGAACCCCCTGGGTGTGTTCCAGTGTTGCTAGCAGCGCCGGCCAGCACTGTCGCAACACGGCGACTCTGGCCCGGGCCGCTGTCTGATGGAGTGAAGGGAATGTGAACACAGGAGGCTTTTGTTTGTGAAGCAGCAGACTGCAGCAGAGAGGGTGGGCTGTGTGCCTCTTATTGGCACTGACCTCTGAATTTCTATATTCTGTAACACTCCATGTCCCTGCTCTCTGTCTTATCACCATTCCCGCTTCCTCTCTTTCTCCCTGTCCCTGTATCACTCTCTTCCTCATTCTCCCTTTTCTTCACCTCTCTGTATCTCTATATTTCGCTCCCTCCCTCTCTTTTTGTCTCTTTCTCTCTTTTTCACTTTTTCTTTTCTCTCCCTCTGTCTCCTTCCCCATGTTCCTCTCTCCCTCTGTCGTCCCCCCCCTCCCCACAGGGAGATGGCCTACAGCTGGAATATGAGATGAAGCTGACCAATGGGCAGTCTTTCTGGACCCAGCATTTCTCAGCAGATGAATTTGGTGAGGAGGATGGGAGGGGGCAGAGCAGAGGGTGGGCCTGTGAAGGTAACATCCTGTCAGCTAGAGAGGGAGGTTAATTATCTTAATTAATGTTCCCCTGTGTTAGGTATCCTGGAGACGGACATCACCTTCCTCATCATCTTTGCCATTGTCTTCTCTCTCTCTTGCTACTTCGCTTGTGAGTTTTACGATTATTCCTGACTCTCCCCATCCTTTCTGCCTGCCCCCCCCCCGCCTGAAATGTGATTAAATATTAGTCATCAGTGTTATTATTTACTATTTCATTTGCAATATTGTCGAAGCTAACACTCACATGAAGTGATTCAATGACAAATAACTGTTCTTAAGTGTTACTAATGCTTTTTTCTAACATGAACTGTCACTGCGATATTCTAGCAGCTGTAGATTACAGAAATTAACAGCTACTTCAGAGTAAAAGGACTGAGAGAGACTGTGTGCTCTGGGTCACAGTCACGGATGATTAAAAGGGATGAATGGAAATATTTCCCCACTAGACACTCTGAAAGGACGACAGCTTCTCCACACCACCTACAAGATGTTTATGACGGCTGCTGGAGTGGAAGGTAAGACCCCCCATGGCTGCATTCGGCTCAGGGATGGGGATTCTTGGAGGGGCTGCTTTAGAAGAGCCAGGGGGTGTTTCTCAATACCAAAAAACACAAAGATATGTACTTGTGGTCTTGGCAAGACTGGTTTTGCTAACTTGCCTCCCAAGAATGAGCTTCAGGCACAATGAATCATAGTATTGTTCTTGTTCGCGAGGATACAACCGATGTATCCTTGATATTTGGGATAGGGCAAGAATGACATCCGAGGATTTTTGGCGTTCTCTGTAATTGTTACTGGCCTTTGGCAATGGAAGGGAACTTAATCAGGTACATGAGAAACAAAGTATGGTCAAGTACGCATGTTAAAAAACACCCAGTGTCTCATTTTCCATGGACAGTCCCAGCTCATCCATATGGGTTGCACTGCACTCTAGCACCACCTGCTTAACTTCCAGATGATAGAGACAGCTTAAAGGGTATGACACGACATGATGAAGTATGTATCGAAAGCTCTCTATCAGTCCTCACTGCTCCATGTGTATCTCAGTCCTTAGCCTCCTGTTCTTCTGCATTTACTGGGGGCTTTACGCCAAAAATGGAGTGGGGAATGGAAGCCTGAAGATACTGGGTGAGTCTGTGAGCCAGGGAAAATGTGTGCGTGGTCGAGGTATACCTTACATTGTGGGGACCGAATGAATGAATACCTGTTTTTTTTTTTTTACCTTTTGAGGACCATTTTATAAAAATCTGTAACTACAATGAAAAAACTAAAAATGCAAAAACTTGTATTTTGTTTGATAACTATGGTTATGGTTAGGGCTGGGTAGGGGTTAAGGTTGTCATAGTTAGCATTAGCATTTTCCCCATAGAAATGAATGAGTGAAAGATATGATTACACGACTCTGTGTGTGTGTGTGTGTGTGTGTGTGTGTGTGTGTGTGTGTGTGTGTGTGTGTGTGACCTGCTTTCATGGTCCCGGTGTGGTCTCTTGCAGTCACATGCTGTGGCCTACTTACTGTAAATTCTCCACCCCCTTCTCTCGTGCCTCTCTCCAGGGAAATTACTATTCTCTGTCAGTTTCCTGGTCTTCCTCCTGATGCTGATTCTGCTGGGAAAAGGATTCACTGTGACCAGGTGAGAACTGGATTACAGCAGGGCTCTCAAGGTCATACCGAGGTTGTTTTGTTGGGTAACCCATATATTAGTTGCCAGTTAGGTTAGCTCTTAAAATCTAATTTCTTACTGTCCGTTGTTTGTGTGAACCAACAAATATACTCCAAATTTTTCTCAAAAGACACAAGTTTCTAGACCAGTGATTCTCAATTGGTGGGCTGTGACCCACTGCGAGGGCATGCAATTTATTTGAAAAGTGCTGAAAAAAATTACATTACTAAAGCGAGGGCTTGGCGGTAGCTTATCTCAAATTTTTACTATATATTGATTTTTATTCGAAATGATGACATTACCATTTATATCGATATATTTTAACTGTGTGTTAAAATTAGGGCTTCATTGAAGATTTTTAATAGAAACCAACAGTATCCCTTACCGGTTGTAGACAGAGCAAGAGCTTTGATTGTGACGTTACACAGTATCCCAGAGTCCACCACTAAAATGAAACCATCCAGTTACCAGCACATCACAGGGAAGCTGATGAAGGGGAAAAAATGTGAAATCATTGTTACTTAGTTAATTTCATTTTAAAACATTGTAAAAATATCAAAGGTTCCTGATTTTATAGATTTTTGACAAATTGGCTTTGATTTATTCTTTTTGGTCATAAACATTTGCCTTCTGTTTTGAGAGCAATATCATAAACTTGGGGAGAAAAACTCCATTTGAGACATGTTCAAAACAAATGATATTGTTTGGCAGTGTAACCAAATTAAATTGTTTATATTAATGAATATCGGTAATTTTTCTCATCATTGCAGATTGCGTACAAGAGAAACAACGTCATAACCTGTGTAGAGGGACTCAAACATGCTTTCATAGACACGGGGTTCCTGGATTTTAAAAAAAGGTGTGAACTAGGGCTGCCATGATTAGGTGACAGGGTCAGTTATGTTGACGTTGAAAATGGGTCAACATCAATATTATTATTTTTTTTTATTATTATTATTTTAATAAAATTACTTTTATGATTTCTAAAATGCTTCAATTCACTATAACAAATGTTTTCCATTAATATCACTATGTAATTATGGGCACTTGTTGAAGAGGAAACGTACAGGCGCTGTTGTGGATGATGAGCTGCCAGAGTAGGCAAATCACTTCCAAGTGCTGCCTATTCATTGAATAAGTGTTTGTGAATATGTTTAGCCTAAAATCTGGGCATGTTCTGCGTTGACTGATGGTGCTAGTGTGTGCCTTCATGCGCATTGGACTTCTTGGGACAAGCATCATTACCATCCACTAGGAATGAAACGAAAATGGACACTAAATAAAAGAAAATTCATGATCTGAAGTAAAGATGAGAACGATATTTGCAGCAAAGAAAAATGTGTTTTTTTAAGCATGAGGATATGCCAAATTTACACAGATTACTGACTTTCAGGCATTACAATGCGCATCTCATAAATATTTTAAGGCATACTACTAATCTGCTTATTGAATTGTAGCCGAAAATAACATCCGTATCCTTACAAAAAGCCGGTGCACATTATCTAAAGCCCTTCAGTGTCATACAGTTTGTCAATTAAATAGGCAAGTTAACTGGAGGAATATTAATCATTCAGATTAATCGAGTGATTGATAAAATAGATTGATCTATAGAAAAATAGTTGTTAATAGCAGCCCTAGTGTGAACCACTGTTCTAGACAACTTGTGCTATGGAGGGGCAGCCAACTGAATAGTAAAATTTCAAAACTCTCTCAGTTCATGGTCCCAGATTTGGCCGACCTTTATTCCACCGAGGCCCCTGCCTTCGAGTCTCACCTGATCTACACTGCACCCAATGCCCATGCCCCCTTTTGCAGGTGGAGGGCCCATAGGAGGGCAGACCCTTGTTCTTCTTTTGGGGCTATGCTCATCCAGGCCCCATAGGTAGAGACCTGCCCACCAGGTGCTTACCCTTGAACCCCCCCCCCCCCAAGTCTTGGCTCCAGGGTGGTTCCCTAATCTTGTCAATTCAGACAGGTCACGTGATCCTTACTGTCAGTCATCATATAGGTCAATGTAAATCGCACATATGCCTCATTTCCACCAACCCTATTCAGGTGCCAGTGCTGGGCTTTTTCCCAATTCAGAATTTGGTTCTGTGTATTTTCTACACAAACAAACTGACTCTGGGCCAAAAAAAACACCTCCAACACAGCACTACAGAAAAGCTGGTCTCAGAATTTAGAACCATAACGTAAAACCATAAAGCGAGAGGCTATTGCGTCCAAACCATCCGCATACCCAGAAAATTCAGTCCACAACTTGGGGGGAGAGCTCAGGCATTTGGGAGGGTTTCAAACTAGAGCCACTGCTCCTCCGCATCAAAAGGAGCCAGCTGAGGTGGTTTGGGCATCTATCTATGATGCCTCCAGGAGGGCTCCCTGAGTAGGTGTTTCAGATGTTCAACCGGGAAGAGACCCCAGGGCAGACCCAGGACACACTGGAGAGATTATATTTCTTGACTGGCCTGGAAACACTTTGGTATTCCCCAGGAAGAGGTGGCTGGGAGGTCTGTGCACCCCATTCATACTGCTGGCAGAAAATAATGGATGGATATACTCAGACCACATTCTGTTGTTTTTGAGCAGAGACTGCCAATGTCAGGCTAACTCGTCATATTACAGTATTCAGAATCAATACTCACTCAGTCCTCATAATTCAATGAAGAACTTTCGTTAAATTTGCAAAGCTCAGTAAGTCTACAGAACTGCATGAAAGTCTAAAGAATGCCGTGTACTGAGTGAGTTTTGAAAATGTGCTGTTCAGTTGAACTCAGCCAGTTGGAGGTGTCTCTCTGTTCTACCTAAATAACCAGTTCCTTTTCCCTGTCTTCTGTATACTGATACTTTCTTCTCTAACCTTTAAATGCTTTTGGATCTGTCTGAAATTTTATTGCTAGCTGGAAAAGCTGTTCTTGTGCATTACTGTTGTTTGAGTTTTATTGGCAAAGACTCCGTATAAAAACGTGTCAAACCGAAAGCTGTATGATGCTCTGTCAGAGCGAGGATCAGCCACAGCGGCTCTGTCAAGCTGTCCATCTACATGACTGTCTACACCATCACCTACGTCATCCTGTTCATTTATGAGGCCGAGGTAATCCCGTCCGTGGTGGGGGGGTGGTTCCTGCTGGTCGGGGTGGGGGGCACATTACAGGCTGGTCTCTACCCATGAGGGGTACATTAGGGGGCGGTCTCTGCGGGCAGGAGTGGGGGGCACATTAGGGGCCGTTCCCTACTGGCATGGGTGAGGGGACACATTAGGGGCCGGTCCCTGCTGGGGGTGTGGGGGTGCAGAGAACACATTAGGGGCTGGTTCTGGCCGGGAGAGGGTGTTCCATCTTTGGCCAGGACGCTGTCCTTGCCCTGGGAATGCACACAGGTCTGCTCCCCGGTTCTGTGCACCAGTACAGCAACCCCCCGTCAGCCAGTACCTGCTCGCTGAAGCAGCTCTCTGTCTCCGCAGTTCTTTGACCCAGGTTGGGTTCTGTATGCATACGACAGCCCAGCCGGCTATGGCCTGATGGGCCTGCAGCTGCTGGCCTACGTGTGGTTCTGTTATGCCGTGCTGGTGTCCCTCAAGCACTACCCCGAGAAGCAGCCCTTCTACATCCCGTTCTTCACTGCATACACGCTCTGGTGAGACGCACCATCCTACCACCCTAAGAGCTCAGTTCTGATTCGGGGCTGCACTTGTGGATGCTGAGCTGAAGGGGGCACTCTTTTGGACTTGCAGACATGCCAGGCCTAAACAGGCAGCACTCTGCCTAGTTTAGCTTGAATTTAGCAGACCTGCAGCATGTGTGTTGTGCAGTTGCGCCTCCCTGATTGGGCTCTCTTGTCCCCCTCACCACACTGCAGGTTCTTTGCGGTGCCCGTGACGGCTCTGATCGCCAACTTTGGGATTCCACGCTGGGCACGGGAGAAGATCGTCAACGGCATCCAGCTTGGCATCCATCTCTACGCCCACATCGTCTTTCTTGTCAGTATGATTCCTCATCAGATATGTTTAGAGACACATTGCCTCTGTTAGCTTGGATTTCTGTCTTACGCTCTATATCTTTCATATTCGTGTTTTAAAAATTGATACAGTGATACCTGCAGTTCACAAACATAATCCATGCCAGTAAAGTGGGCGTGACTAATTTGTACGCAAACCAAGGCAATTTTTCCCATAGGAAAGCATTGAAATTCGATTAATTCCTTCACAAGGCTACAAAATAATTTTTGTAAATTAATTTTCTGGTTTTTATAGTAAAAACACAATATATTGTGCATCGCGGGAGCAGAGAGAGACATGCTTGCTGGGGAAATCATGCTCTTTATTAACAGTTTTTAACCCTTGTATTGTTGTTGTTGTTAATGGTTGCATTTCCCTATAGTCGCGCGTGTGTTTGCCCATTTCTTGTGTGTACCCGGTCTGATCCTCCCGTGCATTTAGCGTATCTTCCACCTTTGCATCTTGCAGTTCGGCATCTGACAATCTTGTGTTTCCCATCTGTGCATTTGGGTTCGGTGCTCGTTAGTCGCCTATTGTGGTCCTTCTATTTACAATTGCACACGGGGCATGATGGGACTTGCAACCCACCGGTGTTAGACTCATATAAAAAAGAAATCTGGTCAAGGGATCTGTTCGTCGACCAAATTTTGTACGCAAACCAATGCATTTTTTTCACAAAATTTTTGGTTGCGAACCAAATTGTTGGTAGACTGCAGCGTTCATGAACTGCAAGCACCACTGTATAAAAATAATTTCATAGCAGTACAGAACTGGCTATGGGAAATGGATGGATGAGTAGATGGATAAAATCCTGCATTTTTCTGTGTATATTTGGCATTTTCCATACTCACTCCTCTTCTCTCTTCCCAAGGCCATCACACGTCCATCGGCTGCCAATAAGAACTTCCCCTACCATGTCCGCACTTCCCAGATTGGGATCCTGCTGTCCAGTCCAGACGGCATGGGGAGTGAGAGCTTCCCGCATCACGCCTACGGGAACAGCTCCTACCTGGGAGACTCGCAGCCCAACTTCACAGAGCTCTTCTCTATCCATTCAGTAAGTATTGGGGGTTTAAAAGGTAGGGTGGGAGATGGGGACTGGTAAGCGATCGGGAGGCTGGGAGATGGGGACCGGTAAGCGATGACGAGGTCGGGAGATGGGGACCGGTAAGCGATAGGGTGGCAGGGAGATGGGGATTTAATGGTGAGGGAAGGAGATGGGGATCGGTAATCGATGTGGAGGGTGGGAGATGGGAACCAGTAGGCAATGGTGAGGCTGGGAGATGGGGATTCAAGAGGGAGAACTTTAACAGAAAGTAGGTTTGGTGTTTTTAAAGCTGTTTTTTAAAGGAGTAATTTTAAATCCAGTATCAATTATGCAGGGCTCGGTCAAGTCAGTGGAAGAGACGGTGACCCAGAAGGTTCAAGCTGTACGAAGGAATAGCGAACGTAAAATCATCACCACGACAGCCGATTTATCGTCCTTCCTGCCCCCCCCAGTGCCCCCACGTGTTCCCATTAGGTCCCCGCCACCCCCCAGGTTCTCCCCTCACTTCCCGGAGTATTTCAGCATGCAAGGTGGGGGTGGGCTGAGCACAATGGCATGAAACGGAGGGGCAGGGGGGTACAAGGGTCAGGGTAAAACGAAATCAAACTAGAGAAGCTGTATATACAAACAAAAAGTTAGCAAGATAGAAAAAATGGATGACAATCCAGTAGGGTAACAGAGGGAATTAAAGCAAGAATTAAAAAATGACAGTGATGAGAAGCATTTCGTAAAATACTAAAAAAAAAAAAGCAATAATTATTTTTCTTTATGAGCAGACAGCAGTCTGGCTGGATGCGGTGATATGAAGCAATAGCCGTAGGAGAAATGGGGCAGAGAGGGATTTAGAGGCAAGCCTTTTAACGTAGGGGTGGGGGGTAAAGCAATGACTGCATGAACACTTTTTAAAAGTATTTATAATATTCTGATGGAAACATGAGACATTAAAAAGCATAAAAGTTGTAAACACTTGTAACCAATTCTGAAGTGCATAGTTGTACAAATAGTGCCAGGCCTTCGAGCACAAAACATTTTCATTTTATTTCACTGCGTACAAAAATGATGTCTAGAACATCGACATACCATCGAGGCCAGTGACTTTCGGGCAGCATATATGCCTTGTAGTGCATATATGCCATACAAGATATGTATATATGCCGTGTAGTATATATATGACATACAGTATATGTATACATGCCGTGTAGTGTGTGTGTGTATGTGTGTGTATAATGTGCGTGTGTATGTATATATATGACAGTGTATGTATAGATGCCACATATTTTATATATATATATATATGTGTGTGTGTGTGTGTGTGTGTGTGTGTATATATATATATA
Organism: Isichthys henryi; assembly: GCA_026776945.1. NCBI lineage: Eukaryota > Metazoa > Chordata > Actinopteri > Osteoglossiformes > Mormyridae > Isichthys > Isichthys henryi. The sequence continues at coordinate 3,287,643 of JAODJX010000136.1, read as the reverse complement.
TATATATATATACACACACATATATATATATATATACACACATACACACACACCATAAAGTATATGTATATATGCTATGTGTATCCGGCATATTTAGCCAGTTTGTTCTCCTATGTGGCTTTTTTTGCATTTATTAACTTACCTGAGATGTTAATGTGTGCAATATGTCCAGTACACTGTGGGTGTCTACACAATGTTTGCATGGTTTGCATTGTCCGTTGTCGCAGTTCAGGCATTTAATCTTTTTTGGTATGGTAGCCATTGACAAGAGTGTCTGATCCCTAAATTTACTGTTTGGAATGAGATTAATTTCATTTTCAACAAAAAGTGTTACTTTTATAGCGTTATTGGGCTACTTTCCACAGGAAAGCTTTTAAGCTTTCTTTTAAAAATATGTACGATATGCTTATAGACGTAGATACATACTGGTTATTTTAAATGCAGCTAAATTTATCTGGATGGTGGTGGTAATGAATTCAATTTATGTTTAACTAGAATTAAATTTGCTTTCAGGCTTCAGTTCATTGCATAAAGGAAGGATAGGATTTGCTCATTATGGAAATAAGTTAATGTAAAAATACTTTATAACCATCCAGTTATATCTGTAGAACTTAAGTGTAAAGGGGTTGCAAATTATTGAATGTTCCCATTGTATTTTTGATTTATATTAACACTGCATAGTGCACTTTAAAAGTCTGTTTTTCACCTTCCACTGCTCATGGTAAATATGCCAATGCAACTATAGCGTAAAGAATCCTGTTCTATTCTATATGTATATTCAGTGTTCTGGGTAAAAGAGTATTTGAATATACACTGCCTGTATATATTCATACTATGGCAACTAATGTATTTAACACATTTTCAAGGAGAATTTATATTTACATGGCATTTGCAACTCCCTTAAGTACAACTGATATTTTTGTACATTTCACAAATTCCAGACATGGTTAATTCACATTGGTTAGAGCAGGGATGGGCAATCTTATCCGCAAAGGGCCGGTGTGTGTGCTGGTTTTCGCTGCAACTCACTAATTAGGTCACTAATTAGAG
>JAODJX010000136.1:3199376-3214416 GCA_026776945.1 Isichthys henryi | reverse complement strand
AACCCCCCAACAGAGCGGCAGCAATGTGAACATGCAGTCCTACAGTGGCAACACAGCCCTGCACAGCGCCTGCGGCCGGGGGCAGGTGGAGGCTGTCCGTGCGCTGCTGAAAAATGGAGCTGACAGCAGCCTGAAGAACTACCACAATGACACTGCCCTGATGGTGGCCAAGAATAAGAAGGTGGATAAGGGGTTTGGCAGTAGGGGGTGTAGGTGGGTTATAGTGAAAGTTCAGCAGGCAATGCAGAGACACCGATGGCAATCCAAGGTCTCCCACTAAGGTCATCTTAGTGGGAGTCAGCAGAAGATTCATTGTTTTTGCTACAACAATAATACTGTAAGCACACTGTTCTTTATACAAGTGTTTCTCAAATCCCAATTCCCTGTGAGTTGCGAGGGAGCAAAAGCATGGACCATCTTGGGGTCTCCAAGGGCTGGTTTGAGAAACTCTGCTATATAAGCATGCAAATGTGCATTTTGTACATTCTTTGGAAACACTCCCCTCTAGTGGTTATTATATGTAAAAGCATGATACCTTAGCATAACATATGTTAGGGTTTTACATATTTCTTTTTGTCGTAGTAATGATACTTCCGTAATTTTGCAGTAATTCAGTTTGAATTATTTTGAGCATCACCATCGTCTTTGTGCTGTGCCATTTGGTATAATTATAGTGTACATTCATCCTCATAACTCCACTTTTTACGGCAGGTAACAGATGTGTTGCGTGGTAAGGGGTCACGCAACCAAACTACAAAAACGGCAGAGCCCTCTGATTCCACTTTGCTTCCTCGGTGCATGCCACAGTCTCACCCACATAGCACCCATGGTAAGAAGAGCATTTTCACAAACATGCATTCATGTACACTGCATGCAAACACACCTGCAGGTGGTGATAGAATATGTAACGAAATAACATCTCCCTATACCTATAGAATTTGCTAATCATCCATCTTTTCATCCACCCATTTTCCATGCTGAATATCCAGTATAGGGTCACGCCATGGCTGTACCTTCTTTCTACACCTCTCTCTCTCCCAGGGACCCCAGTGCAATCTCCAAGCCATAGCCTCTGTTCCTCCCCAGTGGCCACACCAACACAGCTAGCTCCATCTCTGTCCCGGAGTAACCCTGGTTCTCCGATGGCTCCTCCTTCTCACTCTCCGGGCACCCAATCAGTTGAAGAACACTCAGGTAGTCAACCCATGATGGCAAAACAAGAGAGCAAAGACCAGCATCTACAGTGCACGCAGCCCACCATGACAGTGAACTGTGAAACAGCACCGAGAATGCACGTCCAACCACGCCTGTATTTACCAGCAGACTGCCCCACCTACCAAACTTACTTCAGAGACAGCACTATGGGTCCCATAATTCCCTATCCTGCGTATCACAACTTTTTACAAACCTACCCGGAGCAAGCATACATCTTCCTCCCACAGCTCAATTATGCCCAGCTGCCCTGTTACCGTCCAGTCCAATCACGGCCATCCAGCCGAAGTAGTGACCAATCGGATGCCTCTACAATGAGCATAAGCAGTGGAGGCAAAGGAGAAAGCTGAAACTTGCTCACCACCCCTGTTACTCTTTGAGTCTCTATTTCCTAAAACCGGACCAGCTGAATCTGTGCTGAACGGCAAGAAAATCCAGTAGCAGAAAGGCACATGTGAACTGTGAAAATAGTGGAACAGTGAAACTGTAAAAATACTATTTATATCACCATATTTATACTATCAAACTGGCAATATGTAAAGCAGCTTTTTGGTAGTTCACATCAATTAACATTTTCACAAAATGGTTTTATTACCTGGGGATCTTTTTTATAACCACTTTAACAACAGAGATTTTTAAATAAAGAACTAACTGTTGTCATCAGGTGTTAAAACTGACCTTTGAGAGGGTCGTTGCCAGCAGTGTGTAGTTTAGAACGTCCTTTGTACGTAGTTATGAGGTCTTTCTAGGTATTGACGAACACCAAATGGGTTACAAACAGCTTTCTCTGTCAGAGGAAAAAAAACTGCATGGAATACTTGCATGGTGCAGACAAAAGACTGTACATATAATTTTTTTTTCAATCCAGAGCATTCAAATGAACTGTATTATATAAGCAAATGAGTAATGTGAGGCATGTAAAATGCTGTCCTGTTGGTCTTAAAAACTCACTGACTGCAAGTGACAGTTAAATGTTCTTCTTCGAGGGTAAATAAGGAAAGTCTTATTATTCCAGCATTACTGCAACTGCTAAGAAAGGCTTTATATTTCTTAGATAAGTTCAATGACCAGTTTACATATATGACCAGAAATCAGCTCTTCATCAAGAATTCTTGTCTTATTAAGATATACATGCTTTGTTACTTGAATTAACCAGAGGTACAGACACGAATCTGAAACCTGGGTGTTTTGCCTTACTGGACAGCCTCATACCTGTTGAGTCAGGGTAATCTCATTGATAGCTTAATAAACCTAAAAGGCATGGGTGTCACCGCCATTAAATCTGAGGGGGACGTGTCCCCCTCACATTTCATAATTATTCGTTTGGACCCCCCCACATTTAACATAAAATATTAGTTTTATGCCAGTGTGTCCCCTGCACATTCAAAATGCGTCTGATGCCCCTGCTAAAAGGAAAGACTGCACTTTCTACACAAAGCATTGAGGGCTAGTAGAACATTCACCTATGAATCGTTAAAATTACAACAGAAAATCTACTTATTTGCTAAAATCCACCATGATTTTATATCTTTATCGTAAAACCTTTTATGATCACTGTATTCTGACAATGCAATATTCTCTATATTCATAAACCGCAACAATGTTAATGTTTTTTTTTTTTTTTTAAGTAAAAATAGCATTTTTAGGAGCAGCACTTTAGCGAAATCTGTGTTGGTTTAATATTTACTTGCAAAAGTTGTTCATTTCTACTGTTTACCTGTACATGTGTATAAATTCAATAATAATGCAATACAGTACTAAATACAAGATCTTATTATTTTCCATGTTATTGTGCCCTATTTTGTGTACTCGTCCTTATAATAGACGTGGATCCACAAACTTCTGCTTTATAACACCGTCAGTTCTTGAAATATTACCCTACGTATAGGTCTGGTTTTCATAGATGGTATGTGGTGGCTGCTGTTATTCTATCCGCATTTTTTTGCACACTTGATTTTAATTGTGTAAGTGCTGTCAGATATCACATCGCATGGTTTTCAAGTTTTGCGTTTGCTTTTTCTTCTGAATGAAAACACAAATGCACATCGGTCTATATTAAATGTTTAGATTCCTATTCGCAGCAAGACAAAACAACAATCAAACACTTTTGAGGTGGTAACTAAATTTCAGCAGCTATTTTCTTCCCGTGTTCATTTATTCTGTTTCCGTTTTTGTATAATCGTACATATCTTTAAATAAATTAAGAAATACCCCCCGCGATACGGTATTGAATATGCTGTTACAGTAAATCGACCAATGGATCATATCCACATAAAAGGGAATGTCAGTTTAACCCACAGTATTCAGTTATATAGCATAATCCCATGAGATAATGTGAAAAATTTAATTTGATTAAAGATATATATAAATATATTATCCATATTTTAATGCAACATATTAGAACGTTAGACGTACAGCAATAACTGACGGGTTCTTTAGTTAGAGAACTACATTACCCATCCGGCACCGTGTACTGGCGCCTTTGTAACGTCATGCTTCGACTTCAGCGCAAAAAAACAGCGAACGAGAGAGAAAGAGGACGGCCATGTTGAATTTCCAAATTTCTCATAGAAGAGACAACAATAGAGAAAGACGACTTGATCGTAGTGAATTTCCTGAAAGATCAAACGTTTCAATATAGCAATTGAAAGAGTCTGTTTTAAACGACTAAAGAAAATCCCATCACCAGGAAAAGGTAGCTGATTCTACGTGCTCTTTTCAATTGATTAAGAAGGTATAACAAACTAAAGAGTCCGATCATACCAACAACAGCGAAATGTGTGTTCGTAAACCTTAGCTAGCCAGCTAGCTGCCCACTATAGTTAAAACTCAGCATTTTCAGTAGACGAGCTGTTTCAAGCAGTATGAGCACTGTCGCCGATATTTGATTTTCAGGGCTCGCGAGTATTTGTATTTAACAATTTGTAATCAGTTGTGCATAGTAATCCGAGCACTCGTCCGCTCCCGGTAGCCGGATCGTTAGCACAGATTTGCCGCTTTGTTGTCCTCCAATTCGAGGAAAAGTTGCTTCAACGGCTAGGTTGAAGTTGGGCGCGTGTTGGTGGCTGTCAGCTCGTTTGTGCGCCAGTGCGCCAGCGCGCCCGAGTCGGCTGCACGCGGCTCATCTTTCTCCGGCTCCATGCAGGACTTTTTTTGAACGTTTGAAGCGGAGCGTTTGACTGGTCCCCCCCCTCTCGCGCCGGCCCGCCGTTACCGCGGGACTCCTTATAAACGGCCCGTCTGAATTATAAAAAGTCGCAGGTTAGACCTCTTAAAGACCAACTCCCCCATTTTGTTACCGGCGGCAGAAACTAGTGTTACGCGTCTAGTCTTAACAGGCGTAACAGGGAGAGTATCTGTAAATTGGAGCTTGTGCTGTCTTACGGTGTCGTGCTGTGGGGGGGGGGTTCATCCTGCTTGACATTAGTTTTTTTTAAATGTTTGTAATTGAAGCTTAGTGAGGAAAAAGTCGCTGGCGGTCTAATTGTTTGCAAATCGGTTAATGCCACAGTCTTAGTATCTATTCTAGTTTAAGTCGAATTAACATTATTTACAAACATGTATTTAGCGTTTAGAATTAATGTGGTAAGGTGATGAGTTGGTATTGTTTCCGCTAGCTTAATTGAACAATGCTGCCCAAACCGCGTACACTGTACATATTGCAAAGTTTTGATATACTTGGTTTAAATTTGGCATGCGAATCGCATTTTAAATCGGAATCCTCTTATTAATGTCGGAATAATCAGGCGCGGACGTTTAGCTGAATGCCCCAGGGTCTGGCTGTCGGGGACGCGGGCTGTGTGCCCAGTGGGAGCCGGAGAATTAGCTGCTATCAGCAGATACAAGCTGTTCTTTTCCTGCAATAAACAAGGGCTCTGTGTACAATCCGTTTTTAATTAAAGGCATTGCTAACAAAGTAATTTTAAGTGGGATATGAGAATACATCTTTATGGAAATAACAGCTGAAAGTCCCGTAGATGAGTACCTACAGGTGTGTTTGGGGTTGGGCCAAAAATCTCTGCACTTTATGTGGTAATATTGTTGCGTATTTATGAGTGTATTTTAAGTAACGGGTTATAAGTAACGTTTTCTAAGGTTTAAAGTATTCTCTCTAATATTTGTATTGCATTGCATGCCATGTCTAGTATGTATGTGAAGGATCCGGTCATTTTTACACGGGTGTACTTTAAAGCTGTTTATGCGTGATCTTTCTACAGTTCATGTGTTAATAGTGCCCTGACATTGCTCCACATCCTGACAGGTCTGAGAACCGAGACGCTGACTTGTTTCGAGGAGGAGCCCAGAAGCTGAGAGCCCCTCTCCTACAGGACACAGAGTAGCCACCTTTTTAGCTGAGGCAGAAAGCAGGAGCCAAACACTGTGAAAAAACCCTACAGAAACTCTACACCATATTTCTTTCGGACTAAAAGCCCCATTGGTGCATTCGCTGCAATTTTCTGTTTTCAGCAGGAATACTGTTGGTGATATACCTACAAAGGAAGAAGGATAAGACTAAACTAAACATCCTATCTGAACTTGAGGACCCTTAAGTGCAAGATTATAAATAGAGAACATCTAAAAGTACATGAGAAAGCCCAGTGGGGGGAAAAAACACAAGAAATAACAGACTTTTGAACTGAAACACCACAAAACTCTGGAAGACTTTGGTCTGTTGAAATTGCCTTAGTTGTTCTTACCCAGAACTTGTATTTCATGATACACGTTTACATATAATTTTCTATATTGTGTGCGTGTATGTAACTTATTTATTCTCATAAATGCTTACTTCTCTTCATATAGAAGAGTATTTGTGTATATAAACTTTTGTACGGCAGATGCTCTTTATTTTGAAGAGTTAATGTGTGTATATAGAATTATATAAGTACAAAAATAAGTTATAAAATCTCAAAAGAACAGTTGTCAGTCTAAGTGAAGGAGCATTTTGAAGACGAGCTTGTGATTTGAACAAATCCGGAGCTTTCTCGACAATGGCAACTGCAAGAACAGAAAACCCTGCCACTGTGGTCATGGGACTGAACAAGCAAAACGGGCAGATGAGGGGGCAGCCCAAACCTGCCCCTGTTTCTTCAGGACCCCTAGCTGTTGGCTCTCAGCCAGGGAAGACCCCCAGTGCACTTCAGAAAGGAGCTAGTGTCCCGCAGACCGGCGGTGGCATCAAGTATGTCGTCCTGTATAACATTCATTGACTTTGTTCAGTTGTCCATCTGTCTTGGTTGTCCAATCCGTTTCCTCCCACCTTAAATGTTGCTAAACTTGTTTAAGGTTTGGTGACGATTGGAAGAAGTGCCTGCAGCTTCCCCCAAAAGACCTGCGTGTTAAAACATCTGTAAGTCAGTGTGCTTCTTCTATCACACAATCAACATTATGCTTCTTTGAGAGTGCACAGTTTGGTACAGGTGCATGTAAAGGTGGAAAAGGCTGACATTCTTGGATACAACTGCTGTAAATTCTGCTAAAGGTTTTTGTTGTTGCTATGTCCCATCAATACTGGTGTACCTCCCACCACCACCAGGATGTGACAGCAACAAAGGGCAATGAGTTTGAGGATTACTGTCTGAAGCGGGAGCTGCTGATGGGCATCTTTGAGATGGGGTGGGAGAAGCCTTCTCCCATTCAGGTAGGCTGGTTGCCTTCCTCTGTTGCTTCGAGAACTGTGATATTTAAGCATGCTACAAAATGTACCCGTACTCTGCCTGGCTTGGGACATGCAATCTGATTGTGGTCTCTCTGTCTTTCTTAGGAGGAGAGCATTCCCATTGCTTTGTCTGGCAGGGACATACTGGCCCGGGCCAAAAACGGCACGGGCAAGAGTGGCGCCTACCTCATTCCCCTCCTAGAGAGGGTTGACCTAAAGAAAGACTACATACAGGGTGAGCCAGTCATCCCATCTCATTTCATATGTACATGCTTTCAACAAACCTTTACGATAAACAGACAAGAAGGTTAAGCTTGCACTGCAAGCATGCTGTAATATTTACCTGTGGATATTTGCTTTTCACGTGTCTGGTTACTGCACACGCTGTACCTCCAGAAAGCTTGTGTACAAGGCACTGACATATGGACGGAGCCCTTGGTAATCACACACGCTCCACCTCCTCGGCCGTCAGCACAGCATGTGCCCTTCAGGGAACAGTTGTGTCTAACCCCTCCTTCTTCAGCTCTGGTGATGGTGCCCACCCGAGAACTGGCCCTGCAAGTCAGCCAGATCAGCATCCAGATTAGCAAGCACCTGGGAGGGGTCAAAATCATGGCCACCACAGGGGGCACCAACCTTAGGGATGACATCATGAGGCTGGATGAAACCGGTAGGTTTTGGCTTAGGTGTTTCAGACTCCTTGACTAAATCACTTCTTTACCTTCTATTTTTCTTGCTGGTATTTATTTGCTTGTTCTTTGAATATACCTGTATGACAATATGTATGTGTATGTGGGCATGTACATATTTGTACTTGTGATTTATTAATGTTTAATAACCTAAGATGGCCTCTCGTAGTATCTTTAATTGCAGTTTACAGTCTGTTACTGCAAAATTAGTGTAGATTGAGTAGTTGGGGTACCTGTTTTGAATTGCATAGTTAAACACAGGTGTTTTTTTGTTTTTTTTTTTGCATGCTCAGTTTAGTAGCACATCACATACAGTTGAACTTAATATGTTGCTACTGCATTGATTAATGAATTTATAGTTGTCTTTCCTACTGGAGTTAATTTCCAGGTTTAGTTTTCTGACCTTGTCTCTCTTGCCAGTTCATGTGGTGATAGCCACCCCAGGTAGGATCCTGGACCTGATCAAGAAGGGGGTGGCCAAAGTGGACAGAGTCCAGATGATGGTGATGGATGAGGTGAGATGATCTTTTGAAGGCTCTGTTGGGCTGTTGAAGTTTTACCCAGGAAATATGAAAATGGACTGTATATTATGCTACTGTGGATATGCTAATTTTGCTTGCTACTGTGTTGGTTAGGCTGAGAAGTAAAGTAAAATTCATTGAATTCCAAATGGTGATTTGTTTTGGGTGGCGTAGAATGGTTTTGCATCTACATTTCTCATACGATTCCTCCTAGAGTTCTTTTACATGACTTTGGGTGCATGTTGTTTGTCTTGTAGTTATGATTTAGGGTTTAGACTAAAAGCACAGTGGAAACTTCATTTATCTGTGTGAGAAACACAAATGCTCAGTAGACATGTTATTACAAAAAGAGAATTGCAGTGACAAAGGAAGTCAGTCTTGAAGGTTGAAATTGTTTATAGAGAAGGTGGATCTTTGTGTGCTGTCTTTAGATAGTTTGGCTATAGTGCAAAATGTGGCAAGGTACTGGTCAAAAACTCAAACTTTCCAAGCTATAAGGATAAACAACTTTTGCTATATAATTTTTCCATGTTTGTTTTTTGCTATATTACATCCTAATCAGAAATTTTTCCACGAATGTTTTTGTGCATTTTCTGTAATACTTTGTCATAATTTTTGTATTTCTGTATTGGTAGTTCTTTTTAATGGTGCCCTAAGTTCATGCTTGTTAGTTAAAGATGTCATTGGTATGCTGATTGAATATTGTTGGCCACTTAATATGTGTTTGAGGTGTGCGGTTATATGAAAATAACCAATGACAATTTGGTGTAATGCTGTCATAACCAAGTTGGAGTTGATTTGTTTTGTATAGTTGCACGCCTCAAAGTGTATCCGGCTAATACCACACTTTTAATTAATTAAAATGAAATTTTCAGTTAGAATTTAATAATTTTCCTGTGTGCTCTTAAAAATATAGAATGTCTTGTTAGGCTACTTATTGGAAGTAGCAGGTCTATTAAGATAGGTGCATGTGTTTGGAAACCAAGGAAAATTATGCAGATAATGACTGGTGTTTGATAGTGTTTGTTAAAAACATATTTAAAAAGTTAGCTTATGGTTAAGCTTACTTCAGTGAGCAAGGAACGATTTAGGCTACAGTATGTAAGTAGTCGTAAACGATAATTTGTCACACTCTTACATGACAGAATAAGTAAACAGAAAATATAAAACGGGCGGGTGGCAAGTTTCCTTTTTGCAGGGTGGTAGGAGATGTCTCATTCATATTTATGATAGAAGTGCTACATGATTGGTCAGTGCATGCCTTACAAAATAGTGTGGCACTGCTGGCAACGGCGATAGTAGACAAAACTATATCGGAATTCAGTATAAAATTGGTATAGTTTTAATGGTGAAACAACTATCCAGCTTATTAGCGGAATAACTTTGTATTGTAAATGAAAGTGTATTGTAAATGATGCAGGTCCAGTAAATAAATTTATTGTAATTCTCCAGTGGCGAAGAGATCATCAGATGGACAGTAAAGTTCAGTTATTAGCAGACTGTTTTATTGCGCGATCCTTAAAAGGACAGCATTAACGTGCTCCCGAGGGGATAAAGTACTTTCTCTTACAATACGTTTAGCTTAGTGCATTGCAGTTACGAAGCATCGACGTGGTTTTACACAACGCGTTGACACTAAAATTCCACATCGACACATTTTTATAATTGACATCGTCTATTACATCGAATAATCGTCCCAGCCCTAATTAAAACACATACATTTTGAACCGTCATTAGACTGCCAGAACTACCTGTGAGGTTACTTGGAAATAATCAACACCCACGTGACATCGCTGGACTAATAAGAAAATAGTATTTAGTAGGACTGTGCTCAATTATTTATTTCATTGTGATTCAGATAACACTCTTTATGGCAATATTTTATGTCATTTCGACAACGGGGGTGCCAATACCTGACCCATACCACTTGCCTGATTTGTACCTCACAACTGCACATGCGCAGCCTTTTCAAGCATTACCTTTTCTGGCATGGACTAATACATTCGTCCTGCCATTTTACAGCAAACCTTATTTTTAGTAGATTACAGTGGTCACTTTACTGTTTAGTGAGAACGAGTGTTAATGATTCCGCTGACTGAAAAAATCTGTTTTTGCTTGTCATTTTAACTGTTCATGCTAGTTATCTTTTCCCAGTTTTTGGATCAACACTAACCAAAATATCTCAAACCTGAAATACTATTTTATATCTCCATCTGGTGAAATTTCTGCTATCCAGCCCCATGGTATTTTGGTATACTTATAGCTTTGGATCTCCCTGAACTGAAATATGAAATTTGGTGTATTTTGTGTTTGTTTGCAGTTATATTTGTATCACTCCAAATCAGTGGGATCAGAAAAACAAATAGATATCATAAATAACATTTCTCTACTTTTTTGTCCTGTTGGCATAAGTTACTGACTATGCCTCCTGCACAATTGGTGCAGCCATCAGGGACGTATCCAGTCACTCTTCCGTGACTGGGATGCTTAATGAGACCCATAAACACGCACTCAGACACAAGTGTAGGTGCTATGCAGAAGGTGTATTAAACAGATGGAGAACACAATCCAAAATATGAATATCTGGCTGAATACCCCATTCTGGGCTGATGGAGATTGCTCGGAAGCATGAACCTGATCTTTGTCACGATGAAAATGTCGTGAAACAAAGTGGTACAAATCAGACATTTCCTATTTACCCTTTAATATTTTATACATTAACATTTTATATTTTGTTGCATGCTTAATTGAGAATTTGCATAAAGTTGTAAATTTAAGGAGAAAGAATTACATCTGCCTTTTATTTGTCGAGTATATAATTAAAAATGTAGCGAGAAATGCATTTTCATGTGGTGATTTTATATAAATTATTCATTGAATTTACAAAAAAAAGTGCTATATTGAGATGTATTTTGGGCTATAAAATGACAACTTTTTTGGCGTGAGTCCCATTGAAGCAAAGCAAAAATATATCAGAAATAGTACTATTGACGCCGTACATTCATAAGAGCCACTCTCCTCTGCTCAGTTGGTAAGTAAACTATTACTTTTGGAAGTTTTTGCAGACGAGCATGGAAAGGCTAAGGATGTCCATAAGCCTCTATGCAAACGGTGCTATAAAGTTGTGGGGACAAAGTCAAGTAGCACGTCAAACTTGACGAAGCATCTTAAAGCTTATGCACTGACTAAAGTTTTTTTTTTGGGGGGGGGGGGGGCGCAGAAAATATGCTGGTTCATCTATGGGGGGGTAGAGTGATGTCCCCATTGGGGGGTTAGGCCCTTCACCACAATTTTTCCAAGGACTGGCTGACCCTGTTGTCTCCTCTATGGCAGTTTCATGAGGTAGCCTCCTGGGATGCTTTTCCAGCTGTCCTGAAGGAGGTCCCCCATATGCTAAGCACTCATTGGCAGCATTTCCTTAATTATCTTGTCAGACTCCTCAAAAACCATCTAATGTGACGTCCATCACTCTCCTTTGAAGGCAGCTTGGTGTGTCCAAACTTTTGGCTTGTACTGTATCTGGTGTGCTCTATTAATTGGCAAGGTGTGTGATTAAAAAAAAAAAAAAAAAAAAAAAAAGTTTAACACCCTTATTTGTAATACAATGCCCTGTCTTATCACCTTCTGTTCGTCAGGCCTTTTTGAAAGCACTAAAATTCAGCTTGACCTTCTGGTGTTTTATTGGAAATGAGTAATCTGTATATAACAGTTAAATCATTGAAGAAATATTAAAATATGGGTCACTCTCATGAACTTGAGAATTCTTCAGAATAAAAATTGTGATGGTGAAATACAGGGTTTATTTTTTGTGTAGAGCAATTACATAGCTTTTTTAGGTATATTCAGTGTCATTTATTGCTCTGATTTGATCATTTTCCCAAATAGCCAACAATTAGTAACACAAAAAGACAAACTTTTTAAATCTTTTAACTTTTAAGGTAGCCCACAATAAACAATTTGTATGTTAAGATGTTTCTTCAGTTTTTTTTTGTTCATTTTGTTGGTTTATGAAGTATTTAATTACACAAATAAAAAAAAGAATATAATTGCCTGAGGCAAAATTGGACATTTTGACAATGACATTGTATTATTTGAGTATTTGTGTTAATTCTACATTTAATTTGGCCATCCAATGTATGAATGCCTATGATCATAAGTTTTAATATTAGGTGTAATTGAGATTGATCACAGAAAATGGTGCATTTTAATTCTTTTTTAATGCATTTCCAGCCCTAATTTTTAACCTTTTTAAATGTCTGACATATTTTTAAGTATTCAAATATATCAGGTTAAGAGAACTGCACTTTTATGTACCTGTTATGCCTTTTCAAAGTGGTGGATGAATCATGTGTGAATCTCCAGTTTTGCATCCTGAGGGCAGTGAGCAGTTACATCCATACTTTAGTTCTGTCTCTTGACATTTCCATTTCAGGCATGAATTAATTATTACATAAAGGAAACCGTTGACCCATATTGGCAAGTGGAAAAATGTCAGTGAAAAATACTTTAATATTCTCAGTGAGCATCTTACTAGAGATGTTTCTGCTGTGAGCAGAAATTGTATTGGAAGTGAGATTTAATGATACAGGCGTCTGGGGGGAAACTTGTCCTCCAAAATCAGGACAGATTATCTCTTATGCTAGGATTTGTGTGCATGCTGCCTGGATAGGCTTCGTTTTCTGACTCCCGACACCCTTTTTCTAGGCGGACAAATTGCTGTCGCAAGATTTTGTGGTACTCATCGAGGACATCATCGGCTTCTTGTCCAAGAATCGGCAGATCCTGCTGTACTCTGCCACCTTTCCCATCAGTGTCCAGAAATTCATGGTAACAACGCTGTTATGTTTTGTGCTAATCTCTGTGGTTTGGGATCGGACCCCAATTCTGTTTTAAACTCTGATTGTGTTTAGCATCAGTAATGTTTTTGATTCTGTCAAACTTTAATCTGAAAAGCTTATTGATTCCCATATTTTTGCCTGAACAGGAATAACATGTTCTGTGTGAGTGAGAAGTATTATGGGTTACATTTCGTTACTGGGAATTTTGGCCTATCTAGTATGTTGTCCTGCTTCTCTATCTGTTTGTCCACTCCTCTGTAGGCAAAGCACCTGCAGAAGCCCTATGAGATTAACCTGATGGATGAGCTGACTCTGAAGGGCATCACTCAGTACTATGCGTATGTGACTGAGAGGCAGAAAGTGCACTGTCTCAACACACTCTTCTCCAGGGTGAGGAAAACCTGCGTGTTCTCCTGTGCACTTATGCCTGGCTGGAATTTATTACTGGAAACAGCTTGAATATGAATAGCAAGAAGATATTTCCTATGGGGAAAATTGGTTTGTTCCAGGTTCATCAAAGAAACATCAGAAATATAGGTTTCTTAAAAGTACCATTTTCAACATGTTTGTGGTCTTTTACCTAACCACTACACAGTTACTGATTTATATTGATTTATATTGTATTTTTGCTGTGCTTCAATGGGACTCACACCAAATATCTCTATGATACTTGATAAGGTTATTATTTATGGCTCCTTTACTCAGGAATTTGAACACTGGGAGTTAGAATACAGCTTTCATCCACCTCTAACGATTGCTGACTTTTGCACTCACCCCACAGCTGCAAATAAACCAGTCCATCATTTTCTGTAACTCCACTCAAAGAGTGGAGCTGCTGGCCAAGAAGATCACCCAGCTGGGTTACTCCTGCTTCTACATCCATGCCAAGATGATGCAGGTTAGTTTTGCGGCCATCAGACTGCGAGCGTGGTGGGCTAAGCCTGTGATTGTAAGGTCGCTGGTTTTGAGTAGTCGCGTGCCCTTGAGAAAAGCCCTTAAGCTCCAGCTCCAGGAGTGCTGCATGCTGGCTGACCCTGTGCTGTGAGCCGAAGCTTGCTCTCAACTATATATGTCTGTGGATCTCATGGAGAACATGATGGAGTAGATGAAGAGAAGCATTGGAAGTACCTGTACTTGTGCAAATGAACCGATTGACCGACTGACTGTCTGTACTCCCCATGGGATCTGCAGGAGTACAGGAACCGTGTGTTCCATGACTTCAGAAATGGACTGTGCAGGAACCTGGTCTGCACAGGTGGGTGTTATGTTTAATTTTCTGTGGTTATTTTTGTTGGCTCATGTTTGACACTGTAGCTCAAAAATAAAATGTAATTTTAGTGTGTTGTAATTATAACTTGGCTTTTACCCTGACAATTTTAGTGGTAGCTGCAAATTGTATGTAAAGTCACACTTGGCCATCTTTCTCAGTTCACAGTTGGATGTTGACAAAATACTTTTCATGGCTTTGGTTTTAGCTATAATTTATATAAATATTAATTTATATAAAATTATTTTAAAATTAAGGTTAATGTATGATGTAAATGGTATAGATGTAATGTTTATGCAGTATTTGGCCAGTATGCTCGACTAAAGAAGAGAAATGTCACCAATAATTGCATTAGCCATGAAGCTGCAGTGGAACATAGGAACATAACTTCTGTTAAGGGATGAAATACTTTTTGCTGCCAGACTTGTTTTCTTTCTAATATAACTGTAACTTGGCAGTAAATTTATACTGATTTATCGGTCTTTCCACAAACCAGATCTTTTCACCAGAGGAATTGACATCCAGGCTGTGAATGTTGTCATCAATTTTGACTTCCCAAAAAATGCTGAAACTTACCTTCATCGTATTGGCAGATCAGGTAAGGTGGCTGCAGGGGGGCTGTCAAGCATAGTGGTATTCCGCCAGCTCCTGTGTCAGAATGGTACAGCAGTCTAATTACTATCCTCTTGATCATGTTAGATTTCCTTGTTTTATGATCCATCCATCCATCCGTCCATTTTCCAAACCACTTATCCTACTACTGGGTTGCAGAAGTTCCGCAGCCTATCCCGGAAACAATGGGCACGAGGCAGGGAACAACCCTGGATGGGGGGCCAGCCCATCGCAGGGCACACTCA
>JAODJX010000136.1:3182792-3197631 GCA_026776945.1 Isichthys henryi | reverse complement strand
CTCCCTGCTGAGACTGCTGCCCCCGCGACCCGACCTCGGATTAAGCGGGAGATGATGGATGGATGGATGGATGGAAACATAGCAGTTGGTCAGTGCTCTGTAAATGTACGACCAATTTAATGAGACACAAGTAATACAGTGTTAATGAACAGTATATATAACTGTAGCTTTTACTTCTTTGAATGAAGACACCAACCATCTTGAATTCTGAAGTGGGGTTTCAGTGGTTCCTCTGACATTCCTATCCAAAATTCAGACTTCAGAGGAGGGTTCCGGTTGAAATTTTTGACTCAACTCAGAAATTCTGATTTCTGAACTTCCGAGTTCTAATGGAGCACACCATTGATTTAAACAGGTTTGACTTTTCCAGTTTATGGTGGCGATTTTATGGTTCAGTGTTCCCCTGCACAACCATGAAGGTAAATTACAGATGCCACAAAAACATAGCAAGCAGGATGCATCTGTACTGCTTTCTATAATTTATCTATATTAGAGACAAAGAGTGGGATTTTTCATTATTTAAGAATGTGCAAATGGTCATGTCACAGTGGCCTATATATAAATAAGAGGTATGTATTTCATGAAGCAATATGCAGTTTTTGGGGAAAAAACATTTTGTAGGATTTTCACATTTGAATTAATGTCAGTGTGTTTTCTGATTTAATAGGACATTTGAAACGTCAGGTCATAAAATCACTGTGGACGTTTGATAAATTTTGCCAATAACTGTGGTGCAAAAGTTTATAAGATTTTACCTTTCTTGTTTGTTTGACTGATTGTGGCCCTCCTTCAGGAAGATTTGGTCACCTGGGCCTCGCCATCAACCTTATTACGTCCGAGGACCGCTTCAACCTGAAAAGTATCGAGGACCAGCTAGTGACCGACATCAAGCCCATTCCCAGCAGCATCGACAAAAGCCTCTACGTGGCCGAGTTCCACTCTGCCAACCCAGACTGCGAGGGAGAGGAAGGGGCGGGCGAGGCCGGCCACAAACCCTGAGAGCTGCATGGCCCCACCGGTACGAGCCAGCTCTACTATGGCATGTTGCTCCCAGTGTTAGACTTACACTTCTGTTGAGTGCTGAATATTGTTCACTTCTGCAAGCTGAAGCTTCTAGCTCCTCGTACACTAAATATTTTTTACTGCTAAAATATGACGAGATGGCCTTCAAAAAATTTACGTTTCCTTCATTTGCCGACATTTACTGTAAAAAAATAATTAAAAAATGAAGTTTAATACAGCAAAGTTTTTTTAATTTTTTTTTATATGCTTTACCTAATTTCTATTTCCTTTTCTAGGGGAATAGGACATACCTGGCTTTTGCACAAAATCTGCTTCTGCACAAAGACATCAGACTTATTTTTTTCTTTTTTTTGCCCCACCACCCCCAGCTGGTCAAAGCTTTCCTTTCATTCTGATCAAATTGCCAGCAGAATTGTCTGTTGTGCTATTTTGTGTGCAAACTAAAAACATCCCTCCAAGTGAACATCATTCCCTTCCAGCCAAGTTAACTTCCAGGAGAGAGTCTCTCTGCGGTCACATTGTTTTGCTGTGCCATCACCACATATTGGAATTTACTATTGCAATACATAACCAAAACTGCGTGGGCTGTATGTGCGATTGCGGTGCTTTACGAAGTGAAATAAACCGACCCACCCTAATAGTGTGATGTAAATGTGTCCAATAAGAAAGGCAGCTAAAAATGTGTCAGTGATGTTTCCAAAAATTTAGAAAACCCTGCTGCATTCCGGGCCAGATTAACACTGAATCCCCTTCATTTGGCTTTCAGGATTTGCAGTTTGTCTTGCACACACACATGCGCACACACACACGCACATACTCACACAAACACACACTCTAAGTGCCTTAATCCTTCCAGTAGACACTTCCGCATTCTCAGAGAACCTAGCAGTTTGGCATGAGGCGACATTGCCTTGGCTTGCATCGTGCCCACTTGTGGCATCAGTATAGTGCAGCATACAATTTGCCCGAGTCTGGTTTCACTTTCAGTATGGAAGATGAGCATATGGTACCTAGAGAACTCCCAAACATGTAGCAGGATGAGATGATGTGGAAGGGGTGCAGTTGTCGTCTTCATCACAGTTATGGGGCAGCTCTGAATTTCTTACAACCAGACGTTATCCAGACTTTTCTCATAATGAAAAGATTTTCTAGGATGAAACATTGTGGTCTTGTCATTCTTCTCTGAAGGCGTCATGGAAGGTGTTTTATGCAATATAAACATACACACATCGGCACAAAGGCTTTTCACTTGTTCATTTTGTTTGTAGACCAAGGTGGGCAGACTGGATATGGTGCAAGCCATGTGTTCCAAAGCTTCATGAAACATACAGATTTACATCTTTCACAGTGATATGTTGGATGCTGGAACCAATATGGCTGGTTCGGTTTACAGTGCTATATATTTTTAATGATCAGAGAATTTTGGGGACAGTAGCTATCAAATTGTCGTTGTGGACCAGTAGTTTTTTTCTTTTTGTGACCTCAAGATGAGTATTGGAGGACAGTTGGACTTTTTCTTCCTGTATTATTTTTAATGTACCTTGTCAAGTGGAAGTGCAGCTTGTTTAACTGGAAGATATAACAGGCAGATAAGCCAAAGCTTTTTGCTCCAAATGTTCCTGCCAGGTTTTGTAATGCCCCCCGGGCACAAAATAAAGTCTCCCTCATACTCCAAACCTGTTTTGTTTTGTCCTTCCCCCCCAGCCCCCCGGAACACTTCTGAAATTGCACAAGAATTGTAGGAATAATTTGAGTTCATTTCTTTGTGTGTTTAAAATTATTGTAGAAAATAGTGCCTGTAAAGTAATGCTCATTTGAAACTTTGATAAAGCGATTTATATATTTGAGAGTAAGTTAAAGCACTGCTCAAGCTTATTTCTTATAAGTCCAGTCATGCATACCACCATTAGCATTACATCCAAATACCCAATACATAGATTAAAGTTACTATGGAGCAAAAATCTTTGGCACACTTTTGAATAACTTTCTTTTGGTCAGTTTTCTAGCATGAAAGTACTCGTTTTCTACATATTTTTTCACAATGTAAATTGATTTCTGGCATCTAAGGAAAAAATATTTTCATGTTAAAGAGTTATAACATTTTAATCCTAGGCAGCTCTTATTTGTTTGAGGAATGTTGGGATGAAAAGGGAAAATTGAGTTTTGTCAGTGAACTTAATCCTAAATATTATGCTGTTATACATAATATTAATATTGTGGTTGAGATTTTAGTCAGATGTTAAAATGTCCACCCTATGACTGTAAAATGTATTTGACCCATTTGAAACCTTAGGTATAGGGCTTTAATTCAAATGCATGCAGTTTGTATGGTTTTGAAATGCTTGTTCAGTTAATTTTCACCTCTGTGAACCCAGATTTTAAAAGTGTTGACTTCCTTCCAAAATAGTGTTAAGTACATTTAAATGCTGATAAAAACATAAAAGGGGAAAAAGGTGGACTTTGATATTAGGTACATAATTAATGTATATACCCAACTTTAAGTAGCTTGGAACAGTGGCAATTTTATGTTAGTTTGCTTTGGTTTTAGGGTTCAAATGGAAACTGAAATAGCCGTAACTGATAATGTGAGTGTGCTGGCCTGAGTGGACGGATCTTGAAGCTATGTATGAATATGTCAGCACAGCTATTTGGCAGTCTAAATATTCACCAGAGTATATTCACCAGAGCAGTTTCAATATGAAATTATCTGTAGCATCTGTAATAAGAGCACTTCACGATTTTGGCAGCTACAAAGCATAATGAATAATTAAGGATAACTATTAGGAAACAAACGGATTTAAGGAAAGTTGACCATCACTCCATAACTTCTAATTATGTAGCATTTCAAGTAAAGCTGATGCCTAGAGAAGTTTAGCGTGCAGAAGTAGTTTAGGACAGGCCTAGAGGACAAGTTTATCAGAAGCGAAAATACCGTATGCAGTTTGTATGGTTTTGTTAAATCAAAGGGGGGGGAGGTGCATTGTTGTTGATTTAAATAACTTAATATAGTAACTATATATTCGTTTGAGTATATTTAAATGCATACATGACATCTGTCGGTGTCTGGAAGGATGCATTTTATCGCATACCGTGTTCTTCGGAGTTCGCACACCACGTATACACTGCCACATATACATTTTTCCTTCTTTTTAAATGTCCCTGGTTCTCTATTTGTTATAGTGGTACATGGTAATCTACAAATCGTGACTGCATTTTGCTTTGCCCCTGTACCTTACCTTTCTAATTCATGCAGCTCAAATACAGAGGTAATCAATGGGAAAAGTCATTTTTCTGAGGTTAGTTGTTTACTCCATGATTGTATAAATTCATGTTTGAACCACAATCTTTTTTCTCTAGACATATGGAGACACCCATCAAGCAACATTCTTTACCTCTTTCTCCATCCTAATTTGCATTTCCGAAGAAATGTTACTAAGCAGGGAATTGTTGAACGTAATTAAAAGAATATGAATTCAGCAGTTTGGTTTTGTGTGTGTTATATTTCGTATATATTATGAAATGTAACCGACTGCGGTCGCGTTTGAATATCTCATTTCGAAGTAACCCATTTTCAGTCGAGAAAGGCAGGAGCGTTAAGTGCTTGAAGTCTTGAGATATTTTTTCTGGTTAAGAGTTACTGAACTTCCGAGATCGCTACACCGGAAGATCTTATTTAGGATTTTCAGAAGAAGTATACAGCCCCACTGCAGAAAAGACAACGCGGTTATAAATGAGAATTCAGTCGACCACTCCACCTGTTGTGTAGTTTGCAATGTAACCAATCAGATGTTAGGTTTTGATTATAGCCCGCCCACTGAATTTGAAGGGTGAATGACGGAACATTTTAATGGTTGCTCTTGTCATTTAAATGGAAATTTAAATTGTTTAAATAATTATTTAAATAAATGGTTTATTGGTCCCCGTGGGGAAAGTCTCTTTACGCCTCCTCCAACTTGCTCTCTGTATGCGAGAACAACTGGCGGCGAAGGATAGCCACCTATCGCAACACACAGGGAACTGGGCTTTGCTCAAAGACCCGCAGATGTGCTGGGCTGGAACGTGCCACCCTCTGATCACAAGCACAAAAGCTTAGCCCACTGAGCTACACGCTAAATAATCTAATGATGAATGATCGTTTAAATTACAATTTCAATTATAATTTAAATATTCATCTAAATGACATGTATTTATTGAATATTGTCAAAAAAACACCCTCCATATATAGTCAAAGATTGTATTACCTTTAGATATATAGCTATACCGTTTCATATTTAATACCAGTGCAGCGGTTTAATTTATCATAACAGAAAAATCAAATAAACCTCTCAGATTGAAAGGATTTTTTCCAAGTTCCCTTTCGATCGAGGATTGGATGTATTGATTTAGAAGGGAGGTCAAAGCGTACTGGCGCATGCGCCTCCTCGCCCTCATGAGTATTAGTCATAACCGCTGTATTAGTATTTAAGCCAATCGGAGGATGCACGCAGCCTAAATCAGCCAATCTAATAGCGTTTCTTTAAACATGGTGGGCGGGCCTAAGACGGGCAGTTAGGTTGTCCTATTGCCGATATTGCACTGCTGTCCTCTGGAAATTTCAACGTGAGTATTACACGAGGTTTCATATGAGATATATATATATATATATAAATATATAATTATTGTGTACAATATGAAATGTTGAACATTGGCATTTCGTGTTATAATCCACATTGCGGCAATTATTATGCCGACGTTAGCTCTTGTATTTTGCGAGAAACAATGATATTGTTGAATCAGTAGTTACTAGTTTCAGTATATTTAGCCTTTACTTAATTGTGTAGGAATATGATTTTTATTGAAATAGTTAATTAGATTGTGTTGGATAGTTATTTATACTTTAAAATGTAGTTTAAGTACTCTATCTTACTTGTATTATTGCTATGGCTAGAAACTCTAGCTTGCTTCCTATCATTCCCTTCGCTAGAAAGTGCGGTTTAGCACACTGAGTTGCATCGATCTTATTTGGTTTGTATCTTGATTGTACATAATACAATTTAGAGTGTTAAATATTGTCCGGCGATAAGCTAACTATCATCTGTTTAGGGGACCAGTGTCAAGGATGTTTTAGGTAGCTAAAGATGGTGAGGGCCACTGAAGGATGGAAAGAACGAACCATGCGGCGGCTGCTTGATCCGGCAGCTCCGTGTGTGACACGTAGTCTTTACTATAAAATCTGGAGCAGTGGGCATTTTAGGCCTAATTCCTACTAAGTCATGAGTTATGATTATTGTACTAGAATTACAAATTTGAAATGCAAGACCTAGAAATTTTGAAAATTGAGTTATGTTTACCGCAACAATTTTATAGTCCCCAGCTTTTAAGTCTACTCTTTGGCAGATGCTTGATCGCTTGCCACGTAAGCCGAAAGTGTTTTCTGTCGTAGAAGCCTGCACATGTTATTCACCCACCGTGAAATGGATGCAATTGAAGTTGTACATATTTCTTTAATAAAGGTTTCCATTTACCAAAAAGGTAGTGCAACTGTTTCTCTCATGTTCAGGGCAAAACACTTTAAAAGTTTCTGTCATTTATGCATTCCTCTTTTTCTGTGCTCCTCAGAATGGGCAGTGTCTTAGCTGCAAGTTCCCAGAATGCCCCCCCTGCTACAAGCAGCAGTGGTTCAGGAGGACTGGTGTCAGTACCTCCAGGGTTCACCATGCCCCCAGTCTCCTCCCTTTCACCCTTTGGCATTGGCAGCACAACCACTGGCCAACAGAGCGGCGACACTGAAGGTTCTTTACCCAACCCTGGCACCTTTGAAGAATGTCATCGCAAGTGTAAAGGTAGGATAGCAGTGTGTGTGTAGATCAAATGTTGTTTGTTGCAAGTGATGTTGTGAACGTCTGCACACAGAGTTGAAGCAGGATTGAATCCCCCCCTCCCCACACCACTTTTCTGCTTGTTATGCAGCTCGGTAATGATTAGCTGATAATTTATTATGTTGTAATGGAATGTGTTGCGGGTATTTCAGAAATTTTCCCTTTGCAAATGGAGGGAGTGAAGCTGGTGGTGAACAAGGGCTTGAGCAATCATTTCCAGGTCAGTAAAGCAGCGAGGAATGTTTTTTATTCGTACTTCAGTAAAGATAGTGTGGTTTAGGCAGATTTGTATTATATGCTGAACTTTGTTATTTAGAAAGGTAAACCTTCACATAAACATTGGGGTGATGTCAAGTAAGGCATGTAGGCATGTTATGCTGCATGCATATAATAAGTGTATATACAGTACTATACAAAAGCCTTAGAATGCCAGTAGGATTATGCACCTATCAGAATTGAGTTGTGATTGTCCCTGAAGTAATATAATGCTATGAAATAATGCTAAATTGTATTTTGTTTCTGAGCACATACACATTTATTACTGAAATAGTTTTAAGCTTTTTTTTGACAGCCTAAGACTTTAGCGCAGTGCTGTATATACATTTCAGTGCACTAGAGATTACAGTGTGAAAATGATTACGGTTAGCCAGTATTGGTGTGCTATTGTTGAAACGTGCCGAGAAAGTTCAAAATGTACAGATACACAAACTGAAATCATTTCTCCAAGTATTGTATTGAAAACCACAAATCAGATTAGCTTTTGTATAAACATTGAAATAATAGCCAATACCTCGTGTAAACATTTGAAACCCATATCAGATGTGCACAAACATTAAAAATCTCCAGCGCACTGTAACTGAAACAAAACAAACCCATGATGCATGCTGCGTCTGCGCCTGGGAGACTGTCGCTAACTTTGGTTGACGATAGATAGTATTTAATGTGAGTTTTTCAAAGCGCAGTTATCACAGTTTTAATGATAAAATTTGGTATGGTGGTAATGACCATCAGGAATTTAAGCGTGGTTTACCATACTGGTAACTGTTTCATCTCTACAGTCTAGCATGATGCTAATGATGTTTGCCTTTGATATCTGTGACCCAATCAGATCTGCCACACCATTGCACTCAGCACTTTGGGAGACTCCAGCTACCGGTTTGGTGCCACCTATGTTGGGACCAAGCAGACTGGACCTGCTGAGGTTAGGCTTCACTTTCAGATTTACGTTTAACTCTGTTCACACATTTACCACCTTCTTGTACTCCCTCCATGAATGAATGTTAAAAGGATGCAAAACTTCATCATCTGAGTCATGGTTTTTGAAAATTTTGTGCATGTTTTACCTTTTTTCCCATCAGTTCTTCCCGGTCTTGGTGGGAGACATGGACAACAGTGGAAGTCTGAATGCCCAGGTCATTCATCAGCTCACCAGCAGGATCCGTTCTAAGATGGTCTTCCAGGTGAGGAGCAACCAAATGAGTGAACAGATTTAGGATAATTTGGACATAGTGTGCAAAATTCTTATTACTGCACTGCACCTAGAAGTATTGAAATTTGAAAACGGGTATGTAGCAGGTTGCTATGCTCATGATCAGAAAGTTGCCATTTCAAATCCCTGGGTCAGCAGAGTGATTTCACCATTGTTAAGGAAAGGCCCTTAACTCCAATTACTTCAGGGACTGACTGAACTTGCTTCCTGTTGTAAATCACTTTGGATAAAAGCGTCTAGCAGATAAAAGTAAATGAAGAAGGGTAGCACGGTGGCATAGTGGTTAGTACTGTTGCTTCACTCCTCTGGGACCAGAGTTCGAATCTCTACCTGGTAGGGGTATAACGGTACACGGTATATTATCGAAGTGTTCAATACACACATGAACCACAGCATTACGATATGCCTGTCATTATAAGATGATGTTTCCCCCCACAAAAATACCTGTAAAAAACTGGGGTTGTCTTATTTTCAAAGGCTAGAATTTTATTATTTAATTTACGCCATCTGCTGCTATGTAATATTTGCCTCTTGGCTAAGGGTGCTTTTCCACCACACCACCACACACAGGTATTGTACTTCTGGTACTGAAAGGTGTTGGTTTTCCACTAGGGTAAAAACTGGTACCGGTGCTGAATGACATCACAACGTGAGGCGTGATATTTTGTAATGAATTCTAAAAATGGCTGTAATACATTATAGGGCTCTACAATGTGTGATTATTAATACCAACATTTCATGGTTATGCACATGCAATTCTCACATCACTAATCAGCTATATTTAGATCAGGCTTTTTCTTGCCTTAAATTCGTTACAGACATTATAGCACAGGAAGTTTGTTTCGCTAAAACATTTTTATTCTATCATAAGAAAAAAATAATTTATGAAGTTTTGTAATTTTAATAATTATTCTTTTTAAAGATAGTCTAGTTTGTTTAAAAATCTATATAAAGTTTATCTCTGCTTAGGGTTGAATGATTTGGAGAAAATATCTAATCGCGATTTTCCTGACACATTGTGATTTGATTTGCGATATCTTTTATGTCAAGTTTCAGTTCTGTATTCAGTTTGTAGTAAATTTAAAACATATGACGCAGCATTGCCACACGAGATACCATCAAAATATGAATTGGTCTATATTGTAATGCAAGAATGAGAATTTAAAGGTGTGGTGTGTTTCGTTACAGTAATAATGAAAACAATTGTAGCAAAAAGAAAAACAATAGCGATCTTGCAGCTAACGCTGATTAGCCCCTAATAACACTATAACTGCCTTTTCCCACGCAAGTGAACAAGCAAGAACTACTTTGGCGCATGCAGCCCTTTTATTTACGCTAATGTGTTATTAGTAGGGATGTAACGATACCAAAAACTCATGGCATGATAATATCGCGATTATCATGTAACGTTTATCACGATATTGGACAAGAAAAGCAACTCTTAATAATTAATAGTCAACATGTTTATTTATATCAGATTAGTTCTCCCTTTTAACATTAAAATGCTTTTGCTTTTCTTTATTAGTGAAATATCCGGCTGTGACCTTAAGTCTTTGCCAGAGCTTAGCAGTAATTGTCCTTTGCAATGAATGACTGTAATTATAAAACAAAAACAAAAAGTCAGTAGTTCCTTTATAAAAAATTAATTATTACTGCAGCAGCTGGATCTTTTAATCAAAACACAATCTGCAATTCCGAAGTAGTGTTTTCTGCCCTTTTTCCACCAAGTCTATTTTCAGTGCATGAAATATAGGCCTCACCCATACATACTAACTTGCAAAATAATGCGTGAAAACAATGCACGTGTAATATACTGTTCAATTCAGTCCATCATATCCTAACTGCACACATTGAATTTCTTACTAAGTTCCCTCTACTCATCCTTCACCGTTGCTCCATGGGTCTAGCTCGCCACCCTGCTATGAACTCCGTTCAGTGGGTCTCTGTTCGGCGGCGCACATGGAGGAATATCCGTTCCAAATCTTCTGAAGTGTCAATGTTGCGCAGAAAAAAAACAATTTATCGTGATTTAAAATATTTTTCCATCTTCCTTTTCCTTTAGTTAATTAAAAAAAATCTTCTTACACCACATAAGCTGTAAAATGAAATTTAGCAAGGTTTCTTTTTACCGTATTCTAAATCCTATGGCAATACTCACAGCCAGCCTGAACTGCTTCTGCAAAAAAACAACCTCCACGTTACTTCACCTCACAATCTGCATACAATCGTCTTTTTTCTTAAAGAGAGAAATTATCGCTAAGTACGGAGCCCCTCTGGTGACCGGAGAAAAAAATATATTGCGTGGTCACGAATTATAACACGTAGCCAGGAGATTTCAAAATGCCTGGAAACACATGGACAGCTTTGAGAGTGGATAAAAGTAAGTATAATTCTATAAAGAAATTATAATTTTTTTTAATTGATAACATAATTGTGAGAAGACTTCCTAAAGGCCATCAGTGCATTAGACCAGCGTACAACATCCAGGATGTGGCCACCACTTAATAATATATATACAAGATAGGAGAAAATTATGTCACCAGGGGGGCTCCGTAATCCTGTTAATATACAGATGCTCCTTTACTTGCAAACGAGATAATTTCAAGTTATGAACGTTTCGTAAGTTGTTATTCAACATCATTTTAATATGCAAGTACAAAGAACTAGGATGCAGGGAGTACGCACGCTACGTTGCTGCCCGGCGGGAGTAGCGGCCAGAAGTCGTACTAGGTGGAATTGGAGCGCAGAAAAAAATAATAGATGTTGCGAACAGGAAACGGGAGCCCAATGAACACAATTTGCACAGGTACCCTGAGCAAGGTACCGCCCCCAAGCACTGCTCCCCGGGCACTGAATTTTGCTGCCCCCTGCTATGTCACGAAAGTCACATATGGGTTAAATGCAGAGGACACATTTCATTGTTGCGCACTGTGTGCTGTGGTGTGTTAACAATGACCACTGATCACTAAATTCTAAAAGGAGGTCACCGGTTCTGTTAATAGGACCTTTCTGAAACAAACTCAGACTATGAAATAGGAAGGCAATTCATTTATAGCTCAGTAGCAGTATCAGTATTTTTTCTGGACCGTGAATGCAACATTTTACTTCGGTTTCTTGTGTTTGCTGTTCATGGGCCTATAGGCAGTCTTTTTGGGCCACTTCTGATTGGTGAGCATGACTGGCACATGAGAAGCACGACGCTTGTGATTGGTGAGAATGACTGTGACACAGGGAGCATGGGATGAATTTGTAAAACTATTCTCACAACAGTCGGACTTGCTGTATTATGTATATCCTAAATCACAGCCTTTGTTATCATTTTCATCCATGTTGTTTAAATCGCTTCTAGACAGGTTTGTGAGAAACTTTTTTGCTTTCTAAATACCACAGCATTTATAATAATAAAATCGCATGATGAAATTCAAAAAATTTCCAATACTGTGCTGTCCTGCTATATATGCAGAATACTTCATTTCCTGTCTTCTTGTATCCGGTCTTCCAACCAGATCGCAGTCGAAGCTTGGGTCTGTTCATTTGTCCATGGATCCATTGTTGCTTTTTATTTTTTTATTTCATTTGTCTTTTTTTTTTTTTTCAAGACCCCGATTGTTTTGTGTTTCAGAAGCAAGCTATATGCGTCACCAATTGACAGAACTGGTATT
The DNA here is from genome assembly GCA_026776945.1 of Isichthys henryi. Taxonomy (NCBI): domain Eukaryota; kingdom Metazoa; phylum Chordata; class Actinopteri; order Osteoglossiformes; family Mormyridae; genus Isichthys; species Isichthys henryi. Next base: position 3,185,599 of record JAODJX010000136.1, on the reverse strand, counting down.
AGCAAAGCCAGTCCTTTCATATCCCACCCTACAGTATCATATTCCAAACTGTGGGAAAACTGTACCATTGCACGCCTAGTTTGTCCATGTTCTTCCCAAATCGTTATGGCGTTTTCCCCTCCCATCCTGGGTTGTTCCCTGCCTTGCGCCCGTAGCGTATGTGATAGGCTCTAGACCTCCCGCAACCCTGGATAGGATAGATGGTTATGGATGGATGGATGGATGGATGGATGGATATGAAGACACATCTTCAGTGGGCATAAATTCTAAATCACATTGTATGACTGAACTTGTATCCCAACTCCTCCAGTAAAAATACCTGGAAAACTATAAAAATGGAGTCAGAGTGTAGTCCTGAATGAGATTCAGTATCAGGAATTGTGCAGAAAGCGCTCTGAATTTTGCTGTGACTTTTTTCTCGTTTTAGACACAGCAGCAGAAGTTCATGAACTGGCAGTGTGATGCTGAGTACAAGGGAGACGATTTCACAGCTACTGTTACACTTGGGAACCCAGATGCCCTCTCAGGCTCTGGTGAGAAATACTTCAGCTGGCAAATGTCCTGTCCCTCTATCTCACTGCTGTCTGCTCTGTCTCTCTTCTCTCAATTCTGTGCACTATTCAGGTTTTCTGTAATTCTGAGGCTGTCAGGACACCACAGCTATGTGACTGATTAAGGGCACAGACCAGATTCTGCCCTTTTTCCATGTTAAAGTTTCTGTACTTGTGACTTAATATTTTTTACGTGTCAGCTGCCTCAGCTGAGTTATTCCTTAGGACTCCTAGTAAATACAAAACCGGGACTATTTATAGCTTTACCATTATGGTGATGTTTTATAATAGGATTGACAAAAAATTTCCATAATTTGCTTTGACAGTCACCTTCCTTTAAGGCACAATTAACATTATTTAGATTAAAACCGAGCTAAACTTCAAAGCATCCTTGAATTAAAAGTATGATGTCATTGTACTGTCTATATTGTTTATTAAAGTGTTACTCTTTTAGTTTGTAGGGGATTTAATTAGAATAAAGTTGAATTAATAGGATTATATGTGGATACATATTTCCATAGGTATATAAGCAAAAATTCAGGATTAGCTTGGGAAAGTTGGCAGAATTCACATGAAAAATAAAAATAAATAGCTAGACATAAGCTCCAGAAGCTTGGGTGAAATGTGGGATTGTCTGTTGGGTTGTTTGTGTGATTACTGAAGTAATAAACAGAAACTCAAAATAACTCGATTTCATTCTGCCTTTAGCAATAGAAACATAATAAAACAGCAGTATAAAAGGTTACTGCTGTATATGTGTGTGCTTGATGTGTTGGGGACCATTTTTTCAGTTCTCTCAAGGGGAAACTCAATTGTATAAAAATCTGTGAATGCAGTAAAAACTAAAAATGCCAAAAGTCTTTGTATTTTGTTTGACTACTTATGGTTTAGATTAGGGCTGGGTAGGGGTTAGGGTTATCATTGTTGGTATTTGAGTTTTCCCCATAGAAATTAATGGATGGTCCCCACAAAGATAAGTATACAAACGTGTGTTTGTGTGTGTATTTATATATATACACACCTGTTTTTTTTTTGTTCCCCAGGGATATTAGTTACACATTACCTCCAGTCCATCACCCCATCCCTGGCTCTGGGTGGAGAGTTAGTCTATCACAGGAGGCCAGGAGAAGAGGGAGCAGTGCTGTCACTGGCAGGAAGGTACACAGGTGAGGTTGAATGATCCCTACCTGTAATGACTGCACTCAAAAAGCACATGAGTGCCTACAAGGATCACAGATCAGTTTTATTGGGGGGGGGGGAGATTCCATAAGCTTGATCCATTTATGAATTGATCAGAGGATGACAGTGGAGCTTCTTGGGGGTGGCCCAGGAGCTGTGCTCCGAGAGCAAGCTGCAGGAGAGCGTGATTCTAGGGCTTTTACTATTGATTATATCAATAGAGTAATCTACCGATTAATCTGTTGATCTGTAGAATCATACAATACAATTTGCATTTATATTACATTACATTGCATTATATTTAGCGTGACACAGTAATCATCCAACCATACAGACCCCACAGACACAAAGCGGCAGGTCGCAGGGTCCGCACCAGGCTTGCATAATATACACTGAACAAAAATATAAACGCAACATTTTCGGTCTGCTCCCATTTTGCATGAGCTGAACTCGGAGATCTAAAACATTTTCTACGTACACAAAACACGTTTAAGTTATTTGTTGGCACTGCTTTGCATCTTGGCACAACTCGCGGTAAGACAACCACCTTATTTGACAGACACAGTCAGTAGATAAGTCATTTGGCTGTATAATTAATTTTCTAAATATTGGAAAAACTTCAAATATTCCAATGTGAACTGTTCCCAGTATCGTTTAGCCCTAAAATACAAAATGTAAAAAAAAAAAAAAAAAAAAAATTAGTTAATAGCAGGATATGGTTTTTACGTACCGTATTTCGTAAAATGATTCAACTGAGTCATGGGACATACAGGAATCGTAGAAAGTGACAGACAGGCAAGGCTTCTCCAAGTGGCTAAATGCCGCATATCCGACAAACACAAAATGTCAATGAATTTGCATTGCAATCATATTGTGGTGATATTTCAGTTCTGCTTTGCAATACTGACAGACAACTGCCTTTTCATTCTGTTTTAAAGCAGAGTGCTTCCATGCAAATGATGCTTTTGCTCTTTGATTAGACCCTCATCCTTTCGCCATATTGCTGAGTAATTGAGAAGAAAAATTGCAATCAATGCTTTTCAGTTATCGAGTAATCAGGTTTCATTGAGTAATCCG
>JAODJX010000136.1:3142354-3155996 GCA_026776945.1 Isichthys henryi | reverse complement strand
TTACACCACACGTCATCAAGTTACTCGCAAAGTTACCCCGATAAGCCAGTTACCCCGCTTCGTAGTACAGGCCACAGAAGCTGGAGTTCACAAGGGAGGGCCGAGAGGCAGAAATTCCCGAAGCAGACAGTCAGTTTCTGATAGCTGATCATTCCTAGCTTAGCATTCCTAGATCCATTAGTACTTGCACCCATTCAAACAGCTAAGACAGACAACACATTCATACTCTCCTAGGCATGGAAGCTGGGCCCCTCTCATAACAAATGAAAATAAAATAAAAGCATAGTTCATGAAGTGTGACTCAGATTTAGATACTGGGGAAAGCTAGGAGAATCATAGTGACTGAATAAGCCTCTTTGTGTTAATGGCTAGTACCAAAGAGTCTCTTCATGTTGAAGTAGGCTACCGGAAAGCCAAAAGTCAAAATATGATAGATATAACACACCTTCTGTTAACACCGTGCACCGTTATTTTTGTACTGAGGAACAACCCTTAGGATCTCCAGAAGCAACGACCCCGACGAGGCAGACACAAAAAAATACACCGAATTACTCCCACAGGTTTATTTGGGTGAACAAGGTGAGTATACTTTCCTTCTCCAGATAAATTCACTTCCCCCCAGCCAATAGGTAAGACCAATCGTGTTATTCACTGCCCCACTGCAAAATAAGCACTCCATTCATACCAAAAAGGTGATTTACACAACACCCGACCCGACTACACCGCACCCAAATCCCCTTAAGGAGCAATAGAGGAAGCTAAACCCACCCAAGGACATGAAACAATACTCCCTCCCAAATAAACCCATTAAACAAGCACGACAAACTCAACAATTAACAAAGCAAAACCAGCTCAGTCCTGAACCCAGTCCCGGTGCTTGCTCGTTCTTCTGGCGAATCCAAGAGGATTTTCCCGAAGCTCCCAAGTTCCGATGCAAATTCGCTGGCCCTCGCGCTCCGAGACATCCTTCAGCACCTCTCCAGCGCTGATAGCCTCCTCGCCATGGTGAACGCCTCCCTCTCGGCCTCCATGGTAGGATTGAGGGCACAGTGCATCTCACTTGCCCCCTCCCCACCATCGTAGTCAGCGTTGCCGCACTGCTTGCTCGCTCATCTCCATGTGGTCTCCACGGGACCGGAATCAGCTTGAGAGCGCTGCAGTTGTCTGTCTGCTTCCCCCCCGCACTCCGGCTCTCCCCTGATGGAGACCTACACACAGTGACAACGAACGAAAGCACAAAGACAGCTCCCAGCAGGGTAGCTGCTCCTGCCGCTGACGCTGTTGCGCTCCGTGACTCAATCCTCAGTCCACTCGCCGAAGTGCCGGCGTCTCTCCCAGCCGGAGCACTTTGTTTGCCGGGAGTCCGTCCTAATAGCGAAGTCTCTGTACTACCATTCCCCCCGGAACCCGGCCTGAGGAATACTTTCATCTTTCAAAGGAAAAGTCCCGCCTTCCTCTCTCAATCAGCCTATCCCAGCCAATTGATTGCCAGCCCGATGTGTAGCACAAAGTCCCCCCAGTTGTCCATGGCGCTGCCTGGGGAAAGTAACAACACACCGCACGAAACCCAAAAGTCCCACAATCAGATGATACCAATTCCCGCAAACAATTAATCAACCCAATGGGATCAAAACCAAATACTCCCCATCTTGCTAACCACGACACTCCCCCCTCGCTATATAAGGACTCGTCCTGAGCACCTCTAAACCCTATATCGGGCTGGCCTTACCCCAAAGTTAGTCCGCTGCAACCGACATTGGGGTCCTTCAGCCTCACCCTGAGGGAGGCCTTCGGCCTCAGCCCGAGATAACGCTTCAGCTACAGCCGATTTCTCCTCCTTGGCTGCAGTCCTTGGCTCCCCCTGATGTTTTGCCCCTGTTGCCGGCCTCTCCACCCTGTGTCCGGGTCGACCCCAGCTCCCCGCCCCTCTGCCTCCGATGTCACCAATGTCCGTCCTGGGGGGCAAAGCCACAGATGACGACGATGAAGTGTTCGGAGCAGGCCGTCTCATCCCTCGGGGTGCAGCTGAAACATCGGGGTCTCAGGATCCTGCTGCTTCATCACTACCCATGGACTGGCCTGCAAATAAGGGCCCACCTTGCCCCCAGCCCGCCAGTGGAAATTCCGTGTCAGGACCCATTCTTCTGGTGCCAGTAGCCAGTGTGTTGCCCCTGTATCCTGATACCTCATATCTCCTTGCCAATGCTGTTCCGTCCCCCTTTCTGTCTCTCTAGAGGCTGCCCATAGTCGCCTTCACTCCGGACCAGCCTCACCTGCAGTCAGGTTGACTGGAAGCCGTGGCTGCCGGCCAAACAGAACCCAAAATGGGGACAGGCCTGTGCTGCTATGGGGGGTGCAGTTGTAAGCCTGCACCAACTTCAGCAGGTGTGCTGTCCAACAGCCCTGTTCCCTGGCTAACAAGGTATTTAACATGTGCAACAGTGTCTGATTCCACTGTTCACACGTGCCATTTCCCTGTGGGTAATACCGCGTAGTCCTTACTTTGCAGCAACTAAAAGCTTCATACAGCCCTCTCACTAACTGTGATTCGAAAGCGGGGCCCTGGTCAGACAGCAGCCGTTCAGGGCATCCAAAGCGTTGAATTACTTCCTCCCAAATCACCTGAACCATTGTCGCCGCCTTCTGATCTCGTGTGGGCACGGCAAAGGCAAATCTGGAGAACACATTGATAACTACTAACACATATGGATATGGATCCCTTGGGAGGTCCAGCGACAGGTAGTCCACTCCCAGAACCTCCTAGGGGTAACTAGTATGTAGGCCACCAAATGGTGGTGACCCACCCTTCCCCCGGCTTCCAACCAGGCACTCCTCAGAGTCCTGCTGCCATCTCTCGATGTCTCCCCACGTGCCCGGCTAATGGAACCTTTCCCTAAGGGTGAGGACCATTCTTCGCCCCCGGGCATGCACCAACGCCCGGTGGTACTCCTGCCACACTTGCCATCACTCACCCTCCGGGACCACCACCGTCCAACCTTTCTTTCCTCCCAATAGTAATTGGTACATAAGCACCCCCAGTCTACCTTCAGTTAGTCCCAGGCTTCCAGCAAACTCCGGCTTGCCCAAACCAAAGTGCCCTTAGCCTCCGCGGTTGGCCGCACCCCCAACAGCACCCAGTCACGTACCTGGGACACAGCTTGATCTAGGCCTTGCCACTCCGCCCAGTTATCCACTGTGTTAATCTGTGCCACCATGGTCATCCTGGGGCGCCGTGACAGCGCATCCGTGTTCTGATGCTCTCGTCCTGGTTTGTGGTGTAGCTCGTAGTCGAACGAGGCCTGCTGGTCAGCCCACCATTGTTCTACTGCCCCCAGCTTGGCAGTCTTTGGGTGCAGGAGAGGGCGGTGGTCTCTGAACAGCTCGAACTTGGCCCCCCATAAGTAATCTTTAAACTTCTCCACTACCGCCCACAACTCCAGCTTGAACGCACTATAGTTCTGATCGTTCTGTTCAGCTTCATGCAAGCTCCTGCTGGCATAAGTGATTACACATTCTCTCCCCCCCATACACATGGGTCAGGATGGCCCCAAGTCCCTGGAAGCTAGCATCCGTGTAAAGGCGGAATAGCATGGTGTAGTCAGCATAGGCTAGCACCGGGGCTTCCAACAGAGCTCTCTTCAGGGCCTGGAATGCCTCCTCGCATTCATTCATTTACTACACCTTCTGCCTGGATGCTGCGCCCACACCCTTCTGCAGCCCATGTAGTGCCACCACCTTTCTCGCAAACCTTAGCACAAAGCGATGGTAGTATCCCACGAACCCTAGGAACAACCGCACCTCCTGCACAGTCGTTGGGCGAGGCCACTCTCTCACCGCGTCCGTCTTCTTGGGGTCCATGGTCACCTCATCCCTGCTGACTACATGGCCCAGGTAGCTGACCGCCTATTTCAACCAGGTAGCTTCTACTTCAATCACGCCCCCCTTAGGAGGGTGTAGCACCAGCTCCTTCTGGGCCTGCACACACCCCGGCCTGATCTTTTCTACCCGAACCAGTGGTCATTGGTGGGGAAGCTCCACGGGGTACAGGTGGAGGTTACACACTCGGAGTAGCACCTTCCCATCCCGCATACGTGCTACAGCCCAGGCCACACACGATAATCCACCACCAGGACCTGGTCCCTGTCTCGCAACCGGCCTCGGGCACATCTGCCCACACCAGTTCTTTCGTTGCGGGACGTAACACCCGTGGTCCCTCTGTCCACAGCCGGGCCGCTTGCTCCAAGTTGGCCCCTCCTCCATCGCCTCAAGGTGCTGACAGATGGAAAAGGCCTGGTCCCATGCTCACCGGTCACTCTGCGGGAGGGCAGATTGAAATACAGACACGTGAGACCCCCCTTGCGTCTATAGCACCTCCCAGCAATGCCTGATTACATTCATATCCAAAATTCCGTACAGGGCCGGGAGCTGCTGGTCCTCCACGATCACCACTCCCCGCTAGGGAATTTCCACCCCAGCGACCGTGAAGTCCAGCACCACATAGCCCACATACGGGAGGGACAGTCCATTCACTGCTTTGAGGGCTAGCCATGGAACCTCCGCGGCCCCCTTAACCTCAGCGCCCTTGACACACTGGGTAAAAAGGCTGTGGCTAAACAGAGTGAACTGCGTTCCAGGATACATGGGACCGGCCTTCCCACAGCCAATACCTCGAGCACAGGGCTGTCTGCCACCAGCACCTCCCGCAACCTGGCTGGTGCCACAGCCTGATTCGCTTCAGGTTGCACCCCCCGGCTGCTTGCTGCCTCCTCTTCCTTGGGGCAGTTCCTCGCAATGTGCCCCACTTCCCACAGCTTAGATAGATTGACCGCCCGTGTTCATGCCACCAGGGTCCTTCTAAGCCCAGAGGGGCGCGACCCCGTTGGCGGGACGGAGTATTGGATGCAGCAACCCTAGCTGGGGGCATGGAATCTTCGCAAGCCTGCCTCAACTCTGTCATCAGCACCTCCCTCAGTCCTCGCATTTGCTCACCTACTTCGCGCTGGAGTTCCTCCCTCAATGAAGACTGCAGTGCCTCCAGGTCCGATGGGGAGCTTGTGGTAGGCTCTGGAGCTGCAGCAGTTGGGGGCAGGAAGGTTCGTTGTGCTTCCACTCCCTCCGATGTTGCTCCTGCCTGATCTTCCTTCTCAATCTCCTTCGCCTCGCAGCATGGTTCTGCAAATGTCAGCCGACTGGCTCGTTGGATAAGCGGCTGCAGCTCTTTCTTAGCTGGGCCAGCTACAAACTTACTCCTGAGGGCAGCGACATCATCCTCTTCTCGGGCGGGTTCCTTCCTTCACCACCTAGAATGACATTTGCGGAGGCAGAGGACAAATGAACCCACCCCTTCCCCAGGCTGTTGTTGGCATGCAAAAAAAATCGGCCCACAGCTTGGCCAACCCGGTATCCTCCGCATATAATCCCTCAACAAAGGTAAGAATCTTATCTGCAGTGTCCCTTTCCTCACTTTTGAGCAATTCCACCTCCCATCTTGACTCCCCCTCCAAGGCACTTAACACAAAGTCTACCTGTTGTACCACGGTCAGTGTTTGAGCCTGGATACCCACCCCGATGGACCGCTTCCATTCATCAAACCTTACTTTAGCCGACCCATCAAAGCGGGTCATCCAGGTCCCCCCTAAAAACCAAGGAGGTGCCCCCGGAATCCCTTTCACCATTTGTGCTGCACCGTCCATGCCCTGCCCGAGGAGATCTTGCCAACTATGCCAAGACTAGCGGTGTGGTGACCTGGGGTGAGAGGCCCCACCCGCTGTGTACCATTATTTTTCTACTGAGGAACACCACTTAGGATCTCCTGGAGCAACGACCCTGATGAGACAGACACAAAAGAAAATACACCTAAGTACTCCCACAGGTTTATTTGGGTGCACAAGGTGAGTATACTTTCCTTCTCCAGATAAATTCACTTTCCCCCTACCAACAGGTAAGACTAATCGTGTTCCAGCTGCTCCCACTGCAAAATAAGCACTCCACTCATACCAAAAAGGTGATTCACACAACACCCGACCCAACTACACCACACACAATCCCCTTAAGGGGCAATAGAGGAAGCTAAAACCACCCAAGGACATGAAACAATACTCCCTCCCAAATAAACCCATTAAACAAGCATGACAAACTCAACAATTAACAAAGCAAAACCAACTCAGTCCTGGGCCTACACGCTGCCCTGTGTGGCCCACAAAAATAACCAAAACAATTCCCGCTTATCTCGGCCGAAATGTCCCTCCCAGGTAGCGCCGCTACACCCCAGCCGATATGCGTTCTTCCCGGTGCTTGCTCTTTGTTCCGGCGAATCCAAGCGGGTGCTTCCGACGCTCCCGAGCTCCGATGCGAATTCACTGGCTCTCGCGCTACAAGACGTCCCTCAGCACCTCTCCAGTGCTGATAGCCTAATCACCATGGCGAATGCCTCCTTCTCGACCTCCACGGTAGGATCGAGGGCGCAGTGCATCTCACTTGCCCCCTCCCCACCGTCATAGTCAGCATTGCCACACTGCTCACTCGCTTGTCTCCGTGTCATCTCCGCGGAACCGGAATCAGCTTGAGAGTGGTGCAGTTGTCTGTCTGCTCCCCCCCTGCACTCTGGCTCTCTCCCGACGGAGACCTACACACAGAAACAACAAACGAAAGCACAAAGACGGCTCCCGGCGGCATAACTGCTCCTGCTGCTGCCGAAGCACCGGCGTCTCTCCCAGCTGGAGCAGTTTGTTTGCTGGGAGTCTGTCCTAATAGCGAAGTGTCCTCACTAACATTCCCCCCAGAACCGAGCGTCCCCCCATACTGGTGGCAGCCATCATTCAAAGGCAAAGCCCCGCCTTCCACCACCAATCAATCAGCCTATCCCAGCCAATTGATCGCCACCCCAATGCGTAGCGTAAAGTCCCCCCAGTTGTCCATGGCGCTGCCTGGGGAAAATAACAACACACCGCACCAAACCCAAAAGTCCCACAATCAGATGATACCAATTCCCCCAAACAATTAATCAACCCAATGGGATCAAAACCAAATACTCCCGTTGTGCTAACCACGACATACTCATTAAGTTTGAATAAACATTGACTTTGACAATAGGCTACTGGTAGACCGCTTTGCTGGCAAAACCAAAGGAAGAGCCGGTCTTCTTCATCCTATTAGGTATACACCTGCTATGCACTCAGGTAATCAGTTTGCATGGGGCCGCCTTTCAGTGACTAATGCACTCATCCTTATACTTCAGTGAATCACAGTGACATTTATTTGTACTGAAATTACCGGCTACAGCAGTTAAAGTACTTGGGGAGGTATGCAGAGATCCAGGTGGATGACAGACAGATTCAGCCATAAATGGACATATTTTAAGCACTGACTTATCAAAACATTGTTTTGGGAGCAATCTAATGTCATCAAGAGTTTGTCCATGACTGTGAGCTGTAACAAAGGGTGACTGACAAAGAGCAGCTCTAAAAACCAGCAATGTCTTGCTGTCAAACTGGCTGGCTCCAATTTTCTGCCATTACTTCATGGGATACTCTTCCAGCCCTCTCTCTGATTACACCCCCTCCAATGGCTGCTTTTCCATGGAGGACACTAATATTCTCATCACTGAATAGTCCTGACTCTATCAGTCCTGGAATTGTGGCATCAATGATGGACAGGATATACTCCCCCACTTCTCATGGAAACATTTCTCTCCCAATGGCAAATTTAGATTTTCTTTCCCATCCCCACAGAAATGGCAGCTTTTCAAAAAAAAAATTACATTCATTTCATGTCATCAGTCCCATCACTGCTCATTCCCTGTTGCCATGAAAATTACCCTAATTCCTCCAAAAAAGATTCCCCGATTGGCCCTAAGTATCCAGTCTATAGACTGGACAAGTTCATGGTTAAATTTCAGGTCTAGTAACCCTATAGACATGCCAATGAAGGTACACAGGTCTTTTGGTTTGCTGACGATGGCCAGAATCTTCCTCTCTCAGGTGTTCATGAATACCTTCTGAAAGTGAGTCTATATGCTTAAGGCCTCCTGATGCTGTTCTGAAGGAGACCACAATGTGGGTGTGTACAGGGTGCTGCCCTCTCGCCCTGCACCTCAGGGGCTGCGGGTTTGAATCCTCCTTCTGTGTTTGTGGTGTTTGCATGTCCAGTTTGAATTCGCTTTTATATGCAGTAATGCCTTTCACAAGGTCCTTTACATGGGCGTCCTGTGATACATTCAATATCATTAAGACAGAATAATACAAAAACAGAGAAAGCAGAATGAAGAAGAATGGGGAAAAGGAACCAAAAACTCCCAAGTAGAGAGAAAAAAACCTCTGGGGGTCTAAGATCAATTGGCTGCCCAACCCCCCCCCCTCCCGGGTATGATAACATTATAGAAAAAGAAAGAGCAGGTTTGCTTTGCTAAAGGCAAGGTGTAATCTGTGGTCAAGGACAAAGCCAAAGTCCATCAATGAGTCAGTTCTCCACATCAGCCTGTGTAGGGTGGCAGATTGAAGTCTGCACCCAGAATGTTACAGTTTGTAAGTGACATCCACGATGTCACCCCCTCCGTGGGACTGAACCAACTCAGATGGTGCCCACCCTGGGCACCATGCGGACATATTCTCTTCATGTTGGGTGGGTTTGAATCCTCGCTTTGTGTTTGTGGCCTGCTTCCCTCTTGTTGTGTTACTTTTCACTGGGTACTCCTGTTTCCTCCTACCAACCAAAGAGGTGCAGTTAGGTGAACTATGATTTCTAACATGCCCTTAACGTGTGAGTGTGTGTTTCCCCACTAACAGACTGGCATTCTGCCCAGGGTGTCCTGCTGCCTTGGGCCATATGCTGCGTACCATAGGCTCTTGGCCCCCCTCTATACCCCACTGATAAAGTGCTTGGAAGCCGGATCTTCATTTTACATTTCATAATAATAAAAAAAAATAAACTATGTCACTGAATTTCGTAGTTAATAAACCCTGTACACAGTGTGATGCCTCAAACGTATATCGCTTAGAACAAAAGAATCTGCTAAATAAAAACAAATGGAAATGTGATAAATGGGATAAATGGATACTTGGGTATTAATCATAAAAACTTAGACAGAAGACAGAATGTTCTAGAGGAATGCCCATTTATATAGGCTGCAAGATGCTGACATCACACTGAGAGCACCAAATAACAGTAACATGGAAATCATTACTGATATTCTCAAAGTGGAATTTTGTGTATACCAGGACCAAGAGAAACTAGTAGATTAAATCACAGACCGTTTGATTAGGCAAGTAATTCTGACATGCATAATATTCTCTGTATAGGATTTGCTACTTTAGAAAAGGAGTGTATGTACAGAAGTGTAGAATCTTCAAAAGTGAGATTATATGCCTACATCTAAGATGATATCTTGTAATGACGTTGCTTGTAGTATCTGTGTGTCATCATGGTCCAGTCCAGGGAAGTTCAGAATGTGATGTGATGTGGAGCAGGAGTGGCTGCAGTGACAGCAGGGAGCTCCTTACTGGACTTTGGGTCCCAGACTTTAGGTCTCAGCTCCCTATATAAACAGCCAGACACTGCCACACTGACACAGAGAACCTCAATCCCAACACAGGTAAGACAGGAGATTGGCTTTTAACAATATGCAAAAAGAAGACATTTTGAAACTGGAATGCTTTTGTTTATGAGGAGACTGATAAGTTTACTGTTTTTTTTCTAGGAAACACCATCATGAAGGTTTTTGTGGTGCTTGCGCTTGCAGTATTTTCTGGTAAGCACTTTGTGTTATTGCTATTACCATGATGTAATAATAACAAGGGGTACTTTACTGATCCCAGTAGGGAAATTCTCTTGATGCCTCCCACAACTTGCTCTTTGTAGGTGAGAGCAAGCTGGCTACAAAGGGTAGCCACCCATAACAAGGCCTGGGGTGCTGGGGGTTTAGGGTCTTGCTCAAGGACCCTCAGGTGTGCTAAGGCCAGGATTGAACCAGCAATTTTCTGATCACAGGCAAAGAGGCTTAGCCCACTGAGCCAGACAATGACCCCATATTATAGCATTTATATTACTATACTAGTTATATTACCTATTCTTTGAATAGTACCTATGTCATTAATGCGATTTTAATTTATAAATTCATGGTATAGTGTAATAATTCACCAATACATAAGTTCTAATTTTGCAAAAGAAAATATATTTGTGTATATGACTATTGACTTGGATAGCTATTGCAGCAAATTATATCTTTAAACATGAGAGGTTCACTTGACTCAACAGACGAAGATTATTTGTACTCAGACTGGATAAATTGTTATGGAAGATAAAAAGATGGATGCATTATTTGCAACCAGATGTACTGTTACAGGGTGTCACATCAGGGTTCAATGGGCTAAGCCCATCCCTGTGATTGGAAGGTTGCGAGTTCGAGCCCTAGCCTTGGTGGAACAGTCACATGTCTGGGGGCTTTTGAGCAAGGCGCATAAACCCCCAGCTCCACAGGCACTGTGGCAGGGGGCTGCCCTTCGCTAACAAGCTTGTTCCCACCTACAGCTGTCATAAATAGCAAGGAGATGGTTTCCTCGCAGGGATCAGTAAAGTATTGTTATTATTACTATTATCCCAGCAGGCTGTCATGCCAATATTCTGTGGGCTGATGAGCCCAAACCACAGTTGGAACAGGTGACAGATGCATTCTGGGAGTATGTTGCCAAGGCTACGCAAACTACTGAGGAGACTCTGAAGATGATCAGGGAGTCTCAGCTGGGCCAAGCGGTCAAGTGAGTCAGTTGATGAAGTAAGAATAAATCAAATAGTTCTTCAGTATCTGTATTGCTGGATTATGCTAACACTCCTCTGTATGTCTGTAATTTCACCCAGTGCCAGGGTCACAGAGAGCGCTGATGTGGCCAACCAATATGCAGTGGCTCTGCGCGGTCAGCTGACTCCACTTGCCCAAGACATGTTTACCAAGGTTTCCCAGGAGTCCGAACTCCTGAGAGAGCGCCTTGAGAAGGAGCTGAGCACTGTGACAGGTGAGCTGGAACCCTATGCTGAGGAGCTGAGGACCAAAATCCAGCAACAGGTGGAGCAGCTGAAGCAGGAGGTGGCCACTTATGCTGATTCCCTGGACACTGAAGCCCTGAAGACCACCCTGCTCCAGAAGAGTGAAGAATTGAAGGCCAGCCTAGATGAGAACATGCTGGAGCTGCAGACCAAACTGGGCCCATACACTGAGGAGCTCCGGGAGAAAGTGGACCAGCATCTGAAGGAGTTCAAGGACAACGTGGCTCCTCTGGCTGAGAACATCCAGAGCCAGGTGGTCCTGAGAACAAAGATGGTCCAGCAGAGTCTGGAACCTTATGCTGAAGAACTGAGGGAGAAGCTGGACCCCTATGCCCAGGACCTGAAGACCCAGCTGAGTTCACTCTGGGAATCCTTTTCAAAACGTGTCTGAATATGCACTAGTTCTACAAGTCTTGTACTATGCCTCCTACAATCTGTTAGCAACTGAATGACATTAGAGGCAAACAAACATGGAATACTGATATGATAATGCAGACAAAGGCCTCCTCAACCAAAGTTAAGCTTTGAAATTCTATATTTAAATATTTATTACCATGTTTGTTTATATTTTATTCATTGTATGACAATGAACTGCTTTAATCCTGCACTGAAATAAAACAGGATGTTGAGGAGCTCATAATGTGTCTCTGTTTTTACTCTATTTTAATTGAAAAAAATCAAGTAAATATGAAAAGTCTTTCAAATTATTTGTCTTATTGAAACTTGGTTTATCTGAAAGCGGAATCTACATTGGCATGGTGGTGTTCATTCGGCTATTGAGCATGTATGTATGGGCATGTTTTCCTAACTATACTCCTAACTGTTTTCCTAACTATAATCAGTGTGCTTGCCTCTTCAATCTCCCACCTCCCAGCTTGCCTGTTGTCCTTTCCTCCCCACAGTGACAAAGACAGGCACGTCCCCCACACACAAAGGGCTGCTCCCCTTCCAGCACAAGCAGATTCCAGCAGAGGCATGTTTTGATCTGTTTCTTCAAGTCTGAAGATATATTAGTGCCTCACTGCCAAAAATCCCCTCCCCTTTCAGCATAATAAAACAACATTCTTCCGCTATTCACTTCAGCTCAATCCACAGGACCTTAACTTTACCCTCAGTCAACAAATTGAGATTCTCAGATTACCTGCTATGCCTATTCCTCAATGCTCCAAGGAGTAGGGTTAAATTAGAGCAGGATACTTTATTAATCCCCGTGAGGAAATTCTCCTTTTGCCTATCCCACCTAGCTCTCCATGAGACACACAGACCTATACAGCAATCTTGGGGGTCACAGCTCTGGTCAGCCAGTATGCAGCATCCCTGGAGCTGGGGGCTAAGGGTCTTTTTCTGCAGTTTTTCTTGGTTGTTTTGGACAATTTTTTTAAACAGTCTTGAGGTTCTCTTATCTTGTGCATGTCTCAGAACAGTTTGTACACTGCAGCAAAATAATTTGGATAACCAGTAGCATGAAGTAATTCATTCAGAACCTTTCCCTCATTTATCAAAATGCAGTTGTCTTGTCAGCCATTTAGTCAATGCCACCAAAATGTGAAATCTATGAAACGTCACCTAGAGACACCTATTGACACATGAGACACCTTAATTTGCTTATACACCAAACTGTACTTATGTTCTAGAAACCATTACAAGATTCTACCACATTGATATTTTCTGCAAGACAGGAATATTGTAACATTAATAAGGTAGATAATTTTTATTCAGGACAATAGAAATGACAATGATACACATAGAACCAAACAGAAATCCGTTACAGTACAAAGGTACAGTATTTTACATAGTTATGCTGGAAATAGAGGGTCTGGCCACCTGTCTTCATCTATATCACATTTGATATTCTCTCTTGGAATACAGTGAGGAAAAAAATATTATTGGGTCTCATCCACCCTCTAAAGGAATTTGCTAGGATGTCATCATAGGCAGCATCCACAACTGTATTAACATTTTTGCATGTGACGACTTACACCATGCACACGTATAAATATTATGCAGTATGAGTAGAAGTACAATGAGAAGCTTATATTTAATTTTAGCATCATGACTAATACAACTGATTTTTGGCGTAATTCAAAGTAAATATACCTAATCTTATAAGAACAAAAACTAAATCATTTGTAAATAAATAACAAAAAATGAGAAACAACATTTTGTTGTGAGAAACTGATATATGGGTGTGCAGGTTTACATACTCGCTCATGAGAATCATTTTCATTTGAGAATTTGTCCAAAACAATTCAGAAAAACTACAGTTGCTCACAGATATGACACGATTCTACCAAGACCAAGGCTTAGAACCAGCAACCTTCTGATCAGAGTTACAGAGGCTCAGCCCATGGAGCCATCATGACAGAACATGGCAGGATCTGTACTAGTGGTTCTCAACTGGTGGGTCACAACCCACAACCATTTTCATCGGCCATGGATTGTGTGGTTAAAAACATTTTTGAAAATGTCTTGTAAGATCAGCCTTCAGTGATCGCAAATGACGCCAAGATTTTTTATTTTTTTTACTGCCAGCGGGGGGGGGGGGGGGGGGGGGGGGGGGGGGGGGGGGGGGGGGGGGGGGGGGGGGGGGGGGGGGGGGGGGGGG
>JAODJX010000136.1:3117116-3142254 GCA_026776945.1 Isichthys henryi | reverse complement strand
GATAGATAGATAGATAGATAGAAAAAAAGAAAAAAAATACTGTGGCCCCTGAAACTACTCCAGTTGAGAGCTGCTGGTCTATACAAGCCCCAGAATAATATGTTCTCCTTGTTTGTTGAGGAAGAAGACAGCTTTTGTGGATACAAAAAACCAGTTGGTCGGGTGAGAATGACTAACACTGCCATTAATGATTAGCACACTCTTTTGCAAAGGCTTTTTGCTGCTGTTTTTTTATATCATTGCTCATCAATCAACAATATAACTTAGGCTAATCAGGATATCGTTATCTCGAGCTGTAATTTACCCATGGATGAAATAATAGAATCAGCCAAATCCCATTTTCAAAGTATAAATCACTAAACAAATCACTGTAACCCTTCAACTTTATTTCATCTTTCTTTTGATTTCTTCAGCCTTGAATCATTTTGAATGATTCATTCTGAAATGATGACAAAACATGACTTACAATTCTCAAATGAGAGCTAACATTTGTAAAACAACAAGTGTGATCCCCACACCATAATGTCACTTCTGCACAGCAGAACATCATTTCTCGTTGCTTCAAATATATTTCCAAATGTTTTAGTACATATATACAAATGGTTTTGTACAACTGTCATCATTTGGAACAATTTTCAGTTGCTTTAGTCTTGTTGGTCAAAATTGATTGTGTAATTTCCCATTGCAACAGACAATTTTACACAGAAAACTATATATGTGTGTGATCATTGTGTTAGTCACCACATGCAAAACAGTTAGCCAAACATCCGAGATGATTAAAAGAACACTGCCTACATTGCACTGATATGGCATTGTTGTGTTTTTGGTTTCAACTGTACATAATTTTGTCATTTTGTTGTTCTTCTATTGCTATTTTGTTGTTTTTTGTATTATACAGTGGTATTGTACTGTGTCTTGGGATCTGAAGTTACATATGCATGCAAATATTTTCTCTTGCTAGTGAAATTTACATACTGTAATATACAGCCTTGCAGTGTAGAAACTGGTGTCTGTGACAAGAATAAGTTTCAGTTTGCTAATGAAAAATGATCAGTGACAATGAGAAAGTGGGAATTGACTATCATTCAGAATTTTGGAGCTCGGGAGCAGACTTACACTGACATACTGACAATATATCTAAGCATTATGACTCTCAGGGTTGAAATGATGCTGATTGTACATTTCATTTTGGTGGAACTGACTAATTTATTGGTGGAATTATTAGCTTTTGAGACATGAGTTAATTGTTTTGGATAAGTTACAGGCTTTTGCAACCAAACCATAGCATTATGCTATATACATAAAATGTTTTGAGAAATGCTCTCATGGCATTGAAAATGTTCACTATGAAATGTGCCAAAGTAAGTGAGAAAAACTGTAAAATGGACAGACTAAAACCTACAAAGACAAAGGGTAGTAACAGGGGTCTCAGTATTTTCCCAGTAGACCTAATTCAATCAGCAAGACAAAGGCAGTGTCCGCTGATTCCAAAAAAATGTGGCGGCCTGTAGGCTGTAGCCTCAGAGAGCTATGCATTAGTGAACTCCCATACACTCTATAAAGTTATGTTTGTGCAAGACATTTCCAGTATGTCACCTGACATGTTTATGGCACAATGCCTATCTTTCAATGAAGAGGAACAAACTTTCCACTCATGTCAAGACATAAGAACATACCCTTTGCTCGACAAAACTGACGTAGACATCACGCTGCACGAACAGATGGGCAGAGACAGCCGGCCAGCTCCAAAGGGAAATGAAAGACAGCAGATCGTCCCTGTTGCTGGGTCCTCTGGGCTGTAGGGTTATTTCAGTTCACTGTACTTCCAGAAACTAGCACAAAGTGTGATGTGTTGCAACAGTAAGGAGATTCCGCTTGAGGCAAGACACTTACTTCTGAGCAAAGCTTTAATCCTACACTCTCAAAAAAAGGGGTATAAACTTGTACCTTTGTTTGTCACTGGGGCTGTACCCTTAGCTGTAGGTAATTGTACTTTTTTAGGTACATAAATGGACTCTGTGGAACATTTCTAAACCACCGATGGTACATTAATGCTGTTTGTACCTTTGGGATGTTCCTCAGTGTCCATTTCTGTACCTCAAAAGTTACCATTACAAGGGTACAGCCTCTGTGAAAGGCAAAGGTGCAAATTTTTTCTGAATGTGTATAAATGAAATAATAAGACTAAGTCCTGCTATAGGTCTTTAGGTCTTACATTTATCCCAGGACAAATCATTCCCATGATAGTTAGCAACTACCACAAAGTAATGTATTCACTGAGTGCAGGTTCAGATACAGGTGGTGTTGATGCAAACCTGGGCAAAGTTCATTACAGCTTCATGAAGCAATCATTTCACTTTCTCCTTGTCACTGACTGATCTTTTATCTTTAACAACTGGTACTGATTCATGTCAAAGACCCTAGTTTCAGCATAGCAAGGCCCTACATTACAGTACGTAAAGTTCACTGGCAAGAGAAAGCACTCACATGGATATGTAACTTCCTCTGATGTCAAGACACAGTACATCAGCAAATAAAAAAATCACACAGCATTATGTAACACAAAAACAACAAAATGGGAGTACAAGAACAACAAAATGACAACAAAATCATATAAAGTGGGAACCAAAAACACAACAATGCCCTATCACTGAGATTTATGGAATACTTTGTAAATCATTTTGATAATTTGGTTAGCTGTTTTGTGGTGGCTAACATGATGACCACACACATATTAAATATCACATCTAAAGGCTCCAGGTTCTCTGCAACTCTACTGGAGAAATGGTTGATATAAAGAAACATCAGACAGATGTGGACTGAGCGTTGGGAAATTTCGGGAAAAAATGAGCATATCAAACAGGAGGAATAGGTGACATTGGTGGCTGCCTACACTCAGAAAAAAATGGTAGCAATTTGTACTTTTGCTTGTCACTGGGGCTGTGCTCTTAAGGGTCTGTCAATTTCACCCTTAACTGTAGGTAACTGTACCTTTCAAGGTACAGAAATTGACTCTGAGAAACATTTCTGTACCATTGATGGTACCATAATGCTGTTTGTACCTTTGGGATGATCCTCCGAGTCCATTTCTGTACCTTAAAAGGTACAATTACAAGGGTGCAGCCCCAGTGACAAACAAAGGTACACATATTACCTTTTTAGGCGTAGGGTGCAATATTTTGGGGGGAAACCTACATCACCATCCTACCCCCTCCTGGTGTGAGGAGCATTTTACATTCTGCTGGGTAGTGGTGGTGGGGTATAACATGGCCTTTTCAGTGTAGATATAGAACCTCCAGAACAAAACTACAGTCCCTCCTGCTGCCTGGGACTGGCCCTTCACTAAATAAGCCTCCCTATAAAACGGATGGTGTGTAACAGCGGCTGTACTCATTAATGTAATTGCCATGTTCCACATTATAAGTCCTGATATAATTATTATATTTTTGCCTGTACTCATTAAACATTTAAAGATATCTTTAAAACATCAAGGACAACAGTGCTCCTCATGAGCAGAATTTTTTTGTATTAAAACCATCAAAATTTATTTGCAGAGGGTTTTCAAAATGTGGTCTCTTGCTATTTGGATGCCATTGATAAATAAGAATATTTTCAAATATGTAAGCCTAAGTGCGGATGTTGAACTTTATGTCACTTGCTGGGAGCTGACATTGACATTTATCACCAATGTGGTCATCTGATTTGTCTCGGACAACCGCGAATGACTTCTTTTTTCTTTTCTTTTCTTTTTTTTTTACAAACACCGTAATAAAGGTCGTATTGACTATGCGGTTTTTCAAGTTAGAACAAAATCCATACTCAGCAGAAAACAAAGGGACCACAAGACATCCTTCCCTCTGAATCACTCACGAAGACAGATGCGCAAACACGCTTGATTTACCGATCCCAATTTGCACATCACTTTAATGAAATAAACGGTTTCCTCTGAACTACACCCAACCAAACCCGCAAGAAGTCTGACATTTGATACAAAACAAAAGAATTTATTCAGTAACACCCCACGGTAAAGACCCCCCCCCCCCCACACACACACACACACACACACACACACACACACCCATACTATGAAAGCGATCGGGGTATTCATGTATCTTAGATTAACTAAAATTAAAGGGGAATTTCACGTTAAATTATAAACTTGGATAATCTAGTCAAGTCATTCAGCTGGTCCGTTCAAAGGTTGGTGTAACGCCGTATCGCAAGATTATAGGTTATAAACTTGCGTTGCAGTTAACCACCATTATCAATTGAAATTCCTAAGGATAAAACCTAAACAATGGTAGAAAATGCAACATTAAGCAATTTTTAAAAACGCGTTAAACTCAGTTGACACTCTACATTTTGTTCACAGATGAATGTAATAATTCTTCATTCAAACACACGTACATTTCTTTAGAGAACAAAGAAAAACAGAATTTATTTATATATTTATTAAGCAAGATGGGATGTAAATTGTCAAATTTACGTAGCAAAATAACACGCACCGTTTAGAGCTAGTGAAAAGCAAAATAAACTGCATGCAACAACAACAGACATGCATGATACTAAATTACTAAATGACAGACGTGACAAGGCGCTGTACGCTTTGCATAAGAACAGCAAAGACTGGAGAACTTCGGACGCTCGGACGCCACTTCATCGCTCGACACTTCACATGTATTAGTGATATAAGTGTCACGCGCACGCACCTCTCGGGACGCCCAGTTGAGGTATAAAAGCGGTCCCGGCTGCTAGGCACGGAGTAAGAAGGACGCAACTTAGGTGAGTGACTATGAAACTGCGCATAAATATGTTTGCTGCAAAACCGGCAAAGAGTTATTCCGTAAAGTTTTTGTGTGACAGCGTTACTTTACGTTTTATGATGCCTTGGCACTTATATGTGTATATATTACCATTTAATAGAGCATGTGTTTTTTTTGCCATTATTAACTTTTTCATCATGGAAATTCATGTAACCTTACTTTCAAGCTAATCGAACAGGGGTACGAATTAAGAGTACTGCGCTTAGACTACTCATGTAAATATGAATATTGCCGGAGCGGATGAGTAAAATAAGATTTGAATGATTTCAGTAATAGCAAAGACTGTTGCAGAGCACATGTAGATGCTTTTGAGATACGATAATTATCCTACTACATCTGCGGCTTGGGTACTAACTGTTCTATTCCGCTTTTGCATATCAATATCTTTTTAAATTGTATTTATCGAAATAATAGCGGCCATTAAGCTGCTCTGTTGCAGACACACAAAATAATGACCTTCAATGGCAGAGTGATTAAGGCAGAGGCGCCAGATATCTCCCACCTTTTCCATTTACAGCATGCTTTTCTCCTGCCCATTCAAAAATACACTGATCGTTTCCCCATTGTTATGCGGATGTGCCGTCATTCCTGAGAATCTGCAGTCTGTTGATCTGGCCCATTGATACAAGGTACAGGCAAACTGAATGACCTCTATGTCCGTTTCCTCACAGGTGTGTTGCCCATACATCAGCATGAAGTTCATTGCAGTGATTCTCGTTTTGGCAGTGATTTCAGGCAGGTTTTCCTCACCCACATGGCTACAGTCATAATTAAATCAATGATATTCAGAACTCTGAACACTTTATTGCCAGTATGTGAATATACTGGAATTGGTTGTGGTTTGGTGCAAACAGTAAGTGCAGAGATGACTACAGTTTACAGGACACAGTACAACAGGAATGAAGGACAACTGTCCAGTGCAAACCTTATAGAGTTTAAAAAAAAAAGTGCAGACCCATTTGGTGTACCAATCATGAGTATCTTCCCAATTTGCTCATCACTTTAATGAAATATACGGTTTCCACTGAACTACACCAAACCAAACCCATAAGAAGCATCTGTGAGCATCAGTTTGCACTGCAACTGGTTAGCTAATCAGAAAGTAGATATGTATTTTTTGGAAAATTTGGCAATAACTATTTAGCATTAATTTTGTGACTATTTACTGTACTGCTCCCTAAAGGCTGCCAGGCACGTGCAGTACCTCAGGACCAGTCCAAGACCAAATGGGAGGAGACTGTGGACCAGTTCTGGCACTATGTGTCAGACCTTAACGCCAAGGCTGATGGAGTGGTCACAGATATCAAAGGTCATCAGATCAGCAGAGAACTGGAGTGAGTAGAGCTGCTGTCACATCCTTTCTACCAGGCCTCTTGGTAACAAGGCCTCCTGAACATTTGCTCTAGTGCATACATTTTCTGATGTTTTTTTTTCCATTGCATATGCATTTAGGATTATATATGTGTATATATAATTTATTCTATATAGTCCCTTGTTCCAAACCCACTCGTCTATTCAGGTCTTTATTGCCATGTTTTCATGATGCAATTCCCAAATTTCTGCTCCTGCAACACTTTTTTACGCTGTCCTGTTTGTCCTCTGCCTTCTGCCCAGCACTCTGATAATGGACACCATGGCAGAGCTGAACAACTATAAGGATGACATCCAAACTAAACTGGGCCCCTACACCCAAGACACAGCAAATCAACTGGGCCAGGACTTCCAGCTGCTCGTCAACAAGCTGAAAGCTGACATGACTGATGCTAAGGACCGAACCGCTCAGTATGTGCAGGAGCTGAAGACCATGATGGACCAGAATGTAGACGATGTTAAGAACAGGATAAACATCTACACCAGGAAGCTCAAGAAACGTCTGGGCAAGGACACTGAGGATATCCGCAAGTAAGGGGAATGGCACTGGCGTCCTAGAGGACAGGACAAGAATACTCAGGAAGGGAGTAAGAGAGAATTAGTGTGTGGTTCATGTAGACATTGTTTTAAATCTACCTTTTTAAGATTCATAAATTACCTCAAAGGACATTAGCCAGTTCCTAGACTAAACTTGTTAGGCTCACAGGCAGAAATCAGATGGCAAAAGCTGATGTTGTCTTACTGACTGCAAGCCTAACTCGCACTTCCACCCCACAGTACTGTAGCTACCTACCTTGGAGAGATGCAGTCCCGTTCTTCCCAGAACATGGAGTCAGTGAAGGACCACCTTGAGCCCTACTTAAACCAGGCTCGGCAGCGCACCGGGGAGCGACTGGGAAACCTGAACCAGCTACTGCAGTCCCAGGTTCAGGACCTGGGGCAAAAATTTGAGTCCCAGGCTGACGGCATTCGAGAGCAGCTAGAGCAGACCGCTGAGGACCTACGGACCACCCTGGAAGGAAAGCTGGAGGAGATGAGCCAGTGGTTCGATCCCTACGTATCCAAGATCCGTGAGCAGTTTCAGACGGTCATGGACAAGATCCAGGCTAGCTCTTAATATCATAGATGTGGCATTTGGTGGGGGGCTGTGTAGGAGGAATGGGTTTACAAGTGTCCCACTCATCTTACAAGGCATTTTGCAGTATCATGTCATTGCTCCTCAAGAAGCGAATTGTTAGCAAATTGCCGCATTACTGGTGCAGTTGAGTTGTTCTTTTAGTTCCTGCCTGATGGGGGGTTAGGGCAGACCCCCCAATTTGCTTTAGCATTACAGACAAGCAGCTTCATCATTTATATACCATTTTGCTCCAAACTAACCTCTCTTGGCCTATTGCACTGCACTCTGAATTTTGTCCTTAACAATTTCCAATGAAACTGATTCCTGGAGTTGTAGGTGTCAATTTATATATTTGATGTCCTTAAAGCAATAGAAGTTACATTCTTGTATGTATGTAAGGACCTAGCGTATGAAATATGGAACTGCTTAGTTTTTGTAAGGCTTTACTATGTTTGATCGTGTGTGATTATCCTGAGAGGTGACATGAGTATGCTGCTGCGGTCCATCATCAAGATGCCTGGGCAATCCACACCATCTTTGTCCTTTTCAGTGTGTTAGCCATGGTGCGAAAGGTTTCTGCTGAACCAATAAAGAGTATTAAATATGCTTGGTTTCTGTGTTTTTGTTGTGGGCAACTGAGACGCAAAGCAAAACCTAAGACACCCAAGGTTCTGTTGGCGCCATAACGAAGATTTATTTCCCAAAAATCCTAGTGCCTCTGGTGAATGATAGCTGACACTTGTTTAGCAGTTATGTTAAGTCTTACAGTTCGAAATGGAGGGAATGACAGAGTACAACAGTCACATAACTGGTTTTTTTACTTTACAGACATGTCTGAACAACATTTATTTATTGCGAAACGTCTAATGTTACATTATTTGTTACTTTTCAGCATTACTGCTTCCTGTTCTTGATCAAAGTGTTGATCAGAGATTATATCCATCCATCCATCCATGACTTATCCAGTACAGATCCATGGCGAACCTGAAACCCATTCTAGAAAACACAACACAGAGATCGCTTGAACAGAATGCTACTCCATCACGATGCACACAGACCATAAAGCTGCCCCTCAGCTGCTTACTCACAGAACTGCTGGTAGCTACAGTGCTACTCAGGGAACCCCTCAGCTACTTATTCACAGAGCTGGTTGTAGCTACAGTGCTACTCAGGGAGCCTCTTAGCCACATACTCACAGAGCTGGTTATACTTATGATGGTACTCAGGGAGCCCCTCAGCTATTTACTCTCGGAGCTGGTAGTAGCTACAATGCTACTCAGACAGGCCCTCAACTATTTACTCTCAGAGATGGTAGTAGCTACAGCACAACTTAGGGAGCCTCTCAGCCTCCTCAAACTATATCATTGTCACCTGCACATAATACACTGCCTTTACATCCCTGCCATTTCTCCATCTTTTGCAGACCAGTGATAAACAGGGATTATATTCTTATATGATTCACTAACACCTGTTCTTAATTGCATTCATTATGGTATGTTAAGAGTTTGGCATCGGTTTTTCACAGACCTTTTGAATAAATATCCAAATCAAAATTTAAATCAGGTTAATATGCCTTATATCACATAGATGCTATTGTCACGATCCGGCGCCGAGCGAGTGGCGTACGGGCGATCGTGCGTGTTGGCGAGTGAGCAGGAAGCAGGCAGGTAATAGGATACGGGGTAAACGGGGTTTAATCGAGACGGGGAGCAGGAGACAAGAAAACAAGCCACAGCAACACTAACTAACATCAATGACCGACAAGGGGAACAGGTAAGACCAGGACTGAAATAGGACAGGACTACTCAAAGTAATTGGACACAGCAGGAGACAATCAGGGAGGCACACGTGGGTAAGCAGGGGCGTGGCACACACTAGGATTGTACGGGCTGGGCATCACAGCTATAGGTACAGACCCAGTTAAGGATGGACACATAGAATTCTTTTGGTAATTCAAATCTTAAATACTATGCAAAAATAATTTCAATAACAATTAAAGTAATTTTTTTAAATTTTACACCTCTGAGGGTTGAGATTAATCTAACTAAAACCAACACACCTTCCATTACTTACCAACTTGCCTGGTAAAATGTGAGTTGTAGATAACCATATAATTTAAACAATAGTTAAAAAAAAACAAATTGAATACATCAGCAAGATCAATCTGTTGCATACTTAAAACATCAAGGCCATCTTGTTCATTCTATGTCATACCGCAACCCTAGAGGGCACAAATAATCATATTATTGGAAGTGCATGAGTCATCTTGCTAAAGGAGATACTGTAACAGCTCTTTTATGGAACTAATTTTAATAATAGCTAGCATTGGTTTAATACTAGCCGCAGCACAGACAGGGAAGCCAACAACTTACATGACATGCACGGTTACACACTGACGAAAGGCATGCATTCCCTTATACAGTTACAACATTAGCAGAAATACACAAATACACATATTTATCTACGTTATTTTAAACGTAGCGTGGTGGTGTGCATAGCATCCCAGTCAATGCATTGTTATTCCTGCTGACCAACCCTGCATCATCACATTCATGTCAGCCAATAATGGATAATGGTGGGATTAGAACAAATGAATAAATTCACCTCTGGGACCTGCACTGGTGACACGCCAAAACGCTCTTACGATATCAATGTACCAAAAAGATATAAATTCTGTCCATTTCTTCTGACGTATACCAGCTTCATTTAGCATTATTTGGTTATTGGTCATTTGGTTACTTATATATAAAACAGATTGCTATCCATGGCCATAAGCAGACTGATGAAGCCGATTTCTAAATCACATTTCTTCATGGCAATAGCTAAAATGTGGTCAAACCAAAAGGGTTAATAAAAAAAAAAAAACAACTGACATCAGCTGATTGTTGCTGGCCAGTGTTGGCGGGGGTGTCTCAAAATTCCTCCCACCCAGCCTGCCTATTCGCCATTTGCCGTGAATACATATCTAGGTTCAGAGTAAGTGTTTACCTTGGCTTTTACATTTCTGTCCCTTGTTTTTCTCATTTTGTCATGTCCCACTGGCCCTGACATGTTGGGCCCTGCTCTCAAATTCCTTCCAGCCCTCCCCTGCGGGGTGTAAGAACATGCCGTGCTTCCCTTTGCTTTGTTTTTGCTTTTCAGATGTCTGAGTCTTATCTTCATCCCATCCACACGAACGAATAAACATGTGTATCCTGAGATGCTTCCCATCAAGAACCAATAGCACGGATAGGACTGTACGCAGAAAATGGCATGATCATCCCTGATGCTCAGTTAATGCCCTGTTACACGCAAGACTCATTTTCCAAAGGACAATTTTCAGAACAGCAGTTCTACAAAAACAGCTAAATTGACAGACTTGTTTCGCCACAGCATACAGTACCTATTGTCTATTTAAGCAGCACCAATTTAAACAGATACCTCATTCAAAGTCACAAGACAGACCCATCTAAGCACTTTAGTCCTCGTTCACTTCCGATACTTCCCATTTTATATCCACAATCTGAGCCATATTTTTAAAATCCTTTCCTTGCTCAAAGAGTCTGCTGTTCTCTCATTCAAAGTGTTTTTCCTCAGCATTTATTCCCTTATGTAAAGACAACAATGAGTGTTTTCTTATATCCTGCAATTGTTCATGGGAGACAAACTGTGCCTTTATAGACAAATGTACCAATGGTTCTGCAGGACTATACCAAATCATGTATTACAGCTGCTAGTATCCAACATAATCCAATCAAGAATCTAGAATTCTTGGTAATCTAGCAAATTCTCTGTGGATACAGAATTCTAAAGATCTACGTAAATCTATCCTTGCCCGTTAGTTACCTCTTTCGGAGCAGCACAACAGACATCCTGTGAGCTGTGGGTGTTTACGAGACTTAAAAAGAAGAAAAAAAGAAAACCACAATCACTCAGTCAGCAAGTCTTCTCAGTGTGGCTCTCTGTTGTCTGACCAGGCTACAGCAAGCAGGTGTTGAAATTAACCGACAGTAACCCGGAGCATCTGAGCGGCCTGGAGGAACATCTACTCTGACGAATATGCTTAAGGCAGAAACTTGTTTGCAGCCCATTTTTAAGGCTGTTATTACTCACTGCCTCACAGCTTCAGCTATTATAAAGCTGCCTTCTGGCTCATTCACAGGCAGACAGTCTCACACAATCAATGAAAGAGATGCCAAAACGGCAGGCTAACGCTAGAAGGAGCGGAATTGCCACCATCCCATGCAAGACAATGGGCACAGTCACATCACAAAAAGACACCAAACGACAGCCATTGGTTCCTTGCTTGCAACTATAGGAATGGCTGAAGGAATATGCATCTCCTCTCCATTCCATGTTTAGGAGGTTCCTCTGGCTCATCGCTTCCAGAGCTCACTTCCACATAAACGCTTACTTGGCTCTACAAACAGACTGGCTTCCTCTTATTTTTGCCAGAACATAGACATTCTAGGGCAAAGGTCTTTGGTTTGATCAATTTCATGGTTTTTTTGGCTGATACTCCTCTGATTCGAATGACTCAATCTGTAACAGATGTCTCCAAGGCAAACAGAAGGAGGAAGATTTATCTACAGAATATCTGCTACCCAATAAACCTGTTGCTTATTGAAATCTTACATAATGATGGATAGTGTCATATGGTAAACGATTGTAATACTTTGCCCAGATTAAGAAGCCCAGTATCTCACAGCTCCACAAAGACTAAGCCTGCAATCCTTGGTTAGTACAAAGCAATCCTTTCACTGTTAGCTGGATGGTTTCTGAATCATGGGGATCCTGCGCAGTTGGTACTAGAAACTGGCTTCAGCTGCTTCAGTGACAGGGAAATTGCTGACTGGACATTGCATGAAATCTATATTCATATCTTTTCTATGCTTGATGACTAGATACTTAAACTCTGGAGGAACAAATAAATAATTTACTAAATAACATATAAAAAGGTACTGAGCCATGTCTGGTATCAATGGAAAAATAGCGAAAATGAATGTTTATATAATTTAAGGTCTTCTAGATTAATTTTCTTTGTTAAAAACAAAGGAATATATAAATGAATTAATACACTGAATAGGTTTGCCATATCTGTCATAGAAATTAGACTAGTAGTAGTAGACTTAGTAAAGTTTGCGATAACATAATGAGATAACAATGATTAAACACCACCACTGCCTCCAGGTACCATCCACACGGTGGCTTGTAAATCGCTCATGTTGATATATCGATCTATACGTGCAGGTATATTAAGATGTGTGAAATTCTGATAAATGCTGTACTTTAAACTTTTCATTCATTACGAGATCAAATCCATGACTCTTTTTGCTGTGCAATAGTTGCAATATAACCTTATACCAGCGCAGACTGGTCACGCACGACAAATACACATCAGTCGATTTGTTTTTTATTTAGGAAAAATATTCAAATTTATCACTAAAAATACACAAAACCTTATTTAATTAAATCATTGGTTTGGAAAAACATTGGTATGATAGCATAAGTCACAAGTTTAGATTTCATCGAATGTAGATAAAACGTATAAAACATATAAACAAAAAAGAGCGATACTGAGAGCTCTCGCATAGCGGACCATGAGATACCCGGGACCGTAAGGATGAGAAATGAAGAGGTCACTGGAGTTCAGAGGCGGTAGTTATCAGTTGCGTCAGAGAGCTGGTGAGGACTATATAGAGTGGCGCCAGCAAACAGCAGTTAGACAAAGACAAGTTTTACTTCTGAAAACTGAGAAAACAGGTGAGTGTTTACTTCTGCGTAGATTGAATTGGTTGTTAATATTTTGGAATTTATTTAATTTTATTTTGAATGATTGTTTTTTATTTTATGCAGCGCATCATGATGTAGAGTTAATTATGCGTTTAGTAACTGCAATTACATTTTAGGATCAAGTTACAAAGCGATTTCGTTTCATTGCATCCGATAACTGTTTTCAGTGGAATTCTCATATATAGGCTGTATTCGGGCGACATCTACGTGTCGCGTTACACTCGCCGCAATCTCTGCATGCCCGCAGAATAAACCGTACAGTGAAATCTATGGCATACCTACAGTAATAATTGAAAGAATTATGACTCATGTTGCAAATAATTAGCAATAAAATAAAACATTTTTACCAAAAAGTTTACGGCGAGATGAAATTTAAAACTATTACAATTAAAATATTTTTGAGAAGAGAACCTCATTACAAAAGTGCATGGGCACAATGATAGTGCCTGCATAAAGTGTCATAGTAATCTCAGGAAGTTTACGCTGTAATTTATCATTCGAGTCACCTAGAAACAGCTATTCACGTCATTTGATGCTGACACACGGGAAAGCGGGGCATTCGTATGAACAGTAACCACAATGAAAAAAAGGACAAAATAACCATAAAAGTGAACAATGGAGAATAAGTAAACAGTTCAAAACTTAAAGAATGCCAGCTGCATACAGTGCATTAATTATGCCTGTATTACATCTTATCGCCTTGCAGATCCGTACTGGGAAGAAATGAGGCTGCCAATCGCCATCGCTGTGCTCGTTTTGGCTGTGATTGCCAACTCAGGTGAGCTATATCCACGTGCCACCCTGCCAAGCTGAGGGTCAGTCATTTCTGCCTGTCATCCTCCTGGTCACTGGCTACCGAAAGGGGGGGGGGGGGTGATGTAATGTTAGGCTTTTGCTGGGCTTATATTCCCCCTTGTCCACATGCAGAAGCGGAGGATCCCACTCTCGAGCAGCAGTTTGCTACTTTTCAGAACCAGATGAAAGAATTCGCTGATAATGTTGCAGAAAAGACTAAGTCCACCCTGGACCAGATCCATCAGAGTGAATTCGCTGCCAAGACCAGGTAAAGGGGTGTTCTGTGGCAGCTAAACTTTAACACAACCTTGTACAGAGAGTTTCCCTAAGAACCCTTCGACACGTATTCCATACAGGAATGTTATAACCCGTGACCACAGATAACGACATGAAGGCGGGCTCCACGCTGTGTTTGATTCTTACTGTGACCATTTCTGCCATCACAGGAGCTGGTTCACTGAGCAGTTTGACAAGATGAAGCAGAAGATAGACGACACCTTCCAGCAGAAATAGGCTGTTTATTTGACGATGCATCTGTTCTCTACCTGTTCTCCCTGTTTTCTATGCTGCCCCTTTTCCCCTGGTGCTGTGGTGACTTGGCTAGGTGTGCCCTGACCGAAAGCTCTGCTCAAATTTATTCTGTTTCAGTCCTTTTGTTGTTTAAAATTACTCATCACCTGCCAGACTAAAACAATGCTGAAATGTTAATACATGCAAAAAAATAAAAAATAAAAACTGAAACAAAAAGCTATTGACCTGTGAAACATTGTATTATGAAAATAATCCTGCTTTTACTAAAATCTAAAATCTATAAGGACTAAAAACTTTTATTAGTGGAGATTATTCATTATTCAATGTGCAAGAACATATGCATGAATAGAGGGGAATCTCACATCATAGCCTTTTGTGCAATTTGAGAAATTCTTGAAAAAGGCATACAGACACTCCTCTACTTACAAACATTCAACTTACGAACTTTCAGACATACGAACGAAGAGGACTGTAAGTCCAAATTATGTTCCTTGGGCTCCAGTTTCCTGTCCACAACATCAGATTTTTTTTCTGCGCTCCAGTTCCAGTTAGTAAGACTTCTGCCCGCTATTCCTGCCGCGCAGCAGTGTACCGTGCCTACTCCCAGCAGTATAGTACTTGCGTATACCCAAAAATGATGCTGAATAATGACTTACGAACATTTCAAGTTGCGAACGGCCATTCAGAACGTATCTCGTTCATGAGTAGAGGAGCGTCTGTATATGTTTATGTCAGGGTCTTATCCCTGCAAAAGATCTGGATGGTCAAACTGATGCCTCCACTTAATAAAACAATGGTTCCCTCTGGTATAAAACATGTATTTCAAATACAAAACATACATTTTTGAAGTTGTATCCGACATAAAATATGAACCTGCAGTGGTCTCCAGACAGAAAAAAAATCTCAAATTTCACAGATGTGGAGTAGAATAGTGTGTTAAATTATAGTTTCATAAATACTTCATTCTTCATTCTTTAAGGCTGCTGTATACAACTCACAGAAGTATTTCTGTTTAGAAAATAACTCTGTTCAAAGTGAGGAAGTTAACATTTGTCAGGTTCTTCCAGCATAGTCAGACATCACATTGTCAGTATACTTCTTTGTTCATTAATCACTAGTGTCCACCCACGAGGCCCGTGGCACAGGCCTGTCTCATTAATCCTTCATAGATACATCCATTATGAATAATGTTTTTATGCAAAGGTCCAGTCAACAACTGAATTTCACCTGAAGGCAGAACACACCATATTCAATTTCATCAAAAGGCAGGTTAAAGTCACTATTTATTTTCTGTTAATGAATACTAAGATTGCATAAGTTTATGATGACTTAGAAGAAGTTTCACCAGTGAAATGTTTTCAACACACACATTTCTGAGAATTTCAATGTATTATTGGATTTATTTAACCTAAAACTGTAATGCAAACAGTGCAGTTTTCTCACACACAGTGCAAATTAGACATTTATCAAATAGGATATCTGACACCCAGAACACAATAGTATACATTACTGAAAATATTTTTAATGATTACACAATTAATATACCAACAAATGTATATTAAAAAGGCTACTTCCCAATATTTATACAGGTTTTCTTTTTCTCAAAATACTTAAAGACAGATTTTGTGTTAAATTACATCAAATTTAATATAGGTGCTTGTAAAAATGTAGCTAAAAATTAATAAAATATTGTAATTGATGGTCATTAGTAGTGAGCATAAATGTGAAACTAGCAGCTGAGGTGCTGCAGTGTTTTAAGGTACCCTTACGTCACACGTTGTTACTTTGCCTTGATGCCTTGTTGAGGCGACTTACTGTACAGTCAGTCTACCCACTGAACAGCACATAGACAACTTCTCTCAGAAGCCAAAAAACAGGTAAAACCTAATAATTCTGGCATTAATTTAAAAATCCTATCAACTATAGGAGTTTGTAGTCCAACGGAAAATGTCATAGGTTGAAAGATGTTTTTCAGCAATTTATATTAGACTTTTTGTGTACTTCTCCATTCATTGACACTTTGGTGTCCATACTGTAATATAACAAATACTACATTTTTGTAGTTATCTACCCCATTTGAGTAGCTCAGATGTCTGCCTGTAATATCTGTGTCTGTTGTCCTCTAACACACCAGTTCCACACTGTGCAGTAGAACCTCCATATTGTTCCCGGTTCCTAGCATGTTACGGAGTCTCATCACGCTCACCATGCTGCTGCTACTGGCAGGTAAGGTGCAGGTTCTTACATGGATGGCTTGGTTTTGCAGCTGTTTGTCTCACCCAATTTTATAGAAAAATTTCACCCTTTTCTACAGAAAAAAGGCTATATAAAGAATGCACTTATTATGCTGAATATTAGTCTTGAGCACCACTGTTTATGGGCACTGAGGTGAGATGACATGAGCAATGGATCTTCCAGGGCTCTGTTCACTCTCAACTTCAATTTGCACCCCTCCCTTTGCCTTAATATTTAGCAAAAGCTTTTGCACATTCTTCAAAACTAATAGTTTTGTCTTAAATTCCTTTTTTTCCCCTCTGGTATTTGAACTTTGTTTGACCATATATCTTAAACATTTAAGCATCTTTATCACTGAGATTGGTCCTCAGGTGGCACAGTGGTTAGCACTGCTGCCTCACACCTCTGGGAGTTTGAATGTTCTCCTCATGTCGTTGTGGGGTTTAATCTAGGTTCTTAGGTTGCCTCCCTCAGTCCATAAACATGCCGAGGTGAAATGGAGTTACTGAATGGTGCGTTTGTGTCCTGCAATGGTGTGTGTGTTGTGTCCGTAGCCCCCAGGTTAAGCTCCAGACCCCCCAGGACCATGACAATGGAGGGTTTTGTACTCCGACTGCTTTCAGCACGTTTCTGCATCTTTGCACTTATTACAGTTTTGGTTTTTACCTTGCCACCTTGTTCAGGGACCTGTCTCTCGTCACATATGTGCTTCTCTCTCTTCCCTTGTCATCTGCAGCACAGCTGTCACTGTCAGACACGGAGAATGGGGATAACTCAGAGGCAGACATGTCAGAAACACTGCAGCTGCTGGCAAATACATACCGGTAGGTGTCACAGCCTCTGTCTCAGCCCTGACTTCCCAACCTTGGAAGAAGGCCACTGACATCCTGTCCATCAGTATCACAAGTCAGCGCCTACGCAACAGGGGACAAATTCCAAAAGTTCATAGTTGCATTGGGGCTTCAAACAATCAGCAGCCCTGCATGGGAAAAAAAAATTATTAATATGAATTATTTGTATTTGCATGCCAAAATCTTTTGTAATAGTTATGGATGCCGTACCCATTTATACTGCTCAAAGTAATGGTAGAATTTGAGGGAACCATCCCCTCGAGTGAGCTCGGCACTGCAGGTACAGTCATTCAGAAACCATAGCCTGCACACTCCCGCAGCTCAGTGAACATGGGTGGGAGAGGGAACAATGAAGGATTCCAGCTACATTGTTCATAAGCTATGCTATCATCTATCCATCTTCAGTTCTCTTTTCCTGGTGATGATGATGCTTAAAATGAAAATTGAATGATACTTTATTTGCCATTTGTACAAATAAAAAATACACCAGGAGGTGCAAAGTGGTAGGGCACGCTGGAAGCCGCCTTACCTTGGCTTGCGTTGCGTTGCGTTAATCACTAGGCAGCTTAAGAATCATTCTAAACAGCTTCGGGATACTTATCTATCTACACCGTAAGCTTGTAGATAAGTGAGTGGCTTCCCTTAGTGGCAGAATACTCTTAGCACATGACAACCACCTTCAATTCTTCCTAGCAAACCATGTGGTGTTGTTATATTTTATGATCTTCACTGTGCATTTTTATCTTTCAAAGCCATTATGAAGAGTCATTGAGTTTTGTGGTATAACTGGCTGCTTCGCATCCCTGACTTGCATTGTTTTGTACCCCAGGACAGCCATGACGAGAGCAATGGATGCTGGACAAACCCTACTAGACTTCAGCAGGATGTATTACCAAGACCATGTCAAGCCCATGACAGACAAATACATTGAGCTGGCTTCTGACACCACAAACTCCATGTGGGAGCGCATATCCAACAAATGGATGGAATATTATGGCAACTAGTTGCCAGTAGCAGAAATACGCAACACGTCTTGCTCCCCCCGTATGTGGCAAGTCATTCAGGCAAGTCTCATTTAGACTGGTGTCTCACCATATTCCTTAGTATGTTCACAGCCGATGACAAAGACAGAAGGTAAAGAATGTTAAAAAATTGGGTCAGAAATGCAACATATACACATTACTTTATTCCTACAGGTTTTAAAGAGTATGATGTAACTCTGCAGTATTACTCAACGTCACACATCAGAGTTCTTTCTGAGCCTGACTGCCTTGTACACCATCAAACCTGCTGAACAACTTGGTTTGAGTCAGCTGTTCCTGGAATCAGGAACATATGAACATATAAGAAAAACAGGCTCCTCTTAATCTATAATTACTGGTTCTGTGCTGGCTGAACTACTGCTCTGTCTTAATTAAACCAGTTGTTGCGTTCCACAAGTTGTTTTTTTCCTTCATGCAGCCTGAAACCACAACGCAGTGATCGCCTGAATCTTTATTGCTCCTGTTTCCTTTTACAGTATCAGCGTATAAACATATAAAATGTATAAAACAAATTTGTATTTTCCTGACGAAGGGCCTAAGCTTTGTGATAGATATGAGAAATGTATCATAAACAAATGTTAAAGTTTAAAGATTTGCTTACAGATGATAAGCAGTACTTTGTCCAAATGAAATTGTCAAAGCAACACCAGTTAATGCCACTGGAAAACTATTTACAAGCATGCAGCAAAGCATACTTCCATATCTCTATTGACTTGATGGTACCTGTTAATATTTATGAGCGGCATCAGCCAACAGAAGAAGCACAATGGGGATGGGGAGGTACTTTATATTACAGCCTCATGGCCCTCTGGCCAAACAGCTTGCAGGTCACACTCAAACCTTACTCCAACCCACTGACTCATTAAAACATGAATTTAGGAAGAACTGTGAAGAGCAGCAAAAGGTTCAAATAACAGGACAACATCTGCTCGCTAAGAGCAGACCTGTAAGACAGCACTTACAGCTTATGAAGGATCTCTAGGGCCAGCTGTAAATAAAGACAAAGCAGACAGTTGTGTAGGGCCCACTGTTACAAATAGGTATTACCGAAAAGCATCCCTTTATAAAAAGAAATATTTGCCTGTACCTCTTTAACAACAACAACAGTATTTTACGTTGGGGAGCACTGTTGCCTTCATACCTGAATCCTGCTTCCATTTTGGGTGTGTGGAGATTGCATGTCCCCATGCTGGATGCGCAGAGATCGCAGGTCCCCATGCTGGGTGTGCAGAGAACAGAGGTCCCCAGGTTCCCATGCAGGGTGTGCGGAGATCACAGGTCCTCATGCTGGGTGTGTGGAGATTGCAGGTTCCCATGCTGTTTGTGCAGTGGTCGCAGATCCCCATGCTGGGTGTGTGGAGAACGCATGTCCCCAAGCTGAGTGTGTGGGTATTGCATGTAATGAAGATGTCATCTGAGGCAGCTGAGGAGGTTTAAGGTCTGTCCTGCTGTCCTAAAGGCCTTCTACTCAGCTACTGTAGAAAGCATACTGAATATGAGCATTACACCATGGTTCAGGAACTGCTCTGTCCAGGACCGGAAAGCCCTGCAGAGGGTGGTTAGAGCATCTGAGTGCTGCACCAGATCTGCCTTGCCCTCCTTACAAGGCATTTACACCAGCTGCTGTAGGACCAGAGCATCAAAAATCTTCAAGGAACCATCCCACCCCAATATCTCTATGTTTTGTCTGCTGAACTCATTCAAACAGCTCCGCAGCCTTATGACCAGAACAGAAAAGGCAAAGAGGATCTTTTCATAAGGCTCCTAAACCAGGGCAGTTCTCAATTGCCATAGGTCTTCCACCACCAGACTCTACAGTGACTCTTCAGTGACTGAAACACTGACATCACTTTGTGCACACTGTGCCCATTATCGTATGAGCACTGTTTTCATTCAATTCATATTGTCCAAATTGTCGGTACATTTCTGAGGTCTCTGGCACATCGCACTGATATTGCACAGCTCAATCACTTTTACCTTATGTGTAGATTATGTACAGCTGAACATATTTCATATATATTTTTTATTTTATATTGTTATTTTGTATATTTAATTATTCTCTTATCATGCACAGCTGCTCGGAGTGACCAAGGTCATGTGTACAACTGTGTACGTACCTAATATTCATCTTGAATCTCAAATCTACACATAATCTACATATGATGTACTCCCACTTAACATCCTTTAAATTACTGGAGTGTCATTACTAAGTGACACTGCAGTTTTCTGAGTTCAGCTCAGGAGGAGGTGGAAACATAAGAATACAAACAGGTAATAGGTAAACAGCAGAGCGGAGGCTGCTGATCTGACAGAGGCGGAGAGCTTGAGCTGTTCAGAGCAAAGGGCAGAGCAGGGAGGGCAGCTTGGGTCTGCGAATGTGGAAATCTGCAGATGACCTTTGGGTTGTTCCACTGTGCTCTTGAACTGGACATAGAGTATTGATTCTGGCACATGCTCACCAAACAAAAGCAGACAGAAATGTCACCCATAAACGTTGCACCCATCTCTATAATATAATAATTCACAAGAAAAATCTGGACATGGTGGTGAGCCTT
Organism: Isichthys henryi; assembly: GCA_026776945.1. Taxonomy (NCBI): domain Eukaryota; kingdom Metazoa; phylum Chordata; class Actinopteri; order Osteoglossiformes; family Mormyridae; genus Isichthys; species Isichthys henryi. Next base: position 3,121,161 of record JAODJX010000136.1, on the reverse strand, counting down.
TAACATGCAAATCTCACTAATATGAATCATTGTGTTAAGTAAAGCCTATATTACATGAGCAAATGGGACCAAAATTTAAGGTTCCGCTTATGCATTGGTGCAGAAACCAGGTACATGTTCCTTTGCACCACTGATGAAATATTTCCTATCCCCCTTTTCCTCCACATCTGAACTTCATGCATCACAAAGGAGTTACATACAAGTACATGAGTATCTAGCATTTGGGAGTGTTAGGGGGTTAACAGGTCTGTCTGACATGGAGTGGACTTTGGGTGTTTGTGTGGGTGTAACTTCCAGACTGCAGCTATTTGTAAGGCCAGGACAGTGGGTCCCCGTGAGCTTCACGGTTCATTAGGTGACGTTTGTTTACACACCTCCCTTATATCACGGTGCAGATTTTGCCGGACCACTCTGCCACAAACCTGGGCACTGACTGGAACCACATCCATCAACCTGGTCATCTGTTGCAATCCTCAATCATCTGAAAGGTATTTGGAGCAATTTAAAACAGGCACTATTATCCACATTTATAACAAAAAATCTTCTTTTACCTTATTTCTGGGCCCTCATTATGTTCACAGGTTGGCTTCATTTCAGCCATGAATAATTCACACAAAAATTTCACGCTTTATCTCCGCTAAGTGATTTGGCGCTTAAGTTGTGCATGCTAATGGATACGGCTGCAGGTAACACTCTCTTTCTCTTTTGCACAGATGTCAGGGAGATTTGCCATTGTGCTCCTGCTCGCGCTCCAAGGTAAGAGTGGCTCGGTGCATCTCCTGCCACATCCTCCGTGCCGAGTCCTCCCAGGAGCTTGGACCCCTTAGCGATCTGCATGCCTCTCGCTTTTCCCCAGTGTCCCTTTGCCTGTGTGACCTCCCGGAGCCCGACAAGGAGCTCGTCGACAAGTATGACGAGCTGAAGGGGGCTGTTATCAAGAGGATCACGCAAGTGTACAACAAGGCTCACTCCGCCATCTCTCCCCTTCTGGAGGAAAGTCAATATGCCAAGACGGCAAAGGACTACGTGGAAGAAGTACATGGGAGGCCCGGGGTCAAGAGCGGAGTTAAAATTGTGACGTGAGTATCTCCTTATTTCGCTCCCTAGTTGACATGCATTTCCAAAGACTGTAAACATAAAGGGTAATAAATAAGCGACAGTGCTAATTTTTCCAATGAATCTGCAAAACACTGCAGAACTCCCAGTCTCTGTAATTCTTAGGCTAATAAATTTATGTTTCAATGTGGCAAATTATTTGTTAGCAATATATAGTTCAATGCAGATTAGTTATCTAGCAATAAAAATAAATGTTGTTTTGTATGACTCATCTACTTTTTCTTATGCATGGATTTATTTACATATGCATTGTTTTTGGAGATACACAGCTCAGCATGCAGCTGCAGTGCTGTTCCCTGACTGCTTCAGGTTTCTGTTTGGAACTGGGCATAGGGGTGTAAGAGAGGCATTATGAGGTGCCCTGATGATGTCGTCCATGTAGGGGTATGGCTCAGGAAGTCGTGCCATTGGTGGACAAAGCTCGCTCTGCCGGGCTCGGACTCTATGGGAAGTACGTGCGTCCCTACGTTGGACCCTTCCTGGACCGGTGCATCACGAACTTCCGGACTACTCTGGAGAGCGTGTGGCCAGCCGAGCACTGAGAAAACGGATCTGTTGCCACTTACAGGAACTTCTCATCAATAGCTTCAGTTTTACACAACACAACATTCCGATGATAGCAGAATCTGATTTAAAATGCACAAAAGGCTATGCTCTGTATTATTAAATAATTTGCCAAAAATCATGCATAAAAAAGGGAAATTGCAGAAATATTAGAAATTACAGCAAATGCCATATTTCTCAAAAGAATGCAACTTACATTGTGCATGTACATAAATGCTTATTTCCTATTCATATATGAAGCGAGAAACAACAAAAGAGGTCATTTCTATTTGTATACTGAGCTCAATAAAATAATTGCAAATTACAAACTGTTTTAATAGCTGTGTTTAATAGCAAATAATCCCATCTAAAGAGGAAGTCAAGTAAAATTAGGAATATCCCTCTACTGAAGACACTTCCAGTATCATCCATTTATTTCCCAAAACTTGTGTGGGACAGGGCCACAAAAACTTCATATGACATCCATCCACCTTTCATAAACATTTCATAAACATTTATCCTGTACAGGGCCAGAAAAACCTGATGTAACATCCACCCATCCTCCATAACCACTTATCTCATAAAGTCTCGCACAAACTTGATATGACACGTGAAAGCAAACCCTTTCTCCTGGAATTCTAAAAATATGTTTCTGATTGTAAAACAGATATAATCTGCAAGATTATGCAGTAAAACTCATGTAAGGGATATTGACAATAAAGGTTTACACTGGTTGATTAATATTTAACATGGAGAGAATTGTGCAAAACTGATACTGTATCATTTTTATAATCTTTCTTTATTTTTCTGCCTTTTATGCATTTAATATTCAAATACTTCAGTTTAAAAACATTTCTCAAAACTGAAACATTCACTTAAAGATTCATTTCACTTAAACCATGAATTTATCCTTTATTTGACAATTTATAAAATCATTTATTATTCTGTGATTTGCCAAAATCAACAAAAATGAAGCTGCTTAACGGATGTCATACATAAACTGCGAAGTTTCTCTGTTTCCTCTTCCTGCCCGACATTTAAGCAGCGACACAGCAGAGATTTCCTATACACCGACTACAAAAAAGTACTTCACTGGAATATCTCAGCTGACCGAGCGAATTTCAAACAGCACTCGATTTTGTGATGCACTTCAGCCCTGTGTACCGGTCTCCAGGCCCAGGAAAGAGGTGTAGTCATGACCTGTTTTTTCCCTCTTTTTTTGGGGGGGTTGGGGTGATGTGAATGTTGGAGCAAATCCATAAAAGCTAAGAACTGCTAAGTAGACAGACATGTGACTGATTTTTGCACAGAGTAAACAGGCCAATAATGGAAAAGTCATGGGGCCAAAGAGGAAGAGATATACAATCCAGAACATTCCACTATCAGATATCAGGTTCACCGGTGTAGTAAAGTGACACCAAATCAAGGTGATTTTCCAACCAATGCTGCTTGTTTGATGCCAGTGAAAGAGAGACATGCAGAGATCATTTCTTTATTCAGCCTCAGCTGGAAAGCAAAGTGCCACCGTTCACTATGGGGGCCTTTTCATAGAGCTGCCCGCCGTTCCCCTAAAGCGCACATCCAGCTGTTACTTAACTACGAGCTGGTGTTGATTCACAGCAGTCCTAAGTCTAAATCTCCACAGACACGTCACCTAATCAACAGGACAGTACCTGGACCTGTTTGGAAAAGAGAGCTGCGACTATCTGGGCAAAACAGATAAATGAAAAACAGATCTGTTTCTCTGAAAATGTGATCAACAACTGCACCCCCCCACACCCCCACTGTTCAGTACTTAAGTACATTCAGCTGCAATCCACATGCAGACACCACAAAAACAGTCGTAAGCTAGTAGTTTATCAGAAACTAATGCACTTTGACTTCGAATTCAACAGGTCAATGGCTGGGGCCTCATATATATATAGGGTAAGCTACTGATCGCTCTCGGCTGCTATCATTTCCATTACGTTTCCGGCGAAGGAAAAAGGGAACAGTAAGTAGACCTGTTATTCTTCCACTTAGACAACGATATAATGGAGGTTAATGGCACTAAATATGTCCCAAGGAGATTTACAGCCCCTCTTATTTTCAGATAATGTCAATTTAATATCAATGTAATACATATCAGGATTGATACACTCTGCCGATCAGTCACTGTCTACCTGACAATGTAGAATGAACATGGTACACTCTGCCGATCAGTCAAAGTCTGCTTGACTATGTAATATTGACATGGTACACTCTGCTGATCAGTCACTGTCTGCCTGACAATGTAATATCGACATGGTATACTCTGCCAATCAGTCAAAGTCTGCCTGACAATGTAATATCGACATGGTACACTCTGCCGATCAGTCACTGTCTGCCTGACAATGTAATATCGACA
>JAODJX010000136.1:3099738-3117016 GCA_026776945.1 Isichthys henryi | reverse complement strand
TGCCGATCAGTCACTGTCTGCCTGACAATGTAATATCGACATGGTACACTCTGCCGATCAGTCACTGTCTGCCTGACGATGTAATATCGACATGGTACACTCTGCCGATCAGTCACTGTCTGCCTGACAATGTAATATCGACATGGTACACTCTGCCGATCAGTCACTGTCTGCCTGACGATGTAATATCGACATGGTACACTCTGCCGATCAGTCACTGTCTGCCTGACAATGTAATATCGACATGGTACACTCTGCCGCATGCATTTCTTTATGTTGTGGTACTAATAATGGCAATAAAAGGTTGAATTAGCTATATATTTTTAAATTTGAATTTATCACCTCAAATTTATATTCCTTTCTAATAATTAAATGTTATGAATACTAGCTTAGCATAAAACATCTTTCAGTGTCAATACTGGACAGGCATGTAGCTATAAAGACTAAAATGTTCTGCAAAAAGGACTGAGTATGTACGTGAAAATCAGGTTCTGGGACTAAAGTTGATGTAGGCAGGTGGTGGAAGTGCAGTAAGGTCTGCCACCTAGTGGGCAGGCAAAGAAAGTGTCACGTCTATACCCATGATGCTGTAAGCCACCTGTCGCTGTCTTCCCAGGTGAGAGTCTTCACCATGAACAAGCTACTAGCTATTGCTGTGCTTGTTGCTGTGATCTCCTACGGTAACTACAATATCTGCACTGGCCTTTGTTTTTTTAATGATTTTAAAGGACCTAACTGTTAGCTAATTACTTAGCAGCAATTTCTATCACAGACGCATCACACACCTAAGATTCCCAGTATTTTATCATGAGAGAGAATGCATCGTACTTAAGGAGGGTATTACCATTAAACATATTAAGCATTCTGCACAAAGTTTGGCATGGCCTTCATCCGCATGACGCTTTTGAAACAAGACAGTTTCTGGTTGGTGTTTGTATTTAAGATTACAGGTTAGGAAGAAAGCAAGCATGATAGGCAGAGAGGGAGAGAAGGGATCTTCAAGAAAGACAACAAAGTACTGAAATAAATTCCACTGAAATGTTGACAGGTAGCACAGCATCATATCATTCCAGAAGCTGCTCTGATTATTCTGCCTGACTATCCTGACTATTCTGGCTGACACCCACTGATTTCAGATGCTGAGTGCTTACGTATCATAAGAGAAGTTACGGAGGAGACTGGGACAACAGTTGCTGACACATTCTGGTCATACTGGGACAACACAGTCCAGACTGCTAATGGCTGGATGGATCAAGTCAAGGGCTGGAAGCTGGACGAAAAGGCCATGTAAGACTCAGCCAAGCATATAATCTATACTATACAGCAGCCTGTCCTGAGCTGGTCCTCGGTGACCCTAAGATATTCCATGTTTTTTGCTCCCTCCCTGCTCACATCCCTGAGAAGCAGGCCAAGAAACACTGTTATACACGGTTAAAACTAAATATATTGTAAGAGCCCCACAGACTAGAAAACTAAAGTTTATATATCATAGACCTGGACCAATTCATATTTTGCACTGAGGCCATTTATGATAGCTAATGGTTAGTTTGTCAGTTAATTGAGTTTTTACACCATGCAAGCAGCTAGGGCTATACTCATGGTGAAGGATAGGTGATATACAGTATAAAGATTACTAATTACTGAATACCCATACATAAAAAGTTACAAATGCCAAAAAATGTGAATGAATGGATGAGTAACAGAGCCAAGAAAGATCAATGAGTCACAGACCGAAATATGTAGCACATTTTTAAAAAAATTGGTAAACGTGTGTGCTTTGCCCTTCCCAGGGACATGTACGATGACACCACCAAAGCTGTAACCACCTACGGAGCCATCTTGCAGGACCAGGTGTACCACCTCTTCTACACCCATTAACATCTGCTTGCACAGCGTGTACCACAGCCACCCTCCTCCCTCTCAGACACTCAACACATCCATTCCTGCACAGCTACCAGAGGACATTACGCATTGGACAAGAACATGTGTCTGAGTGACACAATAACATTGACCCTATATCAGTGTGAGAGTAATAGTAATAGTTGCCACAGTATCAAATACTCCATGTCTCAGTAAAGGGTACGCATGTACAATGCAATCAACATAAATGTAGCAGAAAATTGTGAATTGCTTCTGACATTGTTGTTCAAAACATGCTGTTCATCTGAGATCTATAAAAAGCATTGCTTTGGTTAATTTCTAACAAAGTGCATTTATAGAAATAAATCAGTGTATTTGTATAAAGTACTGTCTTATGCACCATGAAGATTATTTACTGTAAATTTATGAAAATACTTCCATAATTAATTGAGTAAACTATGCAATAAAAGAAGAGACATTTTCGTTTACAATCATTTTTTGTTGAAAACCAACAGCTCCTGTGAAAAATCATTTAAAATTATTTGTGTATGGACCATTACATAATCCCTGAGATGGACTGTGGTCCATCCAGCTGCCTGCAGCCTCTCACGTGTGCTCCCTGGGACAGAGCCTCCCTACAACCCTGTACTGAGAAAGTGTGTCCAGGTTGGACAGATAGATGCATTTACCATACGTAATTTTCCAGTATTTCTACAGTGTGCATAGAGAGCCTCCACATCGTTTAAAACAAAATACATTATGTGCAAAACATGTATAAAACAAATGCTCAGACTTAAAAAATAACTTGAAAATACAAGTTGAATAACTGTATGCATACACCACAGACTCAATAATTAATACTGTAGATGTACCTTTGTCTTGAATTGCTGCCCTAAATCTTTCTGGGAAGTTTACACCAGTGTAAGATATCTATATACAATAAATGCTTCCTCCTCCTCGCGAGCTTCAGGGATACTGTCATCTCTGCAGACTGACAGTCACACACTGGTCGCAGCTGCTGTTCTTCAGCCACGGTACTGTGCTATGCTTTGACTCACTTCAAACTTCCCTCCCTGATCAAGCTTCCTGGCAGAAGGCAGCAGTTGTTCTCTGAATCTGCCTGTAATAGGAACTGTCCAGCTTCACTCCTATCTTCACTGTGCGGCTTCACTCCTCCCTTCACGACTGCTCTGGGGCCAAATGGGGAGAAACCTTCCATTTGATTCTAGAAACCTCAGGGTGTTGTCTTGTTTCCATGCCAACTTCAATACAGGTTTCCTGGTTTAGAAATTCTCCAAAGTTCAGTTTTGGTTATTTACAGTTCCTTATAATGGTAATCATGTCCCAGGGGTTATTGAAAGCTGGTTCTCAAAATGTTTACATTGTGTAATATATTAAAAAATATTAGTCTCTCCATGTACCAAAGTTATCGACCTAGGGTATGGGGTGGTGACACTTGTTGACCATGGAGGTCTTCCCTTGCCCATGTGTCACTATTATAATTGATGCTTAAGTACATTTGTTTGCATACCGGTAGAGGTGACCCTGTGCTCCATCAGAGGTACATGGACCATAGTTTAAGAACCTGTGAAAATACACAAATTTGTTCTGAAGGTCTTATAGGTTGACTGAGTCTTAAAGCCAATTCATGCTTCAGTTTTACACATGCGCTTTCGGTTGCGAATAAGGGGACGCGATGTACATTTCATCATCAGGGATTTGCTACGGACAGCTGTGGTTAGAGTACGTGTAGCCTAGATTTTTATGTCTAGTGGAATCCTTGCGTAACCATGCACATTGAAAATAATTGATTAGGTATTTCCAGCAGGTGGCAGTGTGGACTTTCACAGATCAGCAGTGAACGGTGGGCGAGTTGGTTAAGAATGGTTGTTGATATTGCAGTAGTTGGTGAGCAACTGTAATTGTTCATATTTTCCTGACACGATACCGAGGTATAAGTTATTTTAAAAAGCAGTACTATTTTGAAATATCAGAGATAAAAATTCTCTGAGCAAGGTGAGTCCTGGCTAATTTTGTCAAAAAGATTTCAAAATACTGCAGTATGCCATAGTACCGTAATACCACCGAAGCCATGACTAATAACTTTGCAGAATTAGAATTTGAATCAAAAATAATTTTATTGATCCCGGAGGGAAGCTGCTTCTGCTATGATAGCATACTGTGAATTCTGGTCTGGAACAGACTTTTATCTTTTTACAGTATGTGCATCTTTCATGGGAATTCCCCAACCAAAATCTCATGAATCCTCTGGTGAAAAAGCTGGAAGCAGACTGCTGCTGGGAATGGTGGTATTTCCCAGATATCCTTGGGATGTAAAAGGAGGGCAGGCTACACACCGTCCAGCTCACACTTATCACTTAAGCAGACAGACCTGAGGCTCACCATTTTGGCTGCCACTTTGATCAGTCTGGTGAGTCTGACAGCGACATGGTGCCACAGGTGCTGCACCTGTTCTGCAAACGCACTGGCGTTATACCTGTAACTCGCCCCTTAAAGAGGGCACCGAGCAGCATCGCCCACCCCAAATACAGAGGGCATCGCCCACCCCAAATACAACTCCAGGACAGGGGGTATCGTGCTCATCAAGTTACCTAAATTGACCCCGTCCTCAGACAGATGAGAAATGGAGTTCCCGCACCAGCAGTGCAGCTGGGCTGAAAGGGAAAAGCGCTCATCATACATACATCTTACTGGCACTAGAACCTGGTATATTTTATTTAGAATGATGCCTTTGCACTCACCAGTAGAGTATCCACAAGTTCTGCATTGCCTGAACCAGCCCATCATCGATCATGCCATCTGCCACCATGCCTACCCCCATCTGTTCACTGACAAGATAGCATGCTCCGGATTTATGGAAGGCAGAGCCAGCAGCTGCCAAGTCTGCCCACAGATTTACAGAAATGTTAGACTCACTCTGCTCTTCCATCATATGTGCCACTGATAAACAACGTAGTACCCCAAAGCCTAACCTTAAGCCTAACCCTAAACCTAACCCTAACCATAACCTTTCTTTCAGGGAATCTCTGCTGGCCTCTGTGTGCAAATGTCAGCTATAGACTGTTTTCCAAGGCTTATGGGTGCACAGAGAGGTGTCTCCTGAATGTCTATGTGCAGGTACCCCATAACATGGACTGGATCGACAGCAGCATTGTCTGGGCAGAGGGATTAACAACATCACACACTGGTTTCCACAGACGCACAAAGAAATATCCAAGCTGTAATGTCCTATTAGTCTTCTTGACACAGTCTTCCTAAATTGAGAGCAAATTAGACCCATATTAGTGTTTCAAAATAAATGCATGCAATCAAACAGAAGCAAACAAAATGAATGCAGCACATGCTGTTCAGGGACTCAACAAATGTAATATTCATATAGGAAATAACACAAATAGATGTAGAAAACCTATGAATATTAATGCCCAGAAATGTATTCAATTAATACAGATGACACAAAAGCCTTCTATGATCTTCATTATCTGAAAAGTCACACAGTACATTGCCTTTAAAACCCAAGCAAAGACTAAAAGAATACACTGTAGTGCCACATTTATACAACACAACAGGGATATAACAAGATTTTATGATGAATAATGAGTGTACTGAAGTGAGGTAGACTGCATAATTAACATATATGCAGCTGCAATTCATATCAAATCTACTGAAGTTAATTCTTAGATTAGCAAGCACTCTATAAATGATGCTGTAATGCTGAGTAAAAGAGCAAAAGCCTAAAGCCTCACAGATTATCTGTGTGAAACACAGCAAAATGCGATATGCGGGAAACGGTAAAACTGCTGTTCTTATTTTATTGATGACTTTGAATTTAAATATAAAGCCTACTTTATTATAACAGCCAAAAGTGTTAAGATGGAATTAATTAAAACACTGCAATGGGGAATAAAACCTCTTCAATTCCTTCATCGACTGCACATTTCAGATCAGAGGAATGACCTTGGAGAGAACTGCTGCCTCCAGAACTGTGGGCTCGATTCCTGTGTGTGTGTGTGTGTGTGTGTGTGTGTGTGTGTGCGTCTGCAAATGTGTGTGTGAGCACTTGTATGTGTGTTTACGTTTGTGTGTGTGTTTGTGTGCGTATATGTGTGTGTTTATGTCTGTACGTGTATGCGCGCGTATAAGTGTGTGCACACGTATATCTATGTATACGTTTGTCTGTGTTTGTGTATGTGCGTGCGTGTGCATGCGTTTGTATGCGTGTGACATTAACATGTTTTCCGTGCATTCATGGGGAGGAATAATGAATATTCCTCGGGTGGTAGCATGTGCCATATCATGGACGGGCATCCCGCCTGGTGCCCTGGCCTGAGGCTCACTGCGACAATGTGGGCAATAAACACCTATGAACAAATACAAGGCTGCATAAGTAAGCAGTATGTAGTCATAACTATTGACCAGCAAGGCTTACCACTACTACAAGACAAACTAAAGCAGGATATCATAATCCTCATCAATAAAACGAGAAACAAAACATATACTACACATTTATCCGTGACTTCACCCACACAATGGTTAGAGGTCGTAACTCAGAAATACCCACTTTGATAAAAAGAACTTGAACAGAACCATCCATGCATGGTGGAAATAGTATTCAGGAAGGCAACATCACAATGGCATAATGGAGATAAAGCACATTTAAATTTATCCATCTATCTTCCATAATCGCTTATCCAATACAGATTTGTCCTGAACATTGAGTCTATCCTCAGGAAGCACAAGACACGGAACATAAGAAACCACGCTTTACATACCAGTAGTGCACATAAACGCAAAAATAGCAATTGAACCCCATATGTTGTTGTTGCTTGTTTATATTTGATTAGTCAAATTTATTTCCATTGGTAAGATGTATTATGGATTTTTTTCCCTGTCATGTTGCCTTGCTATAATGAAGAGAGATAAACGATGAAATTAGACTTATTCCCACTAGGGGGAGCTTCAGCTTCATAATAGCTTGTTTGATGAAAGATGAATAACTGAACGAGCAGGGAAAGATGCTGAGCTGTGAAAGCTGGCATCTCATTTTGTGCCTTTTGTTAGCCATGCTGCTATTATTTGTTAGTGTCGTATGTAGATGTCCCCGTATTGGTAAAGGCAAACAAAAAAAAAAGAGTCAGACTATGCCTACATCACTCCATTAATCTTCCATAACCAATTACCCAGTATAGGGTCACCGTGTGCCTGGAGCTCATCCCAGCAAGCATAAGGCAGGGGACAACCTGGATGGGATGTGGGTTCATCACAGGGTAAGGGACACCCTGAACGAGATGTGGGTCCATCACAGGGCAGGGGACACGCTGGACGAGATGTGGGTCCATCACAGAGCACAGGTCAGGGGACACCCTGGATGGGATATGGGTCCATCAAAGGGCAGGGGACACCCTGAATGGGATGTGGGTCCATCACGGGGCACAGGGCAGGGGACACCCTGGATGAGATGTGGATCCACCACAGGGCACAGGGTAGGGGACACCCTGGATGAGATGTGGGTCCATCACAGGGCAGGGAACATGCTGGATGAGATGTGGGTCCATCACAGGGCACAGGGCAGGGAACACGCTGGACGAGATGTGGGTCCATCACAGGGCACAGGGCAGGGGACACCCTGGGCGGGATGTAAGTCTATCACAGGGCACAGGGCAAGGGACACAGTGGGCCAGCAGCATTTGCACTGGGTAATACAGTCAACCAGATAAGAGAATAAATCTTAGATTAGACCATCTTTCATTGTGAAATTTAAATGATAACTATTAATGCCATTAGTTACATTTCTGCTTATACTGCCATTGATTTAGAAGCTGATCTAAGTCTAATGAACAAAAGTAATCTGTTGTATACAACAAAAATGAGTTTCATTATCAAAAATGAATATTAATGTGACTACCACTAATATGTTCGGTCTACCATGCGGCCCATTTGCAGTTTATTTTAATGCTATAGCTGATTATATTTCAGTCGGTTTTTCTGTTATACTCCTTGCATTTTACCGATAATGCTTGCTGGGTCGAGACTGCTTGCCTGCTGAGCGGTGCTCCAATCCTCTGCACTTGCATTGCAGCCAAAATCCTCCCTAGACCAAAACACAATGCAGTGCCCATGCAAACGTCCTACGTACTGAGATCTCTTCAGGTGAGCAACCATAGTTAATGAAGCTGACTGAAAAACGTCCAGAAAATTGCCAGGGTGCAGAGATCTCCCCCATACCTGAGTGCATGCAGGATGAAGCCATCATCGCTGGCGTGATACATCATGCATTGGAGGTGTCACGGTGCTGCGATGCATTGCAAAAATATCACTCCAGTCTTTAGATTAATGTAACCTTTTCATGTGTATAATATACAATGGATGCAAAGAAGCAGTATTCTTTCACAATACCAATACATGTATATATTCAAAATTTCAGCATGGCTATTTACGGTTACATAGACGAAGACAACGTACAATGTCTGAATACCATCCCCACTTAAGCAGTAATCAGCAGTGCACCTGATGTCATCCTGCCTGTCTTCTCATTGCTGTTTTATCAGTCTCTATAATTCACCACAGCTCCGGGGTTTATCACACCAATTTATAATAGTCTGTGCCGTCGTGTCCAGTTTCTCTAAGCTGCTTCTGCCTGCCTCGCTCTGCCAGTCACTCGGGGGGTCTACAGTGAGCTGAAAGGGGGGACTTGGCTCACGGGAGTATTCCAGCCTTGGGTTTCACTATCACCGGTGCCTCGGGGGGTGACTGGATCAAATCAGTCATATGACACAGCTGAGTTCACACGTACCCATGAAAACACATGGATATAAACCAATAATACGAAAGGCACGGTATTTAATAAGAAAAAAATAACAGCAATAGATCTACTACAGAAAGATTAGACATATACATGTACTTAGAGTACAATATTGCCCTAATCTTACTATATTAATTGGTTGTCTCCTGGTGAGTAACTATTCCTATGTTTTTTTTCCACTGACTAATTCCAGGTTTTCCGCCACCTTAAATAAACAACTGAATCTAGTTTACATACGAAGTTAGTATTCTATCGCAGTTATTTCCAATACAAAATCATTTGCATATTGGTGGCATAGCCTTCATGGTGTAACACACTGCATTAACCCATACAAACTCAAATGGCATTAGAATATCTCACATATATAAATCTGATGAGCTGATAACGGCTTATGAGAAGAATCCTGATCAAAACACTTTCCCGGGAGAGCACAGAGGGAATCCGTGTTGAATTCAGCAGTGCAGTTAATTAACTTCCCAGTGTATCTGTTTTGTGTTACACCACGTATTGATTTTTCCTTTGGTTGCACTGAGAATGCTGGGTAAAACAACATTTATTTATGCATACCACTAGATGGTATCCTCTGATGCCATGCGTGTGCCGAAATTTTATAATGAAGTTAGCGGAACAGAGTCCTGGGAACCTGTCCAGTTTACAGGGTTCAAATGATTTTGCGGGTCAAAATTGCTTTCAGTGGGTGGACAACATTTTGGCTGGTTTTTTGAACGGTTTTGCAGTCCTATACATTTTGTATAGGCTAAAACCAAAGAGTGCATATACTCTATCCAATCAGTCAACGAGACACCCACAATCTGCCAACAATATGAGACAGTCGTGAGCATTAATGTTATTGGTAGTTAATCCTGTATTGTGCAGAGAAGCCTGGCTTCCAGGGGGGTCTAAAATATCTGACTACAAGTCCATCTGTCACATCAAGGCTGCCTAAGCATACACTGTGTAGGCCTATACATGCATACAGACATATATACACGCATATATGCACACACACACACACACACACACACACACACACAGTTTTAAATATATTATACATATGCAGTTTATTCGTAAGCCCTTTTCAGACATTCACTGCCACCCTGAACTTTTCTAGGTGTTACCTGGAGGGTCTGTATGCGTGAATGCAAATGTATAACAGGACATATGGACTTTACCCTGCTAGCTGCCTAGCAAAAAGTCTGGGTAATTTTCAACTAAGCCCCAGGTGTGAATGGAGCAGGAAATTGTCCGGAGAATTCACTGCAAGCAAGTGGGCCTGTTGATGATGTTTCTATCACCAACTGGCTTGACAACAGAAGAATGCAGTCATCCTTGGGTGAAGAAGAGGGGTCATTTACATGAAGATCCCATCGGACACGGCAAACTGGAGAGATCCAGGAATTTCTGTCAGTAACTTCTGTCGCGTACTTCTTTGCATGATGTCCCACCTCCTGCATGCTCTACCCAAGTGCCACGTCTCACCTAAACCAGACACCACCTAAACCAACCCTTATCCAGTTCCTACAAGAAAAGTATGGACTTCTAGTAGGTGTGAACACATCTGGCACGGAGTGTTTCCAGCTGCGTGCCACATCTGTGAGTGGGCAACTCCGAACAATGTCAGGAGTTCATGTGTGAAAATGGCCATAGACTCCCAGTGATTGGAGCATATTCACCAATAAGCTTTCATTTATTCTCCATTTAGACAAAGCTCACAAGAAACTTCCACATACTTCCAGTAAAGCACGGCGTGAATGAGAGTCTATAGGTTGTATTTATCCTTCCTTCAAAGGGAAAATTAATTTATATGTAGTCAAAACTCCTTTGCAATGATTAGTGCTGTGGTTCAGTTAGTATGATAGATTAAATTTTTAATTGCAAATAAAATGATTTTACATTGATATTTTGGCATTCAATTCTTTTGGCAATTTTTTGTGGGAACCCCCTGTAGTCTTAGAGTAATAACTTGTGGTCTGATAAATGACTGAGTAGAGGGTGCAATTGGAGATGGGAAGACAGAGATAGAAGTCTTGCAAGATTTAGGGTTACTGCATGGTAACAGTGATTTTTCACACTGCAGACATTACAGTTTTTCGATTGTTTTGAAGCATTTCTCAAATGAAAATTAACATTTGCAAAACAACAAGTGTAGCCCCACACTATAATGTCACTTCTGCACACCAGAATGTAATTTCTCATTGTTTCACACAACTTTCCAAAGATTTTAGCACATGTATGCAAATAGTTTGATACAATTATCATCGTTTGGCACAATTCAGTTGCTTTAGTTGTGTTGCTCATAATAGATTACGTAGTTTACCACTGTAATAATTTTACACCCAAAACTATATATGTAGGTGATCGTCATGTTAGCCACCACCTGCAAAACAGTTAACCAAGCTTTCAAAATGATTTAAAAATAAATTCCATAAATTGCAGTGCAGTGACACGGCATTGTTGTGTTTTTGGTTGCCACAGTACATGATTTTGTTGTCAATATGTTGTTCTTGAATTGCTGTTTTTGTGTTATGCTGTGTGACTTTTTTGTTTGCTATTGTACTGTGTCTTGAGAAGTTATGACATATACATGCAAGGGCTTTCTCTTGCCAGTGGTGCCAGTGCTGTAATGCAGAGCCTTGAATATTTACTGGATTTTGCTGCTAAACCATAGTGTTATGCTATGTCCATGAACTGTTTTGAGAAAAAGCTTTTATGGTACTGAGAATGTTAAGTATGTTTCAAGAAATGCACCAAAGCTATCGAGAAAAACTGTAACACCTTATCCAGCTCCTTGAACCTTACCCAGCCTCTTTGAGGACCTTACCCAGCATCTTTTAGGATCTTACCCAGCTCCTTTGCAGACCTTACCCAGCTCCTATGAGGACCTTACCTAGCTCCTTAGAGGGCGTTATCCAGTTCCTACAAGGACCTTACCCAGCTCCTATGAGGACCTTACCTAGCTCCTTAGAGGGCGTTACCCAGTTCCTACAAGGACCTTACCCAGCTCCTATGAGGACCTTACCTAGCTCCTTAGAGGGTGTTACCCAGCTCCTACGAGGACCTTACCCAGCTCCTTTGAGGACCTTTCTCAGTTCCTACAGTATGAGGACCTTATCCAGTTCCTATGAGGACCTTACCTAGCTCCTTAGAGGGTGTTACCCAGCTCCTACGAGGACCTTACCCAGCTCCTTTGAGGACCTTTCTCAGTTCCTACAGTACGAGAACCTTACCCAGCTCTTTGAGGACCTTACCCAGCTCTTATGAGGACCTTACCCAGCTACTTTGAGGACCTTTCTCAGTTCCTACAGTATGAAGACCTTACCCAGTTCCTATGAGGACCTTACCCAGCTTCTATGAGGACCTTACCCAGTTCCTTCAAGGACTATATCCAACTCCTTTGAGTTTCTTTTATTTTGTTTTTTTCACTCTGACAACTTCATGTGTAACATATAACAAAGTATAACACATCGCATTGCATTCCTCCGCCTTACCACATCTTGTTGCCTGCTGCTCCTCCCTCACCTCCCTCTGATCTCTATTTTGACTTGGAGCTTTGCTCCAACATCCACCTGAACAATTGCCCACCCACAGACTG
The DNA here is from genome assembly GCA_026776945.1 of Isichthys henryi. NCBI lineage: Eukaryota > Metazoa > Chordata > Actinopteri > Osteoglossiformes > Mormyridae > Isichthys > Isichthys henryi. The sequence continues at coordinate 3,104,744 of JAODJX010000136.1, read as the reverse complement.
AGCATAGCATTCATTCTTTCCCCTCCTCCTTGGCCAACCTCTCTGCCCAGTACTCAAAGCTCCCACCAGGCAATGAGTTGTATCCAGGCTGCCCAGCATTCCCTGACTCCCCAGCATGTCTGAGGCACACATATTGCACCACCTGCCACGTGCGTGACTCAATTCCTGCTCCTTTTCCCTGGGCCTCGCTGCCAGTGCAGGAAACCTCCTCCTATTTCCTCTGCTTCCCTCTCTGTCCACCCTTGAGATTGCAGACCACCATCCACAAAAAAAGACAACCCTGTGCTCCTTACTCACTACCAGTGTACATTCCCCGCATTCTCCCTGCTGGGCTTATCTGCTCACAGAGGAAGACATGGCAGCAGGTAAGAGAGAATTAATAGGATAAAAGGCAAAGGGGGGAAAAAGCAACAACAATTCCAAGAAAAATGCATTAGCACGGTCCAGGAAAGCAGGCCAGAAAGAGAGTGACAGGTTCAGAATCAGCTGATTGTCGTCGAACTGAGCCTGTAGACTGAGAAGACAGAAGACAGACAGAGAGAGAGGGAGGGAGGAAGACAAAAGGCTGAACCACACACTGCACTACAGAGCCTTCAGCCCTCATCTTTGCTGACAGGAGCCAGGCCTGCACCCCGCCGCACAGCCATTAATGGACGCTAACGATGAGGAAACAGCCGCTTTAAAACCCCACCCGGAACAGCCGCAGGGGCGACAGATCCCAGCTCATTAAGGCTAATCCAAACAAAGAGCTTTAACGATTCAATCTCACCAGTTAGAGGCGAAGATAAACAAAGCAGGGGATTAGGAGAACTACGATAAATCTAGCTAATGAAATAAACGTTTCTCTATGCTATGGACGTGCACACCTTCCCCCTTGCACTCTGCACTGCTGTATTCTCGGTACCCCATCTATTGGGGGGGGGGGGCACAAAAGCTGATCTCTCATGAAGAGGCTTTTAACAAGGGTACCTGAGACTGAGGGCTTGCAGGCTGCAGATATAATTACCGTAAAACGTATAGCATAGCCCAGAACTCTACTCAGCTTTTCCCGGGTGACCCTGTCGTGTCGACTTGTCCTTCAAAAGAACATGCTAGACAGCATTTACCCCAACTGACTCGGCCAGGACCAGAGGGATGAATGGGAACAAACCCGGAGTCTGTTGTCTTGTGGAAACAGAAAACCCACATAGCACCTAACAGCGGCTTGAGGCGCTCAGGAACAGTTTGGCCAAAATGGGGCAGTCCACCAGTGACTTCATCTATTTTAATGGTTGGCTGATATATCTCCCCTGAACATGTGCAGCATCTTTACAACCCATGTAAGGTTAACACCAACCAGGTCTCAAAATCTTATCGGCTCTGCCTCAGGCTCATAGCATTCATGGTGTAATTGTCACCAACAAGAGGTGAAATGTGTGCATGTGTACAGTTAACCCGCCGTAGCCATCAAAATGCCAAAGCACTGAGAAAATTGAGATTATGGAACTGTGACATGATCATGGAACACCAAAAACAAAAGAAAGAAAGTAATGTAGTTTTCAGGTTAATTCTACGCACAGAAAGTGTGTCAAAGCTATATAAATATCTACCCACAAATTAAGCCAGCTGGTCAGTGCTGGCAGAAATTTTACTAGGGCTGCATTTCCAAATGTATACGAGCTGCAAGTCTAAAGATCTATTAATATTTCTGCACTCTGGAACATGTACATTTCCCCTTGAGCTGGCAGCACTCATTACCTTCGATACAGACAAGCTGAGCTCTGATCTTGCTCCCAAAAGGCATACTAAGCCACATTTTTAAGTTTCACAAAAAATTGAATATAAAATTATGTATAAATTATGTATATAGGCCAGATCAAGATGAGGAGGATATGCATGAAATATGTGCAATTGTGAATTTTGTAATTTTTTTCTTGTGAAAAAAGCAATAACCACTGGAATTAATGACCAAAAACAACATGAATCATGAATCCCACAATGCACTATCAAGATGAATCGTTAATGCTCAAATAAACTTATTTTCTCAGAGACTTGTGGCTAGTGCTTTTTTCACATGGTAAATAATCTTCGACTTTATTTCTGTGACTGTCTGGACACCCAGAACAAGATTCTGAATAACTTCGAGATACGATCTGGATGATTTACGAGCAATTTTGAACGTAATTCTACCCAAGGCCTGAAACCTGTGCAGAAGTTTAAATCCTTAACGCAGAAGCTCCTGCTGGATGGTTGGGGGTCAGCACATCACAGAGAGTGACTTACGAGTATCTGTTAACTTTAAGAAACTGAAGGAATGTTAAGGGAGGGAATCCATTCCAATGGCTCCCCAGCATGACAGAGTTGCACTTTCTGTAGGCGTCCTACCCAGCTTCTGGGCTGAGCTAAATGAGGCCAATAAATCTGAGGTGGTCATCGGATCAAGGCGAGCCGCGGTGATTTATCACTTGAGGCCTGGCTTTTTGCCCACGGCAGTGCAAGCGCACATCACAGTCATTGAAAGCTCCCTGGTCCGCAACATTGAAAAGGCGTCCAGGATCCATGTAGAAATGACATCAGTGTCAGTCACCTGCCGTTGTTAGCTAATGATACAGGCGTGTGACCTAATTAGTGAAGTGGCTAGCTTACAGTATTGCAATTAGCTAGCAAAGCCATTCCTGATCTGTTAACCAGAATGCACATGTGTGTTTTCATCATAGATAATAAATGATTTGCCATTGATTTTCCATTCTATCTCCTTTTGAGCTAGCTAGTTTTTTTTTTAATACTTTATTCATTCAGAAATAGTACATATGACTTTTTAGGTTTTCACATACACCACTTTACTTTCCGTGAGAGACATAGACTTGAGGTCAGAGCACAGCATCACCTAGCATGGAGCAGTTTGCAGAAAGTTATGGTTTAAGGGCCTTGCTCAATGGCCCAGTGGTGTTACAGCTACTCTCATGACCTTCTGTACTTAGCCATACATCATCCCAGCCAGTGGAGAAAAACTTTTAAAGCTTCAGAAGATACACAATCTCTTATTCTCCCAGCAGAGGACTGGGAAAGCATTTGAGTATTATCTGGAGAACGTAGGAGCGACGTACCGTTGGCCAAAGACCCATATAAACTATGCAACATATAACATGTCTGTTGAAAACATCCAAGTTGAACATTCTTTAAAATTCACTCAACAAATAAAAACTTGCTTGGGACAATAAAGACAAGGCAAAATGGTAGAGTGTACCTCCATAAATAACCAGTGAACTGTCGACATTGCTGCATATGTAGCTATTGAACAGAGCGCTGAAAATCTGAGAGTTTATGTAATGGAGAATTGTACTTCTGACACTGTCATAACACTGTATTAAATTAGTGTTGCTAGTTTGATTTATCTCTGAATTCCACAGTCCACCAAAAACCATAAACATCCCCAGTATCTCACCGAAGGACACACTAGCTCAAAGTGTGTGTGGGTCATTAAAGAGCAAGAGTCAGTAATGAAAAAAGGGTTTGGTGCAATATCCCATTAATATTCAGTTATCAAGGATCAGATATGTTATCAATTTATATTTGCCCTGTGAACAATGAGCGAAAACAACAAAATATATACAGGAACACCACATAAAAAGGAAAAGAAATACATTATAATTACAAACGCAAGTACTAAGGTGAGCCTGATTAGACTGGATTACAGCAGTATGTGTGTCAGCTGTAACAGAGGACTGACACTCAACACTTCGATATATGAGGCTTCAGAACAATGTGAGGCGGCTAACAGAGCCCCAGAGGGTTGGTGTCTGAATCACAGCTGCTTCAGTCACAAGTGGGCTAGATGGCAACCTGACAGGGAGGCTGTTGTAAAACCACAAAAGCAGAGTCTGAAAAATGAGCACCCAATCAGCACCTTTGTGACCCAGTCTCGAAGAACTTTATGTTTAGAACTTCAAAAAACTGAAATTTATGGCACGGTTGCTGTTCAGAAACCATTTGTATCTAAGGCACATAACCTTGTATAAGAGGACCCCGAGCAACAGAAATAGTAGCATGGTCTGATGAGCTGATAGGTCCTTCCTCATTCTGGACAGAAGTACGTGTAAAGAAGACAAAAAATGCCTCGAAAATATTGGTAGGGCAAACCCTGAATCACTAGGTCCGATGACTGCTCTGCATTGGCATTTACAAAACATGTGATTTAGTGAACCTAAGTTGAACTTAGTTTTTGCAAATACATTCATCACCCTGACCCATCCACAATCCATGGACAGTCACCTGTTTCCCCTGACTTGCCCTTCCTGGTGGCAGCCAGGAAATGACTATATTACTGTGCTCCATCCACAACACATTTGTTGTTGGCAGGTAATTAAAATATAAACATAATGAGATAATGTTAGACATTTGCAACACCATCTGTGGGAGACTGAGATTTCAGCCTTGATGCAACCTGCCGTAACATAAAAGGTTCTTCTGGCTTTGGTGGCTTTTAAAAGATGCTTCACTTTGTCCACATCATGAATGAGATAGCCAGGAAGGCTTGGAGTTACACTGGTTTGTAAAATGGACCCTTGGCATCTACAGGAAACCTACCTCACAGTGCAAAGGAGAGACCCGGCATGAACATTCAGCAGGAATAAAAAATACCATAAAATTTTTGTTATTTTGTGCGACCAGCAGAATAATTATATCACCGTTGGGGCCTTGAATAAGACTATTGATCCTCCGCCTCACCCCTACGTCGCTAATGTGAATGCCTCGGCTAAGTTATATGAAATAACTCAAGACTGAGCTGAATTGTTTTTTCATGTATAAACAAAATTTTCATTTAAGCCCAATTTTTCCAGGTCAGTCCATTCACAGGCAACCCCTACTGTCTTCTCAGGATTCCCATAGACTTGGAGAGTCTCGGCTTGGGATGAAGAGCACGGGGGGGGGGGGGGGGCATTTGGCTTTAAACCCGCCAAAAATACCCAAAAATGGAATTTTTGGAAGGTGTTTGTACGAATATAAACAGTTATACAAAATATAAA
>JAODJX010000136.1:3067554-3091652 GCA_026776945.1 Isichthys henryi | reverse complement strand
CTCTGTAGCTGGATGTTTGCTGAGCAGCTCTGTATCCTCCTTGGCTTTCTCGGACTTCATCTCCACCACAATGTCATTTTTTATATCCCCGGAACCACTGCAACAGAGGAATTCAACACAGTCAATGAGCAAGGGTACGAGGCCAGGCGAAGACCCGGACAGAGCGACCAAACAGTGCGGCTCCCATGACGCCTCGGTGTCTATCACTTACACTTCTTTCTTATCCTCTTTCCCGCAGGGCAGCTTTCCGTTCTTCTGCAGGCAGTATAACAGAGTGACCAGTAGGAGGAGCAGCAGCACGCACACTACAACTGCCACCACGACACCAGCGGCGCCGCCCTGCTGCTTGTCAGCTGTGGCACCAGAGAAGGAGGGGAAGCATGGAGGGAGGTGAGTGGAAAAGGGTGGATAGGGTGGGTGGGGGAGGATAGAACCCTGCTTTACTACATCGATACTGAAAAGATAATGAGTCTAGGGAAGAACACTGATAGAGCAAGACAGTGGCAGCTATCTATGAACAAACACAAACACACACACACACATACACGCAGCCTGAGAAATGCATAATGGACGAGGTAGCTCACACAGACTGACGCTCACAGGCACAGGCACAGGCACGGCTGCCTTGTTACAGACCTGATTTAAGCATGGGATTCCCTTTGAGCAGCATATCAAGAAAAAAGATGAGGCTGAGTCTCACAGTACAACAGGAACAAATAGTCTACGACTAAGCGAGGCCACACCACCACCTCGAGACACAGCAACACACAACGTTGGCAACACAGCAGGCAAAGCGGCAGACCAACAGCACGACATGGCAAGACAGCGGAGTGTCAGAGAAAACCGTGTGAAGAGAAGAGGAGGAAAGGACACCACAGGAGAATAAGAGACGACATTCTCAGAAAAGAAGGAGAGAAGGACATAGAACAGAACCGAAATCTTTATTGCCCCAGGAGGGAAAACTGAGGTGTCCACAAAATATTGGACAACAATGACAAATATAGTTTCTACAGTCCCTATACAATATATAATTTACAGAGTGCTCAGTAACAGTACACAATGTGCAATGTACAATACACAAATACAGTGCTCAATTACAGTATATACAATATACAATATACACTGCTGAGAGAGACCCAAGGAGGTTAGAAAAGACAGATGAATGTCTACCTCTGCCCGCACCACCGTTGTCTGTGGAAGATTCTGGAACACAAATAGAAAATCCGATTAAATATGACTGACAGTAGATCACAATTAAAAACGAGAATAATGGAAGCACCCAGACCTTTGCTAATGACAACCATGAACTGTCGGGTATCCTTTCCATGCTCATTTGTGGCTTCACATGTGACCCCGCCATTAAGCACGGTTTCTGTAGCTTCAAGCGTTATTGTGCTAATGATCTTGTTCTCCTGGATCATAACCGCCTGTCGGATGAAGAGGAGCTTTTTAGCACACCGGGATTAAGAAAGCACACTCAGGCTGGACGTAAGATGCACTCTGGAAAAAGGATGTAAGTTGGAGCCACAAACCTGTTTGCCTGAAGGAGTCCAGGAGAACTGAGGGTCAGGGTATCCATAGGCAGAGCAGGAAAGTGTCACAGTTTCACCCATGTTTTGTATTTTGGCCTCGGGAGCAGGAGCAATCTCTGGCTTTCCTGAGAGAGAAACAGAGGGCAGGTTTAAGGTGGGGTTAGAAAGCAACAGAATGTGGGGTTCAGGTAGGATCCATAAGCAAAATAATGTGGGGTTCAGATGGGGTTAGTAAGGAATAGAAAGTAGGGTTCAGTTGATGTTGTAAAGAACAGAAATCAGGGTTCAGGTGAGGTTAGAAAGAAACTGAATCCGGGGTTCAGGTGGGTTATTAAGGAACAGAAAGCGGGGTTCCAGTTGGGTTAGTAAGGAACAGAAAGTGGGATTCAGGTGGGGTAAACAAGGAACAGAATGTAGGTTTCAGATGGCGTTAGTAAGGAACAGAAAGGAGGGTTCAGGTGAGGTTAGTTAGACAAATAGCGGGGTTCCAGTGGGGTTAGTAATGATCAGAAATTGGGGATCAGGTGGGGTTAGTAAAACAGAAAGCAGGTTACAGTGGGATTAGTAAGGAACAGAAAGTGTGGTTCTGGTGGGAATAGTAAGACAGAAAGCAAGTTTCAGGCGTGTCTCAGGGTTATGTTTTTTGTCAGACAGCACAAAACACTAAAGGAAATCCCAGCTGGTCCTAGTTCTAACTGTTCCCTTGACCCCAAATCTTGTGCTTTTTTCTGTGTGCTGTGACTCCTAAGTTCAAAGCATCAGATGACATCACTATGTTATTTAATTTCACCCACAATTGATGAGAATTACTTTTGTGAAATGTGGGAACAATGATCCAGGATAGTCCCCATCCGAGTTTGGTCAAGAGATGGATTAGGGAGAGAGGGGAATAGTGTTTCGCTAGGAAATAGGAATACATAAATTCACAACATTTTTAAAAGGCAAAACCAAAAAAAAAAATTAATTCCCAACTCTTTGAGGCCCAACATAGACCTAGTTTCACTCCACAGAAACACAAAAGCAAGTCTTCGTTTAAGATTTTTTAAAATGTGATTTTATAGAAATCAGTCAATTCCACTAATATGCACAAACCAGTCTATTTAATTAAGGCCTCAGGTGGATCAGAAGCCCTAAAGAATCATGGTCTGCGAGAGCTAGGATGTAAGATGCAAGCGTGCAGCACTGGGGACAGGAGGCTGGCTTACCTGAAACCCGGACCGTGACATTGCCTCTAGCATAAAGCCCGGGGACAGTGAACACGCTGCTCTCGCAGATGTAGAGTCCCGTGTCTGCATACGATGCCGAGTTTATCACCAGCATACCGCTGTTGGATAGTTTTGCTGTCCCCTATTTGGAATCACATTAAGAAGCGGAGCCAGGGAGAGAGTCAGGTCTCCTAGCAAGGAAGTGATGTGGATCTGCACAGGTGCTGTTTAGGGGGTGATCAGTAATGGGGGATAGGGCATGCATCTACACAATTTTGATCCATTGATCTTGTAAGGGCTTTTCCTAGTCAGGGTCAACCTGCAGTCTGTCCCAGGCAGCACAGGACACTAAACTGGGGAACACCCTAGATGGAATGCTAACTGATTCACAGCTAACTGCTATTCAGGAAAAGAACTCAACTGCAAATATCTTGCTATTTGTTTTAATTAGATTATAATCTGCCTTACAAAGAGTCAAAGAGAATGGCCTCCAACATAAGTACAGTGTGTGTACAAGTGTGTGCGTCCCCAAGTAATTTAGGGCACTGTCACAAAATATTGCAAATGGATTAAACTGCACGCTCAGTGTGTAACACAACGAAAAAAAAACATGAGTGCAGTCATTGAGCACATCAGGAAGCAGTGAGCCAGTGCAACGACATATATCTGGCTTCCAAGAAATGCTGTGATGATGGAACCTGGAGGAGTCTCACCTTCTTCCACTCCAGCGTGTGAACATCAGAGCCCTTTGTCTTACACTGTAACTGGATGCTCTCCCCAAGAGGCACAACAAGGGGTCCAGCAGGAGTGATCTTCACTGGATCCAGATCTACAGAATGGGGGAAGAATAGGCATGGTGGTGCTTATTTTAAGTTTATTTTAGTCCTTAACCCTCTGGAGTCAATGGCATTGTCAGTGATGCCGCGTATCTTTCTCGTATATTTCAGTTCATAACTTGCTGAAATCTTATTGTACAAACATGAAAAACGCTGACCAAATCCGTAATCTGTCTTCTTTTCAAAACGTCAATTGTTAGAAGTATGAAAGTTTTTTAAATTAGGTTAAATCGGCAAAAACGTAAACCATGTCACCTTTCTTTGTTTCACCTGCATCGTGGGCGTGTAGTGCCACCCTAACCTGAAGATCGCTATTCGCATTCTAAATAGCCACATTTCCACGTATTCAAATCGCATTCGCATGGTAAATTCATGAACAACGCAACAGTGAAACGCGATCCAGATACATCTCGATCAGCACCATAAAAGGGGGGGGTGGCCAGGTGTGAATGGCTCGTGCATACTGTACACATGAAAGTTGCTACATATTCAATTAAAGGAGCCCAGAAATAGTGACATGAGGTTTTTCTTATTTATTTATTCAACTGAATGTTGCAACTACACCATTTAGTCATCTTCATGTAGCCAAACCTTTGATGATCAGATATCTGGGATCAAAACAAACTGCCACCATTGCTTATTATGTACTTTTATAACATTTCTGCAAGTGTTCCAGACTGCATTTTGCAATGTCTATACTTTGATGTCAAATTACAAACTTCACACAAATCTGACATATTTACAAAGTACACTAAGATTAAGATGAGTTTAATGCCAAAACAAATATATAAGATATTTAATAAATATATAATTTATTTGCCATGAATTAAGTTTGTGACCATGCCCCAGTCAATGAAAGTGTGTTCCCTACCCCTAGACCCCAGAGGGTTAATTACAGAAATGATAGACATAAATATGATGCTGATGGTAATGCTAGCCAAGGGCTGACACTTACAGTGAACGAAAAGTTTGAGCTCTTTGGTCAGCTCAATATCCTTCGCATCAAAGTCCAGAGCTTCACATCTATAAGTCCCATTGTCTGCCCGTGTTACAGAATGCAGGGTGAGCAGTCCATTAGTAGCATGCTTCGGAGTTTCTTTTCCCTAAAAATCATGGACAGAGAAGAGAACTTCATGTTAGAAATGTATGGTTTTCCTGCACTCTAAGGATATTTCACATTTGTTCCCCTATGCCCCACTGTCAGCTATGAGCTGTATTCTTACTGTTATTCTCTAACTATGGCAGGAAATCAGATGGATCTTCCAGGAAGTCAGAGGAAGACAAAGCTGCCTCTCCACCCTTACCTTATCAATAAAGGTGAAATCGTATGTCGGTTCAGGGTTGCCATCAGCCTTACACTTCATCGTCACGTTATCACCCTCCTTCACTGGCACAGAATTCATGAGGCTGAAGGTCACTTCCTCTGTGGGATCTGATCAATGAGAAATAAAAAAGATATGAAGATGGACAGAGAGGCCCAGTGGCAGTTTTTATCACTGCTGTTTTCCTCAGGGCAAAACATCAGACATCATATTTAACCCAGTAATGTTGTCTGAGAGATTTTGCACGAAGATACACAATCACTGAAGGTTAGACAAATGCACTCGAGTTGTTACTGTGATTTTATTTCATGACTGGTGTCGAGATAAAGTGAAATTTCTCTGCAGACTTGGATTCGCTGCAAGACAATTATTTTGACAGAAAGACAAACCAAACAAATAGTAGCTCCAGCAGCAAGAATAATCTTTATGTCAGGGTTTCCCTAATTCTGGTCCTGGAAGGCCAGTTTGCAACACAGTTAGCAGATTTCCCTGCTCAGACACAGCTACTAAACCTGCTTATTAGCCAAGTTAGATGTGTCTAAGCAGGGAAATCTGTATACTGTTTTGGATTCTGGCCCTCCAGCACCGTAATTGGGGAACCCAGCTTTATGCTGGGGTGTTCTTATGTAGGAGAAGTGGGAAAAGATTTACTCTGTGCTAGTAGGTGCCACAGAATACAAGCAGTGGGAGGCCAATAAAACCAGAATCATAGACATTTTGTATCAGTAGGATGGGGCTCATTCAGTTCGACCCAACTGAGCTGTAAGCTTCAGCTGTTAGCTATGTTACTGAAGGCTTCAGAGAGTCGATGAGAACTGCGTGACTCACAGAGGAGGTTGAGGAAGAAGTCCTCAGAGTTCTGCTGTTCAATCTCGTCATTGGGCATGCTGAACTCCACAGTGCAACGGAAATTGGCGTTGTTGTCCTCCTTTTTAGGCCGCAGATAGAGGGTGCTGGACACAGTGAAGAGACCTGAGGCCTCCTTCACCACGCTGGAGACCATGAATGTAGCTGAGAGGAGGGCAACAGGAAGGAGGGACAGGGAGAGATTGCGGTGATCATCAGCAGGGCTCAACACCATGGCAAATTCCAGCTGACATTTTTTAAAATGCCACACACATGATATGTAAAACATAGCCAGCATAGTTTTTCTTCCTCAGTTAAAACATTTTTCTATGGACACATTTGTCTGTGTATGGACATGGGGACAGTCCCTGAACATTGTCATCATCACCATTGTGTTACATTTCTGAGAATATTATTAATAACAAAGCTATGCTCACGCTCATTGTGGTCTTTGACTTCTGGGAGCGGATTTGAGTTCTTGTACCAGATGAGGCGGGGTGCTGGGAAGCCATTCCGGCTGGTGCACTGGCCAATCTGGTACACAAAGAGAGCCAAAGTGAGGCGGGGTAAACAGAACAGCATTATGGGAAGTGCATTCCTGCTGGATTCTTAAAACTATTATCCAATCGACAAAAACAACAGGCAGGTTATACTATTTGCAAAGAAATAAAAATACATGAAATATACAACTTTAATACAGCCAGAGTTCTTTATACTAAGATGGCAACTCCTTATAGTTGTTCCCCCAGAAGATCTACAGTCTTCATTTCTAAAAGAGCAGACTGACCTGTAGCACAGGGCAAAACTGCGGCCTTTTTGAGAGTGTAAAGCAGGCTCACCTGAGGGCTGGGGGTCTGATCCACAGGAATGGGTTGGCTGGATCCTGCCACCACAGGCCTCTCCGGTGCAACTGGATGGAAGAAATAGGGACGTAGGACGAAAAATGAAAAAGTCTGCAGTGCATCAGGGATGAGGGGCACCCCTGGAAGCTCTTTGGTTTACTTGATACCGTCCAGTGCCAGAACTTGTGTTGACCACTCCTATCTCCTATGTTCAACACAATCCCTACGTAAGTTTATATAGCTTCAATGATCAGGGCACCTCACACATCCAGTCCAAATCAGTAATGCTATTTGTTTTTGAGCCATTACTATAGAATTTATTTATCTATTTTTTATTGATACTGTCTATCAATATCTAAATATCGTTTTACTCTCTAAATGTGTGTATTCAGCTACCGTAAACTTGCAATTTCCTTCAATATTAATAAAGTATCTTTGTCTGCATGTCTGATAGTGTCAGTTACTGAGATGCTGAGACAATTGCAAATAACCGCACACATTGCAGATGTATTACTACTTTAATATGCACTGAATACATCTTCAAAATTCACACAGACAGTTACTACTGTAAATATAGTTATGATTGTTACCCTGCCAAGTCTGGTATGAACGACAGTGATAAGAGATAAAGAGCACAAAGTATACAATTCACATAGCAGTGTACTCCGTTTCTTCCTGCCGCTCAAATGCAAGGTCACCGTATCCCTGCTCTCAGCTGTCCCCCTCGCACCCCCCACATAAAAATAAACACCCGCCATTAAATAACATTCAGTATCTATGCCCTGTTGAAAACGCTTTCACCGTCCCTCAGTTAACATCACCTTCCAGCTCTGTCCTAGTTTGACTGGCCCTACAAGGTCGCCACTTTGTTCAAAAGCTGGAGAAATTCCTCATATATTATTAACTCTGACACTAAACAGTAGAAAAAGAGGGTAACCAGACTAGGAGAATAAGGCATTCTGGGAAGTTTAGCGATAAGGGGATATGTGCTTACAATGACTGATGAGCAGTAATGGCCAAATCTATGTTCTTTTGGGTGTTTCAAATCGCTAATATAAACACTCTCCAAATCCCATTGTTTTAAATAGGATTCACTATTTCTCAGTGAGTCTGTTTCTTTAACACCTAAAGGCAGACCGGGAGGGATTCAGCACTGTTACACGAAGGGGACAGGCAGGGTAATGCACACACCAGCAGATGCCTACTGGGTAGAGGGGTGACTCTCTCACAATTGTGACCTGGGGGCTATGAAAATTAACCTTTGGATTAATCAAAATGACCCTTTGGAGGGCAATGGTCAAAAGACTGATGCATAGTAAACATGACAGCTGGAAATAGAGCAATACTCAATTGTGACCAATGAAATCTGATCTGAGGATAATTAAATAGGAAAAAGTAAAGAAAAAAACACATTTAAAAATAATGGCAATGGCAAGAGTGATCCATATAGGTGTTTCTTAACCTACTTTTTCATGGCACATATAAATAAATTATAAATATTTTATAAAATCAACGAACACTGATGTTCGCAGAGCATTGATAGAAAAATACTGAACAATAATCAATACATCTAAACACTGTATACCGAAAATTGGTACGGCATCTCTCTCACACAAAAACAATGAACACTGTACTCTGAACACTGACAGGGTGAGGCACTCGCAGAAAGACAATGAAGATAGGACATTAAAAGGGTGGGACACACAAAAAAATGAACACTGACATGGCGGGGTACTCACAGAAAAACAATAAACACTGTCCACTGACATGGCAGGGCATTCACAGAAAAACAATGAACACTGCACACTGACTCGGCTGGGCATTCACAGAAAAACAGTGAACATTGTACACTGACAGGGCTGGGCATTCATAGGAAAACAATGAGCACTGATAAGGTGGGGTTCTAACAGAAAACCAACAAACACTACTCTGACAGGGTGACGCACTCAAAGGAAAAACAATGGACACTAACAAGGTGGGGCACTCACAGAAAAACAATAAACATTGACAGCGGAGGGCTCTCAAAGAAGAACAATGAACACTGACAAGACAGGGTATTCACTGGAAAACATACCCTTAAACATAAAACCATGAACACACAACATTGATGTTCACAGGGAGAGAAGTAAGGAGCATGCACTGATTACAGTGCGTTGTCGCACCCAAAACACAACAAACCACCTCAAGGATTAGCACCTGAGTGCAGCCATGTGGCAGGTGATACCTCAGCACCACACTAGTCCAAATGGACCCGTGTGAGGTTTCTTCCAGTGGCTGGAGTGCCAATCCTGCCACCAATTCCCAAGTTACTCTTTGTAAGTCAGAGGAGCTCCTTATAGGGCTGGATGTAGATTAACATTATACAATTGCAGGTTAAGGACCTTGCTCAGGGGCCCAAAGGATTAGAATCACTCAGGGCATTAACGGGACTAGAACCAGCAACCTTCCAGTTGCTGGTACAAACCATAGCCTAAGAGATACCACTCCGTCTCAGAGAGGGCCATTCTTAAAAAACAATGATCACTATTCACTAATCACTAATGATTACAGGGCGGGGCAAGAACAATGCGCACTAACAGGACAAAGCACTCACAGAAAAAAAACACACTGTACACTGACAGGATGTGGCACTCACAGAAAAACAATGAACATTGGACACAGACAGGGCAGAGTTCTCACAGAACAACAATGAACACTGAACACTGACAGGGCGGGGCACTCACAGAAAAACAATGAACATTGGACACAGACAGGGCAGAGTTCTCACAGAACAACAATGAACACTGAACACTGACAGGGCGGGGCACTCACAGAAAAACAATTAACACTGAACATTACAGGGTGGAGCAATCACTGAAATGCAATGAGCAGAATACATTGACAGAGTGGGGCTCTCACAGAAAAACAATGAACACTGAACACAGACAGGATGGGGCACTCAGAAAAACAATGAACACTGGACACAAACAGGGCGAGGCTCTCATAGAAAAATAATGAAAACAGGGCACTGACAGGGCAAAACACTCAAAGAAAAACAATGAACACTGAAAAGGCGGGGCACTCACAGAAAAACACTGAACACTAACAGGGTGTAGCACAGCAAAAATGAGCACTAAACACTGACGATTACATGGCGGTGCACTCACAGAAGACACTGAGCTTGGTAGTTGCCTCTCCGGTCCCAGAAATGCCTGCTGTCACCTGGCAGTGAAAGCGCCTTTCGTCTTCCACCCTCACTGGAGAGATCAACAGTGAGTTGTTCTGCCCCATGGATACCCGGCCCGAGAGCTGGTTGCCCTCATCAATGCCTTCAGGCATGCCTGACACAGTCCTGAAGGCCACCCGCTTTCGTGAGCCACCCTCCTCCTAAGAAAACACAGGAAGAAAAATTTAAATGAATTATTCATGCCCAACTATTGTTTTTAAATTTTCTTTCTAAGAATCATTCCCAACTGCACTGGAAATCATTGGTGAACATTATAGAACACTAAGAATTTTAG
Organism: Isichthys henryi; assembly: GCA_026776945.1. Classification (NCBI taxonomy): domain Eukaryota; kingdom Metazoa; phylum Chordata; class Actinopteri; order Osteoglossiformes; family Mormyridae; genus Isichthys; species Isichthys henryi. The sequence continues at coordinate 3,081,569 of JAODJX010000136.1, read as the reverse complement.
CAATCTAATTTGTGTTTTGCTGTAGGGGATTGTGATATTGGCACATAACAGGAACATTACAGAAACGACACTGACGCAGCTGGTATTAGAACAGGATCTCATGGAAAATGTGAGAGCGACAAAAAAAAGGAAGTTATTTAAACATTTTTTAAAAATGCTATGGGGGGTAACAGAAAGGGGAGGGGCATGTGGAACAACAGCTACGCGGGTAGCCAAGGTCACGCTGGCTCTGGCGGGTAACTCACAATGAACCATTCAATGAAGGTGTTGCTGTGGGTCACCGGCGAGCTGAAGGAGCAGGGCAGGATGGCTGTCTCTCCTTTGATGGCGTCCACTTTTGGGGTCACTGTCACCATCACTGCGCACCAGCAGTCTGGTGAGGGACACGGGGAGCAAGGGGGTGAGTGGTGCCTTGTGGGATCTTAGAGGGCAAGACAGGAATGGCAGAGAGTGTGTGAATGAAAGACAGAATGTGGGAGACAGAAGTGGCCAAGGCTTCTAGGGTCATAAAGAAATCTACGCTACCCTAAAGTAGTATCAACACTGATTATGGTGTTAAGGAGGCCCCAGAGACCTGAAGCACATGGTCCATTGCATTATGCATATACATGTAGTGCTCAGAACAGGTAGGTGGCGTGGTTTTTAAAGGCTCAGACTGAAAAACTCAGTACACTTCTCGCATTTGTGCTCTCACACTCCTGGGGTACTTATCCTGAAAACTAAATAGGCAAAGGACTATATTTGGGCAGCTTTTCTGGGTAGAGGCACCTGCAGATCGACCGCAATTTGCGCTGTAGACAGCCTTGGAGAGAAACCTGCCTCAGAGCAATTTGTTGAAAAACAAGATCTCTCTTCCCACACTCCAGTTCCTGCTGTGAAATCCTGTCCCTGGGGGGGCCACAAACGAGGAATGAGAGGTGCTGCTGTCCAAGTGCCAGTATCTCTCCTCAGACACGCCTTTCCTCTTTCAATTCCATTTCCTTCTGGAGGACAGAATGGTATGGTGACCCCTCTGGTTCCCACCATACACACCCCTCGACGCCAAAGCAGCCCGCTCCCAACGGCCATGGTGCCACCCCGTATGTTACAAGTCCTCAGAACGGCTCAGATTCAGGGGCAAGGAGACAGGTCAAGGAGACAGGGCAAGGAGATGGGGCAAGGAGATGGGGCAAGGAGACGGGGCAAGGAGATGGGGTGAGGAGATGGGGCAAGGAGACGGGGCAAAGAGATGGGGTGAGGAGATGAGGCGAGGTTGAGTCCCCTGTGAAGCAGTGAGAGCTGACTAAGCACTTACATAAGCAGAGGCTTTGATCAGTTTGGGGAGATCAGGTGGGCTGGATCAGAGCAACTGCTAAGGGGATGTCTCTTATGCACAGGGGGGTGACTACTCTGTGTTAGACCACAGATTTGTTCTCACGGGGGATGGGTGGGGGCTATATTTACTAAGCAGATAGTTGTGGTCAGGGCTAAATCGGGTCGTGCTTGGAGCGCATGCAGATCTCAGGGATCGCTGGTGTGTGGAACTTCCTGGTCAGCTAATAAAGTGAGTTTAAATGAACTTTGTTTGTAACAGATGAGATGCGCACTTGGTAGGCAAGTTTTTTTTTATTATTTACCCTTTATTTAAGCAGGTTAATCCCGTTGAGATCATAGATCTCTTTTACAAGGGAGACCTGGCCAAGAATGCAGCAACACAATCACAACAAAACAACACATTCATGAACACATTAAAATTTGCTCACTTAAAACACTTGCATGCAGACAAAGTAGATTGCAATGATATCACCATGGCTTTAAAATCCTTCAATGGAACAAGGGGGGACAAGTTAGCAAAATTTAGCCCTGTCAGTCACATTAAGTGGCCATAATTCATGGGTTATTATTGAAGTATATGTGGTGTGGTACATTCTGCTAGAGATTATACGTGGTTTAGTGGGTGTCGGCTTTTCGGAAAAAACTGCTTCAATAAACCAGTGCAGAAAAGCAGCTGGTGGTCAGTCTGCTCTACTGAATGAAAAATAATGTTTTGGCAGCTTCAATCGAGACAGTCCAGTTACTGTCTTATATTGAAAAGGCTGTTCCTGTCTGATCTCCACTTCAACTTTGCAAAGGAATTTATGGTCATTTGACAGACCAAAAGACACCTCCTGTCGTCACCCTCGCGTGAGTGGGAAGGGCAAACAAGTCCGTACTGGGGGGTATTTTAGAGCCAGGGCTGTTTACATGTTCTGCCACGTGGGTTTGCGACATTCCTTGGGTCGGTCCAGTAACGTGCTCCGCATCGTCTCTCAGCAGCGACTGCAACAATAGGTAGGTTTTGAGCAGATGCTAAGTTTGGATGGGAAATGAGGGCTGAGAGGAACCGAAGTCCTTGAGGAAAAAGTGAGGCACTATTGATACCAGAGCCTAAGCGAAATGCTATGACTTCTCCTGAAAGGCACACAAAGTTAATGGATGCCAATGAGAGCGGCACACAACACAGACGCGGCAACATCTCTGCCTGCGCGTGAGGCCCACCTCTCCCACCACTCCCAATTTCACCCCAGGAGCAGCTGTGCAGACAGAGAGGGGCAATTAGGTGATAATTAGTGCCCCCTCCGTCCAGTCTCATCCCACAGCGGGGGAGACGGGGAGCTTTCGTTAACCAACGAAGGGTGGATAATCGGATTTCTATGAAGAAAGGGAGAGAGCGAGGGCGGGGGGGAAGGGCGAGGGACAGATGGGGATGAGACAGTCTCACTGTGACCCGCAGACGCTCTGACAGACTCTCATACTGTGTGCGGAGTGACACGCTTTCATGTGCAACCACACGTGTACTATTCACAGGCAGAGTGAGACGTGCGGTGGCGTGCACTCACACTCACACACAGCATTTAAAAAAATCAAACGGATCCATCCCAATCCATACTGCAGCTTCTCACTCCCAAAAAACCAACAGAACCTCTGGGAAACTAAAGAAGGCTTAAATTTAATATCATTAAGGCTGAAACTGCCTTCATTATTAATAGCTATTATCTTGTTTGCTATCCTTTAATGTTTCCCAAACAATTGCACACCCTCAGCCCTGTCACAGGATAAACAGAGACTTATTCCTGCCTCATTGTTGAAGGGCGCCTTCCATTGTTAAAGCAGGAGATACAAGCTGGCATCAGATACAAGAATTACAAGTGCGCTTCCCTAACCATTAAGACACCACTGCCCACGCCTACAAGCAAATGAAGTGGATCAGCAGGTTTCCTTAAGGTGCTGACAAAATAAACAAGGACCCCTGAGGGGACACACAGAACCCCAGGGCGCGGAAGGCAGGGAGTGCAGAGGGTGAGGAACGGGACATATGCAGGCCAAGGGTGCGGATTCGGGGGTGTGAAGGGTATGGAGCAGGGCACGGAGCGTTCCGGAGTGCGGAGGGTGGGGAGTGAGGTGCACAGAGGCCAATGGCAGGGAGTGAGGTACGCGGACACAGAGAGCGGGACCTGTGGAGGTCAGAGGTGCGGAGGTTGGGGAACAAGGCATGCAAAGGCTGGAGGTGCCAGACACGTCCAGGCTGAGGGTACAGATGGTAGTGAGTGAGTCATGCGAAGACATGGAGCAGGACATGTGGAGGGCAAAGTGAGGTGAGCTGAGAAGTGAGGCACACAAGGCCATCATAATGGGGTTGTCATAGTACTGCCAGCTCATCTTACGTAAGGCCTTTTTGGGCCCCCCCTGCACAACACCATGTGTTTGGGGAAGATGTATGGCAGGACTGGACAGGCGCGGGGGGGGGGGGTAAGGGGGAGTCACAACGGGCATGTTCGGCCACAGAGGCCTCTTGCCACACGGTGGCACTGCGAGTCTCAGAGATGGCGTGACGGCCACCTGTCTGTCGGCACCCCGTGATCAGCAGCTGACAGGTGCTGTACAGCCCAACAGCTGCATTAGAGCACATTGCCGTGACGAAGCGACAGAGACAGGGAAAGAAAGGAGCGGCCCGTGAGGAGTTTATTCCAGGACCCTGCTGGTATCTTTATATGCAGCCTTTCTGCAGTCATCTATCAGCGTGTCTGCGTTGATTTTACTCTGCTATTTTTGCAGCATCCGCTACATTCGCTTCTCGCCAACAAGGGGGGTCAAGTTGGGCAGAGGACAGGAAAGCAGCAGGCAGACAGAGAAAGAGCTGGGAGCAGAGATGAGCCTGGGGGTGAGGCGGGGCGGGGTGGAGGGAGAGAGACTGGTGTGAGGGGCAGGAGCAGATGCAGGCAGCCCGGGCGGGGGTGAGGGTGGTTTAAGTTTGGAAGGTTTACGTCTCGATTTCAGCAGTGTGCCTACACAGTGGGAAACCATCATTATAAAAATCATTTTTAAAAATTATCTACTGCTCTGGAATCTTGGAATGAATCACATCAGTCATAAGATCAGTTCCCACGTGCTGAAATGCGGTAATGTGCCCAAAGATGTAGGAAGAATTGTGAAACGCTGACATTTTATCTGAAAAGTTGTTTACGCTGTTAAGAGCATGGCATGTTAAAGGGCGGGGGGGCGGCGGGGACGGGGGGGCATTTACAGATAGGCTAGCGGCTCAGTGGACCCAAACATTTTGGCAGTAGCGGCTGGCGTTCACCCCCATCAGTCGAGAAGTGACTGCTTACTGAAGCACATCTGCCAGGCAGCTGACACAGGTCACAGCCGACAGCTTGTATATAGGCTGCCTCTTTAACGTTTACATATTTATTTAATTTTGTTGCATTTAATATGAAGCATTTATCTTTGAAATCATACACTCCAAATAAACTGCACTTTGAAGCAAGCAACTTCCTTTAATACAAATTCCAGTCTTTTCCAAATACACATTCTTCTTGACAAGCTCTCATTTCATCATACTTCACTGCTCTCTAAATATGGCTTTTGCACTAATACTACATTTGCAATAATATGGCACACCTCATGCTCAAATGACCCGGTCAGCAGACACGCAGCTACCAGCAGCCATCAAGTGTGAAGTTCAGTCACCCCCCTCCACTTTGTTCCACAAACATTCCTAATTCGAAAATCCAGTTCACTTGGCTACAAGATCAGAGGTCAAACCCATTCAACTGTGACTCCTGCCTGTATACGTCGTCACATGAAAAGAGAAACGTGAGGAGAAAATACTGACAAAGCAACTGGCAGAGAAAGAGGCAAAGGCTACGGAACGCTACCAGCAGGCAAACGACCTACCACACACTGTAATAAGTAATAAAAATAAGTATTAAAAATCAGGAAATGGACTGAGGCTATGTTATAACCGATACACTCCCTGAATCGACGTATCAGAGAGCTACATGTTATTACACCGAAGGTTTAAAAGTCTTTTAGGATTGAATGACTAGCTAAATAAATTTGTGGAGCATTATGGGTGTAATGCATCATCGTGAGAAATACTGAGTACCCAACATGCTGACAGTTTACTTATCTACTCATTTCACTAAAACATAGGATGCTCCAATTAAATGATTTCAAACAGGCTGTTCTATTGATTCAGCCCAACAGAACTCTGAGTCACGGTCTCTTCCATGGACTCTTCTAGAAGAAAATAAATTACTTTTTATTCCATCCTGAGCAGCCAGCTCGCAACTAAAGTTACATAACCTAAAACCCTGCTTAAAACTGCTGAAACCGCTGCCAAAGAGCATAGACAATCTGCTTTATCACATTCAGCGTCGGATCTGTCTATAGGCCACTATTTTAATCAGACACCACATATATTTTGAATGCTGGGCCTGAAGGGGCTATGGAAAAACTCATATCTGAAAGAGAAAATGAAGAAAAGAAGACTCCAATTGGGGAACGTGACCAAAGAGACAGAGATGTGTGAATATTTGATGTTTGGGGACAGCGTTCTGACTCTCCCTAATGATGCCCAGTCCTTGCCATCCTGCCATCTTGCCACCTCTGCCATCCCATCATTGATCATGAATGAGCTTAACATTGAAACAGGGACAGTGAAAAGGGCCAGGTGGGGATAGGGAGGAAAAAGAGACATGTGACTGAGTCTCAGGCTATGAATACCCTCCAACTCTCACAAAATAACAAACAGTGAAGGGTGCCAGTCAAAAGCAGAGAAACCAGAAGAAGACTTTAAGTACAGAGAGATGACGTCACACCTTCACCGACCACGCCCAAAGAGGTAACGGACATTCCTGTTCCTAATCATGCACATCTGTGTTACAGGTCACATAGCTGAGCTGCTGGGACTCTCGCCTCATTGCAAAGTCTAGTCTGTCTCCCCATGTCACGGTCTACGTGTTTGTTTGGGTTTCGGGTATGACCCTTGGCTTGATTGCCCCCCGATTTCTTAGTTAATCTACCTCTGCAGGGCACTTGACTGAGATCTGCAGAATAGCAATTTGGCTTTCGGAATTAAAATCCGCAACTGGATCCTGACTTGCAAATTTCTCGTCTCCGTGACAACACTAAGGTTAAATGACAAGATGAAACGAGAGAGAGAGAGAGAGAGAAGAGAGAGAGAGAGAAGAGAGAGAGAGAAAGCTTGGGACTCCACTCAATTCCCATCTGCCTTTCTTTCATTTACTTTGGCAGAGCAGTGCTCATAATAGGGGAAAATGACAAGCACTGCATAGAGAGGCAATATTCTCAGAGATGCCCATAATGTCAGTCCCATAATAGAAATTTCAAATCAGCCATCAGCTGTGCATTAACAGGCAGGTGAGGGAGACAGGCAACTGGAAGAGAGACGCGCTGCATGGGACACTCAGGACGGCTGCTTTCTACCCTCTTACACATGGGGTAGTCACACGTCTCAGACAAGGCATGGGGGCATCTGTTGTGCTACTTGAGTTGCTTTGTTGGGGGGGTAATATGAGCAAAGGCAGGAAGAGCAGCAAAGGGCTGAGTCACAAGATTAATGGCGGAGCCATGTCACAGCGACATAAAGACTGCGGCTAATCTCGCTAAAAGGGTTAGGGCATGGAGCGCTGCCACTGTCACTTTCCCTCCCTGTGCCCACGCACGCTTGTTTCTGGCCTCACTCTACCCTCCCTCAAGATGTTTTGTTCCATATGAAATTAACTAGCGTCCAACAAAAACGCTACAGGCTGAACGATGTCAGAAACTCAGCAACAGCGAGCGGACTTGCCCCTCGAGTCAGTGATAACGGCTAAATGTCTGCCGAACCCTGTTCAGGGGAGCACTGAAGTGAATTTATATATTCCACTGCTTTCCTTTTTTTCTGCTTTTCAATTTATTCATGTATCAGGAAAGGGCATCAGCTGTCCCTCGAGCTATATGAAAAGGCTCACTGCAGCTGCCTACAGTTGAGTTTTTGCGCATTATAAGGAGAATCGGCATTCGTCAGAGTTTGGCAACTTCCAAAACATGGGTCCATCTGTTTTATTCTGGTCGAAAAAAATGTGTCCGTTATGCGAACACATTTTTTGCATAGATTCGGCCTCGCTGGACATTCCCTGGCTCCTCCCCTCCCAAACTATTTATCTCAGCCAAAGGCCCCTGAGGCCCTTCCTCTCCCCAGCTCCCTCTTTACCCCTCTGTACTTTGCTGGCCTTTCCTGTCCATTCCTTTTGTTTCCTGTCTGTTCCAGTACTTGTCTGTCTGTTCCTGTCCTTGTCAATCCTTTTCTGTCTGTTCCTGTTCCTTCCAGTGCATTCCTGTCCTTTCCAGGTCGTTTCTGTCCATTCCTGCTCTTTCCTGTCTGTTCCTGTCCTTTTCAGTCCTTTTCTATCTGTTTCTGTCCCTTTCTGTCTGTTCCTGTTCCTTCCAGTCTGTTCCTGTCCTTTCCAATTCGTTTCTGTCCATTCCTGCTCTTTCCTGTCAGTTCCTGTCCTTTCCAGTCCTTTTCAGTCCTTTTCTGTCTGTTTCTGTCCTTTCCTGTCTGTTCCTGTACTTTTCAGTCTGTTTCTGTCCATTTTTGTCTGTTCTTGCTCTTTTCTGTCCATTCCAGTCCTTTCCTGTCTGTTCCTGCTCTTTCCTATCTGTTCCAGTCCTTTCCTGTCTGTTTACTGCTCTTTCCTATCTGTTCCAGTCCTTTCCTGTCTGCTCCTGCTCTTTCCTGTCTGCTCCTGTGCTTGCTTGCTGTGACCCCATTTAATCAGTAGGACCCGTTGACACTCCAGTTGCGGCCAGGCTATGAGTCCTCAATCTGCCGAGTGACTAAATATGCACAGCGAGCACATAACTGCCCAAGGACACAATAACTGTCCAAGGAGGGGCGACCTGATTCTCAGATGGCGAGGTGCTTTTTTGGTACAACAAAGGGAGCTGTTGGACATGGGCACTTGATGAAAGGCCAAGTCGGCTTTTAATGAGAGTCCCAGATGACATGTTATTAAGGCCCCACCCCTTTGCAAACACGATTCCAGATTTCAAACACATCACAATGCTTTTCATGACAGATTCCCTGTGGGGCACAAAGCAATCTGAATCTGCCTGAGCACAGTGACCCCTCTAACAGGAAGCTGAAAATGTGGCCCCACCACTGACTGCTAATTGTTGGTTTTAGTAGCCAACATGCATCAGAAGTGCCCCCACCTTCTCATGGAAGCCCAAACCACCAATAAGGCACTACTGAAGCAGACCAATGTGAATGAAAAAGTAAAAAGAAACCTACTGATAAGTTCTGTGATTGTATCCCTCCTTCAGTGACATCTTTTATACAGATTTCACAACCAGCTACAGGCAATAAATAACTGCGAGTAACATACCATTCTAAAACAAAATGACATTTCGATTTCGACTTAAACAAAATACGTAATAACTGTAACACTGTAGCTTCTAATTATTGTTACATTATAATAATTTTTACAAAGTAGAGTCAAAGGCAGCCTCCAGCTATAAAGTTATCTGTCAGTTAAAATACTAAATCAGTAGTTTAGGTGTGCTTTAAGGGCCTGCACGTCAGACACAGCGACTCATTAGTGAAGTAAATTCTGTTTGACTTTTAATCGGATCAAAGTTACCTGTGAGGCCTGACAGTGTGAGACAGAGTTTCTTTGGCTGCAAAAGGTGGGAGAAGGGAAATGAAAGGGCGCTGTCCGAGGGGAGGGGCCAGCAGGCCAGTCACTGTGCATGGACGAGTGCACACTTTAGAGGCACCCGGCAACCTCTAATGTGCTCACAAGCTGCCGCTCTGAGCAGCCAGCCTGCCCTGGCAAACCCCAAAAAGCCCGGCCACCCACCCCTTCCACCTTTACCACTCTCAATGCAAAACACAAGACGCTTGTATTATTTTCATGGAGGGTACATCTGTGCCAGACAAACCTACTGGAACAGCAATGCTAAGAGCATGGAGTGTTTCTGAAAAAAATCCTGCTAACTTCCCCCCTATGTCATTGAAAAAAATCTAGTTTCACTTCTCCAGGCAGTCCTATTATATCCAATCATCTTAGTGACCCAGTGCTGCACAGAGCGCCTCTTCCAGGGCTGCTGTCTGTTGCCTAGCCCCCCATCTATGTCTATCTACCCCTCTGAGGTTTTATCTTTCACATTTTGAGACACAGAGCTGAAGATGTAGGTTCCTCAGCACTTGCCATACCGAAACAGAGAAAAGTCCCGGTTCAAAAGCCGTCTGCTTGGATCTCCACTCGCAGCCAGCCCTGCTGATGCTGTCTGCTGCTCTCCTCCAACTTGCGCCTTCAGCCCATTACGGAAGATTAACTCGCAACGCTTGGATGCAGCTCAGAGAATGTGCCGGAAACAGTCACATACTGCTATATGAACCGGCATGTCCTGACTCTCACCTAAATGCACACACGCTCACAGGTGAGAGCATCAACATTTCTCAGTAAGTGAAAATCTATAGCTTTATTGCATAAATACACATTAAAACACAAAAACTGATAGTCAAACTTTTACAGCCATTAGAAACTAACCCTGTATAATTTGTTCCACTGTAAAATCTTGCCACAGGTCTGGCTATCGCCTCTTCACATCAAGATCAAATCAATATATGGCAAGGAGACGGTGGGAAGGCTTCACCCTTAGAGCCAACCTCACATCAAAGGAGTACATGCTAGAGGTGAATGCTAGGTGCTACACATCAGTAAACTTCAGGTATTCTGGCTAAACAACACTGACCAAGTCACAGGTCTTAACAGCTAAGAAAAATGCTGGAGTATTTTAATCATTCATCTGAGTCAACCAAGCAATGTCTAGGACACCCAATGACTGGGTGATCCTGTCTACTAGTCATCCCTCTGTTCCTGAATCTCATTTGCTTGTAGTTATAAGTCGCAACAACATTATCTTAGATGTTTTAACAGAAATGAAAGAGGTCTTTACTCCTTGCTATTGCCCAGGACATCTTTCATTTGCACATGACACAAATGCACGTTCCTCACTAACGGGAGTGTGCTGGGTAGTGTGCTCATACGTGTGCTCGGTACGTGCCATACGACACGCCAGCTTTGTGCAGTTTCCATCTCACACAGATGTGACTGCTGCTCATTGACTATTTATGCAAAAACAGAGGACATGCAAGCACTACAGTCTAATGTACCCTACCCCCCCCCCCCAGCCTAATTATTTCTATAATAATACACCTGTCCCTCTCTTTCATTCTGTACCCACAGGGAACAAGGAGGGGTGAAAGAGGGACTGGAAAGAGGGTCAGAAAAAGCGCCTACATATTCATGAAAATCACCCCCCTCCCCAACCACACTCTTCCTGTTTCCACAGGGGATTGTCGAAGGGAAAATGGAATGTTACCACGGTGACAGACCAGCGGCAATCGTCATAGCTGGACAGACAGATTACTGTGAAAGAAGGGAGAAGCTGAGAGGGATAGAAAGAGAGGAAGGAGCGAGGCTTGGCTGAGGTCAGGTCAAAGCTGTGCAAATGGGACCAGCAGGATTCCTTTCCCAGTCATATCACTATTGATTGCATTTTTGGCAATTGAGCTGCGCTGAAGAAGTTAATTTACACTCCATTTCAGAGACAACAAAACAAAAGAATTCCACGAACACTGACTCTACTAAACCAGTACCGCTAAAAATACTGAACATAAAAAGTGCCTGAACATTGTAATCACTGTAGCTTTCATTGTATTAGTTGTGATAGCAACCTCTTTGAAGCTAGACAAATATTGCCAGAGGAAAAAAGGCCTTGAAGCAGAATGACAGATATGAAATATTATTAAGCGGTTCTGTAAGTTTCTGTTATCTATACAGCTACTCTAAGACAAAAGCACTCATTAAAAAAACCAAGGTTGCAAACAACACACTAAGAAAAGCTTGTTTTCTCACAAACCATCCGATGAATGTGACTGGAAAAAAACAGGAGCATCTCAGAAAGTGCTGTTCTTTATTAGTGCCGCCCGACAGACTTAAGGTGAATTTGCAAAAACAATCCCGCGTGTCTGAATCAGCACGCCACCACCCCCAGACGGCAATCAGCTTTGCGGATGAAGGCCAGTGTAAGTGGGAATTTCAGAAATCCGAGAAAGACATAACAATACAGGTCTCAACCTGCAGTGCCCAAAAGTAGGAAAGATGTGGGATAGCAGAAATGACAATGGACACGGCAGGACAAAACAGGAAGAATAACTCTGTAAAAACTACAATCCCCAATGGGTAAATAGACATGTAAGTATGACATGGCTATCATCTGGGGTTGGATAAAATCTAAGAATTGCTGGATAAATAAATTACATTCAATGTTCAACACAATGTCTGTGGTTTACATGCCATAATGGCTCACCAAATCTAGCACTGAAATACAGCCAATGAAATCTGTGATGTATTCCACAGTCCCCCTGTCAGTCTAGGGCATGTAGAGAGGAAAGAGTGGACAAATGTCACTTATGGGGATAGAAGAAGTGCACATTGACACTAATTGCATCATGAACTCATTATTGTGTATTTATCTCTGCTCTTGTTCCCTATAATTCAAGTAATCTACAGGAGGAGAGGTAGGGTTGGGCGAGCCTTGAAAGATGGTATCAGCGGTTCCTCTTAATCCTGCCCAGTCACCTGGTCCCCTAGCAAACAGGCCTCCAGTTCATCTCCAGGGTAACAGGCCTTCCTCCGATGGATGAATTGTGCCAGCAGCGATTTTCAGAAATGCTCCTTTCTCTCACACAACACAACCCGAAATTCTTCTGAGAAAAAAATGCATAATATGCAATAACTACACGCTAAAACAGTCATAACCTACACAGAGATTAACATCCACAGATACCCACAGGCCTGTGGACATTTACAGCACACTGTCAACCTGTCTTTTCATGAAAACATTCATGTAATGCTTATCAGTTATGTTACTTTCATTCCTCGGATAGTTACAGAATGGGTTCAGTAACATTAGCGTATCTTTCTTCTCCTGTTTTACAAATTTTTCTTGCTCCCCTTAACCTATTTTTTTTACCTAAGCATAAAAATATGAAAAGATTTTATCACACCGGACCAAGGTGACTTGATGGCTCTGGATGGATGGATAGATTCAAGAAGGGCGGAAAGGTCAAAATGGGTGGAAAGGTTCAAGAATGGTGGAAAAGTTCAAGATGAGCAGAAAGGTTCCAGAAAGGAAGAAAGGTTTATGATGGGCTGTAACAGTCCAGCAGAGGTATAGGCAGAGTTGGGTAGAATTGTTCAAGAAGGCCCAGTAAACAAAATAATGCAGCTAAATGACCATAACAAGGAAGCAACTGGACTGAAACACATGCCTTCATCAAAGCAGAAAGGGATATCACAGAAAAAAGTTTGTGACTGATAGTGACTTTGATCATGACTTAAAATGTTGTCTTTGTTTTGGATAACATCCAGAAGTAAATTCCTTGTATGTAAAAGTACCTGGCAGCAAAAAATTCTGATTCTGGTGCTTCTTGGAAGGTGAGTATGGATCCATAAGATTGAAGGCACAAGAAACCAGAAAAAGGCAGGTGATAATGAAAAGTATAGCCTAAGAGGGTTTCTGTTTCATTGAACAGGAGCAATAAACTATGTTTAAATTAGGATTTGACAGTCCTGTTAGCTGAAGAAAGCAGGAATGGGACAACCATTGAAAAACAAGAGAGAAACAGCCCTGATTTTGAAAAGTTACAAAAAGCCCCACGGAAAGTAGCTGTGCTGGTCAATAGAAGAAGACGAGCAACAGGAGAGGAGGCTAAGGCTGTATTCTCACTTCCTGTAGCCAAAGAGAAAGCAGAAAAGCAGATAGATAGAAGAGGAAAGGTATAATGAAAGAGGAGACTGGGGAGCTGAGGAGGAGCAGCCTGTCAGTGACTAGGAAGGACTGTGGAGGCTGCAGTAAGGCACCTCATGGAGAAGGGTGTTTTAATGAGGAGACCACACACACACACACACACACACAGAATCAGCCATGAACTGGAGGCATCACCTGATCAAAACCCGACAAAAAAGACCCAAAGTACAACACAGCCACCAACATGCCCCCTCCCCCACCTCAAAACGACACTGCAGGGCAGACTTTTCAGGGAAGGGGACGGTTCAGAAAAGGTATGACTGGGAGGGATGGGGAGCTCACTACATGCCCAGACAGGTACACATGAGGAGGGGGGCGGGCAGCAGGGCTGATGACTAAACATCAAGGTTTGTGGAGGGCGAGAGGGGGGTAAAACATGAGCCACCCCCATAAACAGGAGTGTAAGGATGTAGGGGCAGCTTTTTTTTCCCAAGTTGCATCCATATTAATTTATATCATCCTTGCAAATTCAATGCTAGAGTTTAAGCTTATAGGTTAATTATGCCATGGGAAATATGCCTTTGGCTACACTCCAACAATTCCACTAATGCAAAGCGACTTGGATGGGATGTTCTGGAAATGTAAGAGAGGACAGAGAGACGAATAGGGGAAGAGAGAGCAAAGAAGGGGTACAGGGACTGAAAATCGCCAAACGGCCGTAACCCAATCCGGAGAGCTATCAGGACAGCTGTCTGTCTCTCTCTTTCTCTCTCTCTCCCTCCCACCATGACTTCAACACTGCAAAGCCAACTGTTTATGCTGGCATTCCCGGCAGGGCGGGGGGGAGTGGGGGGGGGGGTGAATGAAGCAGAAAGAACAACAGC
>JAODJX010000136.1:3046943-3059381 GCA_026776945.1 Isichthys henryi | reverse complement strand
TTCCGGGATAGGCTCCAGACCCCCCGCGACCCAGTAAGGATAAGCGGTTTGGAAAATGGATGGATGGATGGATGGATTTACTTTGTGTTTAGTTATCGTGTCAGTCTATTAGTTGTGTGCAATTTTGATCAACGAAATACTTTTGCTACCGTTTTAGTTTCAGTATATGGTGACAATAATAACCTCTGTCCTCTGTACATGGAAGTCTTACTGTTGTTCGGGTCCCTTATCTCTCAAAATTTTCATTTATACGATGGGAAAGAGATGTGCTGCAGGAGGGCTACTCAAGAATCCCACAGAGCCACTAATTTATCTATTATTAGCTGAGCTGCCGAGGAGGTAGGTCTGAGACCTGTGTGAAATTGACCCACAATATGTTACAGATTTCAACCAAACTGGTCTCAATCGTATGTACCACGTTTGTGTCGGATTGTGCCGTTAAAATTTTTGTTTGTGCTGTTTTACTTTCTGAGATATAAATGTTTGTTTACACGGTGACGTCAAAAGCGTGAATTTGGCCCCCCATTTGTGTCTGATGTCCACCAGACCAATTGCAATCGTTTATGAGGCGTTTGTGCAAGTTTGTGCTGTTAAAACCGTCCTTTGTGCTGCTTCAATGCAGAGATATTGCTTATTTTCATGGTCACGTGATTGCACCGTTAAGTTAGGCCCCCTTTGCCTCCGTACCGGTCTCAATAGTTTTGTCGCGGAATCATCAAACACTCCACCTTCTGTTAACATGAGAAACATGACCCTGAGCACTATACGGCGATCATGTAAAGGCATAAACTAAGAGTTATAACAAATAACAGTGCAGACAATTTTTAAACGGCAAAAACTATTAAGACCAGCTCGGAGGCAAATGGGGGGCTAACTTAACGCTGGAGTCACATGACCATGTAAATAAGCAATATCTCTGCACTGAAGCAGCACAAAGGCCAGTTTTAACGGCACAAACGATTGTGATTGGTTTGGTCGAAATCAGACGCAAATGGGAGGGGGGCAACCTTACAAACATTAATTTATCAGAAACTAAACTAGCATGAAGGACAGTTTTAACGGCACAAACCAGCACAAATGCAGCACACATGATCGCGATTGGTCTGGTGGAAATCAGACGCAAATGGGCGGCCAACTTCACACTGATGACGTCACCATGTAAACAAACACTTGTATCTCAGAAACTAAAACAGCAGAAACACAAATTTTAATGGGACAATCTGACACAAATGCGGCACATACGATTGAGATCAGTTTGGTTGAAATCTGAAACACGCGGGGGCAACTTCACGCAGGTTTGGCAGAGACTGGGAAGTGAAAACAGTAGAGACTTCGCAGCTAGACTGAGAATATGTGCGGTTTAGTTTTATTTTCTTTTGCGTGTGTGTGTGAGTGTGTGTTTGTGTGTGTGCGCGCGCACACATGGGTAACTTTTAGTTCAGAATTAAAGAGCTTCTTGTGCCAAGAAAAATGCGGAACTGCCAATACATATGGTTAGTCTACTTTATGTTTACTTTGCGATAATAATTTCCTTTGGTAATTATTATAGTGAAAAAGATACAACAGACACAAATTTTACAAAGTTAAAGGTATTAAAAGGATAAAGTATATATAACACATGACGGACTCACTGATAGTTTTTTAATAGGGAAAATAGTGTAAATTTTTCTAAATAACAAACATACTGAGTACTAACACATGTGTCCTAAAGGAATTGGTGATTCAATAAAAACAAAAGGCAAAGAGATATTTTGACGGGCGTAATATAGCCTACATAGATAACTTTAATATGTTTGGCAGACATTAGGAGGGTTGGTTTCAAACGGGACGGTGGACAAACAGGTACGACCAATCCTCCTTGGGGCACAAGCGCGTAATATGGTCGCGAAGCCCCATGCAGGTCTTCATTAGTGTTATAACACCAGATTTACAACACATCACGGCCATATCAAGGGCGTAGGAATCGGGGGACGGGTGGACGTGGTGTCCCCCTCAATATCAAACTCCCTCCTGCGCCATTGGACCTTACAATCATGGATTACAGTCCATGCACCTGCTTTGCACATTAGAAATACATTAAATTTTAAGACAATTAGAAATTACTCAAAGCTACTTGATTTTCTCAGGCGCACCGATACTGATGTGGGACTTCCTGTGCGTTCTATATCAAGAGATGTTAACTCAAGTGAGTCAAAACTCAAGTTTATAAGTATATTCAACCCTCGAGAAGGCGGGAAAAAACATCCCTTTACACAGTCCGGCATTTAGCGGAAAAGTGCACAAGGTGGCCTCGCCGGTTAAAGCAATCACAAATACGTACTAATCTCCTAGCAGGCAGAGCAAACCTGACACTAAACTGAGTATGAAGAATACTGAGGGTCAGATCAGCCTGGGAAAATGTGCGTTTATTCTGTAACCAGTGTCACATAATGATATTTTAAATGACCGCGGTGCCTAGTTTTCACTTTTGTCCACTTGACGTCAGGACGTCCAGTCCTGCATTAGTTTTCTGCACATGAGACCCACCAACTAAAGTTACATATTCAATGTGATTACTGAAAACGAAGAAACGTTGCCACACAGACAAATCAACCGCAATAATACCAATTATGTGAAATATGTACGAATCTAAACATTACTCATACCGACTTCGTAATCGGCAATATAAAACAAGATATGCATTATTAGTACAGTTATAGTACGTAGTATTTCAGGGGGGAAAGCGTAGAAGGACAGTGGGGGACAGTGGGGACACAAACAGGGCAAAACCAATACTGGTAAAACAACAAAAAAAATAGTACTTGAACATATTAAATAGTATAAAATTAAATGTCTTTAACACACACTCGATTATTAAAATAATAATAAAAAATATATCCAAAGTCTTACCTTTTAAAGACCAAAGTAGCAAGGTGTATATGAACGACGTCCTTCCCAGTACTACCATCCCTTCCATATCGTTTGTAATATTTTATATGATTTGCACTGTTTACTGTGGCTGAAGTTCGTCTCCACGGTCGCTAACTAATCTGTCGGCTTTCCCTCTCTAGTTTCTCTCCCTCCCCTTCGTTATCTCTCTCTCTCGCCGGAGAAATCTGAAGCTGGTCTCCGTGTCTTGCTTGATATATCCGCACAAAAGGTGACCCCCCTCCGCCCCTTTCCATTCCGCTCCCCCACCATGCTCTCTTAAGGTGAAAAAACACTCGGAGACAGCTTTTAAGAAACAAATTTTGATTCTTGTTTAATTACAAATGATGCAAACATTTACCCAATTTTATTATTAAAATAATAAAAGAGTGAAACTTCTTTTTGTTTAATGCATGATGTCAATCTTCAAATTCAAAAGTACACTATACAATGCAATCGATAAAACTAATTTCACATTTACACTCTGTTGTAAGCAGCCGCTTTTGTTGAAAACGATTTACAAGAGTGGCAGATAATACATCACAAGCAAGCAAGATTCAGCTCTTGAAATAAAAACATCGATACCAAAGTAGCTATTGGATTTTGGTGCAATGTTTTATAGTGCAGTTTATTGTGTATATTCAGTGGTATATTTGGAGTTTTTGCAGTCCTTTATGCAGAATTTGTGTATAATTATGTTAATCGACATATACATTACTTTGTATCGGTTTGTATTTGTATTGGTTGTCTCTCAGCATTAGGCCAATTGGTTCTTGTACTGATAGAGTACACCACTCACAAACGATACCACGGGCAGTTGTTTCAGCACGCATTCCTGGGATATTTAAACATTTGTTATATATACAGTGCGGTATATATAAGGCGTGTATTTCGTTAAAGTACAGCTCACACGTGAATCACTTAGACGATTTGATGTGATCGATTTTATGCCGATCGTACGTTTTAAACATAGTATATGATTTAGCATTATGTCACCGTCTGCAACAACTATTCCCGGTCATGACAACACAGCGGCAAGGTGCATTATGTCAATAATACGCACCATGAAGAACATCGGCGGGAAACAACAGTCACTTTAAATAGCACTAAGTCGTTGGCGACAGGCTGGCTTTATGGATGAGAAAAACAAAGGGCAGGGTGAGATATTGATAGGATGAGAGTAGGAGCAGATCAAAGGGAAAGAAGAGGATTTCAATTCGCCTTTACGGTTAAATGGAAAGCCTGCAAGGGGTAGGAGTGAATTTGATTTTGGGGGGGACACAACTTAATCATGTAAATGCAAAGGTAATTTTTTGTGGGGCAGGCGAATGATGAAAAATTAAATATTGGGGTAATACATGTATCGCTACCCCAATTGCATTCACTATCTGGACAGATACTGAGATCTCATATGTCCTGCTAGCTTTGTCAGCTGGGAATGGCAGCTATAGGGGTACATTTATACAGCCCAGCTGTCTCACTCATTGCCAAACACCGAGGGCACGATGGCTCTCTGAGCAGCACTACTGCCCCAGACCTCCAGGGCTGGGGGGCTTGAGTGTGATGTTTGTGTCATCTCGGTGTGTCAAGTGGGATTCCTCGTGCAGTTAGGCTAAGTGGTGTCACTAACCTCACGCTTCTTACCTGGGGTTATCCCCAGCCCTCTACCGCCCAGGGTAGGCTCCAGACTCCCCTGTGACCCTGGCCAGGCTGAGTGGTTGGGAGATAGATGGACGCTCAGAGCATTGTTTTTAATGCACATTTCATTTCAGCAAACATAATTTACTAAATTACACTTTCCACAGCATTGCAATCTGAAATAAAAAAAAGAATGTGTAAAATAATGGTTATTGTGAACGTTTTATATATATATATATATATATATATATATATATATGAAGCATTTCTTTTGGTTTCATTCAGAAACGTTCATCAAGAACCTTCTCGGCTTCCTCCTATCTCACCCTTTTCTCTTTTCCCTGTCACATCTTCTGCTCACCTTCCGAATTTCACTTGCTTCTGTGGTCACCCCTCCCCACATTAATCCTCTCTTTAGTTTTTCCACAAAATTCATTGGGGGGAAATTGGAAAAGCATACTTCCAGAACAAACAAAGGCACCTACCCTGCTACGCACGCACCAGCCGGCTCCCGGTGCCATAATCAGGTCACAGTTTCTTAGCTGCTGTTTTTTTGAATTGTATGATTTTTTTTTCGTTTGTGCATTTGGCGAGCCACCTCAAACTCCTGCTGTTGGGCAGGGGGGTGCTTCCTCTGTCACTCTCACTATTGTGCTGGTGGAGAACCCCGCCCGGCCGTCAGGAGCGCCGGGGGTTTGATCTGAGGTCACAGCCATGAGCCGTTTGTGGTAAATGAACACGGCGTGGGGGTAACACACTCATACAGCAAAAAGCATCGGGCCCATTATGAATCCTTTCACCCTTTGTTGGAAAGGGTCACCGCTTGATGTCCCCTTTTATTTCACCACAATAACCCCCCCCTCCCCAACAACCATCCCCAACAGGATGAGATGAAGAGGGGGCTTGTTGAGGAGCCTCACACTGGCTTATCTGTACGGTACTTAGTCACAGATTGCTGGATTAGTGCTGAAATCCTACAATAAATAACGCAAAGCAAAAGGGGAGGGAGTGCTGAAATATTGAAGTAACCAGAATAATTGGAAGCAGAATACCACAGGTTTTTATTAATGCTTTATCTCTCACAGGTACTTAACAAATCTGTTTTACAATATGGAAATATCAGCAGCTGATAGCGGTACCAAATTCAACAAGAGATAAAAATTGTACATTGAATTTGCTTTGAGACATCATAGTAAGCCTTTCCTTGATGCCATCTGCATATGCAAGCTCTTTATTCCAATGCCTTTTTCACTTGTACTGACTTACCTGGCTGCGTGCCTGTGCATCTGCTTCTGTCCCTGACATGAATATCAGTCTGTTTTCGGGCACCTCTCCCCCCACCCAACATCATCGTGGTCCCTTGGTGTGCCCACTACCAGCAAAATCCCCCTGGGAATTGACAAGCCACCCACAGGCTGCACGGCTAATTTGGGGATGACATGGAGACCCACGTGGTACAGAGATTGGAGTGTGGGAGACAGGGAGACCCACACAGCACAGGGATTGGAGTGAGGAACTGCAGGGAGACAAATGCAGCACAAGGATCAGACTGAGAGACGGCTGGGAGACCCAAGTGGCACAGGGATCGGAGTAAGGGACGGCGGGGAGACCTACAGTACACGGCACTGAGTTCGGAGTGAGGGACAGTGGGGAGACAAACGCAACACAGGGATCAGACTGAGGGATGGCGGGGAGATTCACGCAGCACAGGGATTGGAGTGAAGAGACTCTAGGGAGACCAAGGATGGCGTCTGGGCTGAATGAGGGCAGAACACCCCCACAGCTCACACTCACATAGCCGATTTCTGCCAGGAGGGGCCCTTGTGGACTTTGCCCTGTCCCAGGAGACGTGTGCCCCCTGTCTTACACAAACAAAGCCCCACCCTTTCTTATGCTTCCTATCAATCACACACACGACTGCCTGCCACTCTAATCCCCCTTTTCTTTCCCTTCTCTCCTCCTCCCCCCCATCTTTTCTCTGGCCCACCTGTCTCCTTCCCTTCTGTTTCCAACCATTCCTCTCTGCCTCTCTCCCCCTAATTGTGTCTCTTATCTCTCTATCCTGGCAACCACCCCCCCCCTTTTTTTTCTGGAAAAGAAGGCAATTATAGCTTTACAGTGTGCTGGCAAATGTGCCCCCACACACGCACACACATGCGTGCGCACGCACACACACACACACACAATGGTGGATCATTGGAAGCAGATCCTGTCGGTGTCGGCTGCTCAGGAGTGAGATGGAGTTGTCAGAGACACGGGGTAGGTCGAGTCACTCGGCACACTCTCCTGCTTATTTATTGCCTTCCTTGTAGAACGGTAGCCCCAATTTTCTAGCACCTCCTCAGCTGAGGCACTCAGAGGCTGCAGATTTTACAGGCAGTGAGGCTCGATTTTAAGTGTTTCCTTCAATCCGTATAATGTGTGTTGCATCTGAGTGGGGAATAATCAATAGGAAGATAATGGGCGTCCCCAGGATATCCCAGCTAAGTGTGGGACCTAATGGGAGCCCATAATGGGAGCCTCACTGAATGAACGTGTCCAGCCCTAAGAACCCGTAACGGCGAAGGGTTACCCTTCAGCTTGGGCCTCGTCTTCTCACTCTCGAGCGGCAGTTTGGCACACGGCCTGCCAACAAGTGTCCTATTCAGCAAATCATAATTCATGACTCGCTTAACCTCTCTTTCCAAAGGGAGACGTCATTCCTCTAATGTCACTGGCACCACCTATGGGGATGATGTAATGCCGCAGGGCTCAGTGTTTCCCGATCATGGCGAGTCACTAGCATTCTACTCCACAGATCTTTGGTCATTTCTGGTCATTGCCAACTTTTGATGACGGATTATTTTGTCACAGATTAGTAAGAAATAGATGATATCATAAGAGCTGTATGGAACATACAATATACAAACTGCTTGTCCATTGTAAGCATAAAATTTCAAAAACCATCCTTTTTTGTCTGTTTATTTCAGTTCTCTGGACCTCCTCAATAGGCAGGAGAGAATCTGGGGAGCAATGGAGGCACCGGAGGAAGGCGAGTGCCATCACCCAGGGAGGAGAAAATGATGGAGGTATGGAGGCTGAGTACAAGTGAATTCAAAGGGGAGAGGCAGGGAGCTGACAGGCCTGGCAGCACGGAGGGCGGGGGGCTGGGCGGGCAAGGCGGGCGAGGCAGTGACAAGCCTTTGCCAAGACTTCACAAGAAGGCGAGCAGTGGTGTGACAGGCCAATTGCAGCTAGCACGAGTGTGGCCTGCTCTTGCGCAGTGTTTCAGCGCTGGTGAAAATGCTGACGGGCGACAAAGTCGGCACACCGCACAGGCGGGGAGCACCTGGTCTGCCCCCTGCTGACCAAACACGAGCCTAAACAGGAAAATGTGCACAGGTTCTAGGCTATTGGAAGTGTGACTCAGCTCAGAGGGGTCTGAACATGCCACTCCTTTGGCCTTTAAAGCTTCTCCTGCATAACCATCTATGGTGACAGCTCTCTTTGAGGCCCTCTCTCATGGTCACTGTGAGGCTGTCAGGCCCTCTCTCTCGTGGTTGCTAGCAGGCCTGCTCTTGTGGTAGCTGTGAAGCTGTCAAGCCTTCTCTCGTGGTTGCTGTGAGGTTTCAGGCACTCACTCCTGGTCACTGTCAGGCCCAATCTCACGGTCGCTGTAAGGCTGTCAGGCCCTCTCTCACAGTCACTGTGAAGCTGTCAGGCCTTCTCTTGCGGTCACTGTCCCTCTTCTGCTTACCTCTGCAATCTCTCTTTTTCTGTCTGTCTCTCCCCCCATATCTCCTTTGTGCTTGCAGGCTCCTTCATCTCAATGCAGAGTGCCCCAGCTATAGCTGTGGCTGAGTGATTGAAATGCAAGTGGAGGGGAGAAGGAAGGAGAGATCATTTCCTCCACCTCCCCCATTAAGCCACCTGCCTGCCTCTCCACATGCTTACGGACTCCAGGGCCCAACAGACACCATCAAGAGGCCCTGTGTGTGGCCCCTACAGGCCCTGGCAAAAGTCTACAGGCAGCTGACATTGCGCCTTATGCCAGAGAAGCACTTAATGTAAACTAGTGCAATAAAATGTCCAGCTGTATAAGCATGTAAAAATCACAATTTACTTTTGCTTCATGGGCAGTCTGAATCAATCCTGAAATTAGACAAAAGGAGTCGGCCGGTGCACATGCAGCCTACATTCATGTACAAACTGAGACAGGACTTTTTGCTTTAAGCCTTATTGTCCACAAGTCGAGAAGCAGCCATCACTACCAGCAGCAAGCGGGAGAGCCCGGGGGTGTCGGCTGGCCTGGCAGTGGAAGAAGGGGGCACTTCGGTGTGCCACCGGTCAGGGAAATCATGCTGATTTTAGCTGCAGCCGATCGGAAGCATTGCTCTCACGCAGGAACGTAGAGATCTACTGAAACAAACCCAAAGAAATTCCAGCCGTGCCAACTCCTTGGACTCAGATGTAATGGGGATAGAAGAGCTGATTATCCAGCCTCTGTATAAACTGCGTTACACCAATTAGCCAGATGGACGGCATAGAGTCAGCCCGTTTACAGGAAGCGCTTCAGATGAATGCGAGGTTGAAAATAAGATCAGCCGAGCTCAATCAATAGATCATGATTCAGCTGGTTCTTTTCAGGACTGAAGGCAAGGACAATGGACACGAGTGCCACTTGCAGCCTTCTGTAATGCTTACAGAAGGCCAGCATCTGCTGAAAGGCAATTGGTATTCATGAAGCTCATATGTAAAATATGGGGCCCAAATAGGGGAACGTGAAAGAGATGTAATAATATGATTTTTTTTTTGGGGAGGAGGGCTATTAAATAGTTATGAATCTTGCAGAGTGTAGAGTTGCGGACTGCATGAAAGCCTATACAGTAAGTCTTTGCGTTTGTCTAGCTCTGATGTTGGCCCCAAGGATTTAAAGATCTATCCATCCCCCCATCCATCCATCCCTCTTTACGGCTTTTGCATTACAGGGCAGCGATGAGCTTGGATCAGCTCCCAGAAAACATAAGGCATGAGGCAGGCAACAGGGGGCACCGTGGACATGATGCCAGTCCAGAGCAATTTAGAGGCACTAAAAGACCAACTGAATGTTTTTGGATGGTGGGAGGTAGGAGCATGGGGTGGGACCCTCAGTCACACAGGCCATGCAGGATACACAACCAGGGAACCAAGGATGGCATGAAGACTGCCAGTCCTGAGGGTGTGAGGCTGCAATGCTATCCACTACACCACCCAATTAAAACAATACGAATTACAGAAAATAGACTCTTCAGGGTGAACATGGAAGGTAAATATGTACATAAATACATATGGTGTTAAAATGTATTCATATTTTCACGCCCCCAGGGCATGCATAAATCACACGTATGACAATTGACACTGATATATTACAACCAAAGAGAATGAAGTATATTGTGCACATATGAGACATATATTAATTGTCTTATGGACCTTATGAGCAAAGAATACAAAAGGTGTTGACTGTGCATGACCTGAAACATGCATGTCTCACACCCATTAACAAAGGCAGGACTGTTTAATCAATCACAGTGACTTAGGCCAGAAGTCAAATGAAGCTGCAGGGAAATTATGCAGATTAAGCAGGACACTCGTCAGCTGGGAGGCACCGCATTCGGGTCCCCGCAGGGCAACTCCAGGCCATGCAACCCCGCCTGGACAATGCCAACCTTGGATGTGTCATCATGTAGATCTGGGGTGCCCTGGCAGGCACTAGGACCTGCCTGCCACCAAGGACAGAACGCCGCCAGACTGTCGCTTAAGCGATGACCTTAAGGTTAAGAGAGTGCACATGCTGCATGTGCATTGAATGGGATGGTCGAGAGAGAGAGAGAGAAGGTGAGGAGGAGATGCAAAGGAACCAAAGAACAGGCAATGGAATCCTTACAGAGGCTCGAGGGCAAGGAGTGTCAGAGACAGGTAGTGAAATTTAGCTGGAATATTCCTTACGGCAGACTAGTTGGTTAAATGTCCCTCCCACCCCTAGATCGAGCAGTGTTTGTTTTTTGAGAAGGGGGACAGGGAGCCCAACCCGTACATCACACTGCTGGAAAGTGAGCACTGTGAACAAACACACCAAGCTCCAGCAGGTTCCTTCTGTTATCACGGCTGGCACGGCCCCGTGACAGCTCCGAGGCTGTGGCTCTCCGTGCCGGGCCGCTTCTCTTAATTGCTGTCACTGGGGAGCTAAGTGCCGATTGTTTAATTACCCTTAATGCAGCAGGGCTATGCTTCTGATTAACTGTCCCCATATACGCGCAATGCAGCCCTGTCATTTCCCCCACACTGAAAGCACGAAAGAGAAATAAACAAACAATCATCCCTGCCGGATCTGTGGGAGGGAATCCCTGCAGAATGAGGGAGAGAGGAGTGCAGCATGTTTAATGGGAGCCATGATATGGGGGTCTGAGAATGTGGCAGAGATTACGGAGGGGGGCACAGCGCGACCTAACAGCAACTGCAGGCAGATAGAGCACCGTGAAGCGGACTGGGGGGGCAGCATGACTGAGATCCCACTTTGCTGCTGGAGCACAGAGGGTGGCCGTGTGATGAGCAGACAGACGGCCTGTTTTTGTTTTCGCGAGCGTAACATAATCCCGCTGAAGACAGGTGATGAAACCATAAGCAGTATTTTAAGATGAGCAAAGGTAAACAACGGAAAGCAGGATGAGCCACATGTGCAGAGGGGTGCCACATGTGCGACAACTGAAAACACCTAGAATATTCTCTCTCTGTCGGCAGTGTTTTGCCAAGAAGCAGAGCCCCTCCTCCAGCTCCTTTCAGTGTCCCTCTAATGCAGGAAGCCACACTAGCACCAGTCAAACCGAGCAGCTTCCCATATCCCCGCATCTGCCGCCTCACATCCAGCCCTGACGCCCCCCTGTCACACAGCGACAGGTGTGCCACACTCTGCCGGCCAACGTCCCCACAGCCACTGACCTGAACCCACAGCCTCCCTCTCTCTCCCTTCCCTGCATCTGTTCCCTACTCTTTCATCCCTTCTTCATTTGCTGCCAGGCCTGTTGGAGTGCAACTTCTGCATGCTTGTTAAGTAAAGAACAGGCACGCACAGAGAAGAAAGGAAAAAAACAGGCTGCCTCACACAGACACGCTAGTCACTGGCGCTGCCTCTCAACACCACCTGTCCTGAAGACAAACACTCAGGGGCCAATAGACGCAGAGACACACACACACGCACACACACACACTTGCAGCCACCCACCCTGCCAGCAAGACTACTGTAACAGTTTTATTACCACCATTGATTTTCACCTAGCAGCTTGGCCACCCCTCAACCACCACACTTAACGACAAATTACTTCTCTAAGACCTAAACGGAGAACGGTTAGTAGATCAAATACACACACTTCATAGGTACATTGTATTTCTTCAGCGGGAGAGTGTTTGGGGCAATGAGAGGCATTGTTACCTGGCTGTGAAACAAACAGGACTTGAGAGAAATTATTCTGCCACAGAAATTCATATCATATCTACACCAGGTAGTGTAATGTTCCGATGCTGCTGGCTTAAGTAGCCTGAGACACCTTCTGCCATATTGTAAGGAGCAAAGGGAGGGGGGTACATAATCCCCTTTGGGACAAGGGTTCTCAGCGAGAAGATTAAAGCTGCGCTGTTAATAAAGTTGGTCAAAAATCATTACGATGTGTCTTATGGTTAGTTCTCGCGCTGCTTTGAAGGGGAGCGATTCAGGGGTTTCTGTGAGCTGCCCACACAGGAAACAAGTAGGTGCCGCAACACAGTAGCGATAAGGATGGGGGAGCTGTCTTTACAGTAGTGAGTGAACAAATAGGGATCTCACAGCAGGAATTCCAAGCATTTTTCTCAATGCCTCAAGGACATGTTTGCCTTTCTCCCTCT
>JAODJX010000136.1:3016695-3031651 GCA_026776945.1 Isichthys henryi | reverse complement strand
ATGCAGGTCAGCTTCTGCTACCCCCCCCCCACCCTATTTCCAGTGAATGGCACAATTGTGATTGGTGGCTCATCTTTCCCTCTTGTTCACTGTGACAGTCTTGCAGTGTGTGGTGTGCAGTATGCTGTTGTACAATCGCAGTTCCGGAGGCCGCCAGTAGAGTACGCTACAGTAAATACTCCTTCTTGCCCTCCCTGGAATCGCTGCCATTTAGAAAGGCTTCTTGGACATCCCCATGCTCATCCAGACCACTTGCCTCATGGGTCAGATAGGAACCTGTGGAACCATTGAAAGATAGACATAAGGAAGAGAGATTGAACATACTATTCCGGGCTATTGATTAGCTGAAGTTGTAACTGAAAGACAAATCACTGAAAAATTGTTCTTTAGTCATGTTCTAGGTCTTGACTCCACCCACTGTCTTCTTGTAGAGCTGCCATTACTAACCCAATATTTTTGTTGGCACAATAAAATAACTCAAAGTGCCTTTTAAAGAATGTCAGACTAGGAATTGACTTTTTATAGACAGAACATAACACAATTAAATGAAAGACTATAAAATAAACCCACATCTTTTTCTCCCTAAGCTCATTCTCCTTCACAACTGAGGTCTCCACTTCTGAAGTTTGCAGTTTAAGTTTAAAGGTGCCATAGAATGAAAGAGATAAAATGTCGTTCCCTCTTTCAAATATAATTATTGAATATGTAAACGAAGGAAGTGAAACGGGCTGTTTTGAAATTCCTAGACTGCTATATATGTTATACTGTATATAGTTTTAACCACGCTCCCAAACGTAAGCTCAATTGACGGACGGATTCGGTCTTGTGAAGGTCTTCATCTTTAACATGTAAGTCAAGGGTATATTTCCCAGCAGCTCCCGTTAGCGACATAGTTGGAAACGTTCGTTTGCGCGGTTATGCAAGCTTCTAATTAATTACATTGCCAGAAACTAAGATTTTGGGAAAACGTACCCTAGATTAACAGGGAAGTAGTAAACAACATTACGAAGTCTGTGATACTGACATTGACAAGAGGATTCTGTACTACCTGTAGCTTACATTTGGTTAGCTAAACAAATATGTAATCGACACTGCAGGAAAAAAATCTTGTTCTTGATCAAACTTGCATGATGAAGCTAGCATCATGAAATTTGTTGCCTGAGATAAAAATAAGTTCAATGTTTTTGTTACAATGCTGAAAAAAAAGTTCTTATTATCCTAACGTTGTGCCACGACTGAAGTGGGACTGTTACGGCTGATATATACTTCTGCGTCAAATCGATGTCTTAGGTACGGTGAAACCGTGTACCTCACACTAAATCCCTGGCTGCAGCCTGACACGCACCTCCCCAGAAATGTGACTTTCGTGTTTTTATGAGAGCAAAGACAGCGTACATCCCCGGTGTACTTACATTGCTGATTGAAACAGAATCGCTATTTGAATCTAGCGTTAAATAATCCACCCAAGGCATCGTAGCTACAGGTCTACAAAGCAGTCACTTACCTCCATTACGTTCATTTGTACTTTACAAGACTAAAAAGATAGTATAGACAAAAACTTTAAAAGGAAAAATACAAAAAAACTGACTTTGTAGCGGCTTGACATTTTTCCAGATTCATCTACGGGAAATTTGGAGCAGCACAAATAAAACCAGGACTTGATAAATGGGTACCTGTTAAAAGCTTGTTTTTTCTTTTTATGCGTCATTCAACAATTGAATATATTGCAGGGTGGGAAGACAGTAAATGCAACATCCAAAACTATGTATCAGCTATCGTTTTAGTGGTGCAGACACACCATTGCACAAGTATAAAGTATCACGGTGGAAGCTCCATGTAGAACTATAAATCCGCCTTTACAGTTACGTGCGGGAAATTGGTTCAGTGAACCATTACAGCGCCGCACTGTAAACCAGCCAATCAGAGTAGAGTTTATGAACATATTAGTGAGCACGAAATAAGTAAAAACAGCCTGTTTTATCCTATGGTCAAATTATCCAGCTAGAAATGGGCCTGTAAAACAACTTCTGGATAATTTCGACCAAACCAAGTTCACATACCTTCTATGTAAACACCAGAGAACAATTTGGTAAAATAAATAAATACATTATATGGCACCTTTAAACGTAACACTACTCTCACTTTCACTCTCTTTCTCCTGTTCACCCTCTGTTTTTCCCTTCCACATTCTCCATGTAGTTTTTAAAATCCCATACTTCCCCATACAAACATTTTTGAATATTTGTTCAACAGCATGAGAAAATCATGTGACTAAAAAAATCAAGAAAATCATGCACAACGCTGGAGGAGAGACACA
Source organism: Isichthys henryi (assembly GCA_026776945.1). Lineage (NCBI taxonomy): Eukaryota > Metazoa > Chordata > Actinopteri > Osteoglossiformes > Mormyridae > Isichthys > Isichthys henryi. Next base: position 3,029,334 of record JAODJX010000136.1, on the reverse strand, counting down.
AAGGCACACCATCTTGGTCACCTTTCTGCCTGACGGAGCACCAGACGGTCACGATGAGTACGCAGATGACAGCGAAGACCAGCAGGGCCAACACGCCCCCTATCACGGCATACGGTACTGCACTGTGGGTCTCCACCACAGCCCCGGGATCTGAGATGGAGAAGAAAAGGTTTTAACCCCACTGATGACGAGGGAGGGAGCAACAAAATGATGAAGCCTATGTATGCCGCGTGTTGGAGAACAGCCAGCAGGGCATGAAGCAAGCGTCAACACAGCATAGAGATCCAGGGAAACTGATCTTTACCAGAACTGAGATGAAGAAAGAAATATCCTATTAAATCGACTTTCTGAAGGGGTGAAAACAATGTGTTACACTGTGACAGGCTGAGAAAATAAAAGCGCTCCATTTGCTCTCACTAACAGAGACGTCCACAGCATGACCAGCAACTGCAGAAGGAGGACGGAGGGATGAGAGGATGGCAGACGGCAAAGGGGACAGACTAAATGCCAGGGGAGATCACAAAGCGAACAGCTGCATTAGCAGGATTCTGACATCTGCGCATGGGGGGATTAAAGGTCTACTGAGTAACATTACATGAGAGAGGGGGAATTAACATGGCGGCCTGGGGATTTTTTTTTTAATTCCCAATATGTCAGAATCTGCCCCTGTGATGATTAATCGCACAAAAGGGGCAACAACTCCAGATGTCTCCTCTTGACATTTTTGTGACTGCCTGCATCAGGGAGTATAGCGAGGTGCTCGTCTGCCCAGGGAGGAGTGCAGGTCCGTCCATCTCCCATCTCAGGGAGGCGGCGGGAGCCTCCGGCACCTCAGCTTCATGCCGCTCACGCTCCAATTTTCTATACTCATTCTACAGATTTTCATAAGTCACAAAGATTTTTCATTTTTTTTGTCCCCGAGGCAATATCTGGTAGATCTAGCGGTCTTCCATGGGTCACGTATCTCAGCATCCCTCATATAAGGATCCCACAGGGCATCTGGGACAGAGGACAGGGTAAGCGCCAAGCTGGATTCGGGCTGAAACAGGGCAGCTGAGGGGGAGGGCAACATCACAGCTGACCAAACAGTCCATCTCCTCCCCCAGTCCCACAGAAAAGACAGGTGAAAGCCGTGCAGACAGGAAATGATGAGATGGATGCTGAGAGCAAGAGCGGAGGCAGAGGCCTCACTGTAGTTGGGGCGAGAGGAGACAGGGGAGGGTCCTTTACCTTTGGCAAACACGGGAAAGTCGCTGGGGTTTAGGGAGGCTGGGGTTGAGGTGAGAGGGGCCAGAGGGGTGCCAGACATATTCTCTACCAGAGACACACATAAGAGCAGTTTACACTTGTCGTTTGCAATATGTATGCTTACATGCGATCTTGCTATGCAAGAGGTGTTGCTGCTCATACTTATGTGTTTAGTTTATGTCAATCTGGAGGATTAAAAGTTATGTCCACCATGAAATGTTTTACACTCGCTGCCTCCACACACTACCAAAGATCAAAGTCAATGACGCTTATCATATTTGCAAGAAGACAAGCAATTGTATTACAAATCATATATATATATATATAATTGCTGATTCTGTAATACTGCTGCAGCATTCTGCATATTCTACCCGATGTGCCACTTCATACTGCTACACTACTCTGCCATATGTTACTTTACTATTTCATGTTGAATGATGTATTATCTTTAGTTAAATATGTTGTAATAGTATTTTGTACTTAGTATTACAGCTGCAGTAGGGATTAAAATGATTATGATTGGGTTGAAGAGAGCATGCAGAGCCCATGCAAAATTAATAGATACTAGACAATTTTGAAAAGGAAAAATCATTAAAATTGCAAGGCTTCTTAGGTTTTGTTTCATATGACAGAGTAGCAATGTTTTAGCGAAACTTAAACCCCCCCCCCAGCGAATTTTATCAACAAGATCTTTTTCAAATACTGGCTCTATATTGAAAAATAATGTTAAGAAGGTATGCAAAAGCCAAAACCCAGCAGGCTATCGTGATCCATACAGTGAGAATTGCATGTGCGTGACATGCAATGACGATATTAAAATTGCACATCGCCCAGCCCTACTTATTCATTCTTGTATTATAATGTTGCATTGTCTTTTTAATTGTAGTCTGTGGAGAAGGAATTCAAGTAAGAATTTCATTGTACTTTGTACATATAACCCTGCATTCTTAGCTGATATTGAATTCAGAAGCAAAAGAAACTTAAACTGCCATTAAATTTCGATTGAATGTTGCACACAAAGGTACAAAATATTGTTCGGAATGTTTTTTTGTCTTGCCTCTGATAGTATCACATTTTGAATATCTTCCAGCCACTCATTCTAAAAAAAATTAAATCAGATGCTACTTTAATACCAACTGTACTGTACAAAACACAGTCTCACAACAAAATGTGACCATACTGCCCCCAAGATTGTTGGTGGCACTTCATCTCGTGTACATGTCGCGTTAATTCCATCCGTACTGTAGCTGCGCAAGCAGCACGTGGAATGAACGCAGGGTATGTGCGGCGGCCATGATGTGAAAGTGTTGTAAGCGTCTAGTATAAATGCACCCTCAGACACAATGACAAGGGAGAGGTTACATATGGAGGCAATAGTATGAGGGGTTGTATGGGTAACAGTGACAGATGGGGTAATGGGGTAACTGTAACAGCATGTGAGAAGTAATTGTTCCACAATGCATGTATTGCTGCACAGGAAAATTTAGCAAACAGGCGCAGGGGCTACATATACACACACATTCATTTGGGGGCACATTTGTATTGTGAGACAGACACCGATAGCGGAGGGAGAGCCGTCACTGAAGCTGGGGTGAGTGGAGGCAGGGCAGGGTACGTTACCTTTGGCAATGGCGGGAAAGTCGCTGGGGTTTGGGGTGTGAAGGGCCGTAGGGGTAACAGACACATTCTCTAACAAAGACACATATAGAGACAATGGCAATGGTGATGTTACATATTGAGACAATGGTATGATGGGTCAGATGGGTCACAGCACAGGCATGCAACAAGTAATTGCTCCTCAATGCATGTATTACCACACAGGAAAATTTAGCGAATGGGCGCATATAAACACATATTCATGCCAATCTTGGGGGCACATTTGTAATCTGTTGCCTGTCTGCAAACGGATGAATGGAAAGGCATGTTTTGACCACCAGGGGGAAGTAACAATCCACAGCCTTTTCTCCACGGGTCTGATAAATCCTCAGGCAGTGCCGTTCATCATTCTCCTGGCTGCCTGGACAGCACCTCTCCCCTCGCCCTCAAAATCCTTTTCCATCACGTCGTCCTTCTCTTCGCTTCATGCTCCTCTCTTGGTTATTCTTATTTTCTGTTGGCATTACTCTACACTTGGACGGTCCTCCATCCCTCCCTTATCTCCCTCCATCCATGCTTCTTCTTCCACACCCCCATCTCCCAGCCTTTCATCCATGAATCCCCGTGGGCTGTCTTTTCACCTGCCAACGCGTCCTGTGTGTGTTCAAACGATCACGAGTTAGCTGACCATCAGCTAGATGCGGATTAAGAAAAATGGGAAGTACAACCCTGCTCAAATGCTCTCCACACTAAATCTGTCTTGTTTTCATTGCTTTTAATAAAACAAAAACTCATGATCCATGGCAACCATAACAAACTTCTGCTTTTGTATGAGAGAATTCAAGTAGTAGTGCATCAAATGGAAAATGCCTCCTAAAATGAACCAATACCACCCTTAATTTCCTCTCCCACTAACTCCACTTCCCTCCATTGCTAGTCACACTTCATTAAATCAACGGGCCCCTTGCTTTTCCATCCAATTAAAACCCCAGTTCATTAACACAAAGGCATGACTTCCCTTCCCAGGAGCACAAGCGCCCCCCACTCTGCCTGGCTGTGACTTAGTGCCTCGCTCCCACCTACCCCCCCACTCCCACCCTTGGCCACCCACTCAGATTCAAAGTGATCGAGCCCTTCGTTTCGACTGGCTGTACCCTTGACTACACTCTCCAAACTGCACATGCAATCCAGTGCACACACCAAGGTCCTGCGCTCCCTCTCTCCGCCCCTCTCTGTTTCTCTGTCTCTCTCTCTCTCTCTCTCTTTCTATTTCACCCTCACCACAGAGAAAAAAATCCCATCAATACACCACAGGCTGTTGAAGACGGACTCCCTTAAGAAAGGTAGGTGCCCTTTAAATGCATTCCAGTTGGTAGATATCTGACTACATCGGACTGACACAGCAAAAGCGCCGGCTACAAATTGGCCCCATTTTCCTGCAGATTTTTCGCTTCACGGGCACATGAGATGCAAAGAAGAAAAAAAATCATGAAAGAAAATTCCATGGGGCGGGGGGATGATGTCACGCTACATCGTTCGGCTGACTCATCCCCCTTGTGATTTGGGAGGTTCATTTCCGCGACGGACAGATTTCACCCCCCCTGGCTCTGCAGTGTATGGGTGCGGCTAATCTGCTGTTCACAGCCGTGCGTTACCACTGGGCCCCTACCTGACTGACTGCTACAGGCCCAGGGAATCCATTGCGGGGAGGGGGGGGGGGGCACTCTCAGTGCTGATATGGAGTCTCCCGCTGTGGCTTCTTACAGCTAAGCTGAAGAAACTAGATTAAGGCAGGGGGAGGGGGTGCCGCTTTGGGCAAATAGCTCTGGATGTTTGGTGTCACCGTGGTGAGATGGGACCTGTCCCTGAAAGTGTGCTCTCGGACACTTCATGTGTTTGGGTGTGAAGTGGGGACTGGGAACCTTTACACACAACCAGTGAAATACAGAAAGTAGGGTTCTGCTGTACTGTGAAACACAGGCAGCTTGGCGGGGTGACCTGTACCTGTACCAGAGAGTGGCAGCCCAGCTCGCAGCGCTTTGCATATTGTTCGGTTCACCTGCCTGTCTGATTCCCGGGAACTCTGCCGTTGTAGGCTGCCCCGCGGGCCCGCCTGCAGGCCCGCTCAGGTTTCGTATGTGAACGCTGAACGAAAAGTGCTTGTGGACATTGTCCACCATGCTGATGACCCATTCCCCTGAAACGGCAAGGTGCCGAGAGGAAGACCCCTCCCACACGGCACCCAGGTGACCGTGGCGCTGCTTACCGTACACCAGTAGAGCGTAGTGGTCGGCGGCACGGCCGTAGTCGTTCTGCGCCTGGCAGAGGTATGTGCCATTGTGCGACTGGCTGAGCCGGGCGATGCTGAGGGTGGTTCCAGAGATCTCCGTCCTTTCCGGCAGCGTGTCATTCACCCGGGACCACTGAGGATTACGCGGGCTGGCCGGAGAAAGGGAACAAGGGAGGCGAGGGGAAGCAGAGAGGTGAGCAAGATGAATACAGTTAGAGAGAGAAAGACAGTAAGGGGACCATGGAGAGAAAAATGGAAGGAATAAATAAGAGAGAGGAAGGGATGGAGTCAAAGAATGAAAAAGCGGTGGTGCGAGATGAAACCAGTATCCGCGGAAATCTATGCTCCATAGGCAAGCTTCACCGCTGGCACCCCCTGTCTGAGACAAAGTGAAATTTGCTGGCTAAGTCTACGCCCCCTCAGAGGATGGTGCCCTAGGCTGCTGCCTGTGTTGCCTAATAAGAACATAAGAACTATACAAACGAGAGGAGGCCATTCGGCCCCGGTTTGACCGGCCCTGGATGAGAGCATTAAGTCATCTAAACACCACAAAAGGAGTGCAGCCTGTAGGAGACCTGTGACTCGAGCCAACTGCAAGCTCCCCTGCAGGCAGGAAAACCAGATTAATTTGCTCCTCCTCACCGGGCAAATTACAATCTGGGAGCATCGGGACCGTTAATCCAAGGAGAAACTTTTAATTGAATCGCAGCCGAGCGTAGCCCAACGTCAGTTCGAGACAAACAGAGGCACCAATAGACGGGTTCGGGCAAACAAAACAGGCGGTGTTTAATCTGAGATTAATGGCTGACCGAAGCACCGCTGCGGGGATTGTTATCTTACGGTAGCCCAGGGGACCGTGCCCGTCCCAGGCAGCCAGACGTGGCCACCATGCCGGGGGATGCGAGTGTATCAAGGGCCACTCAATCACTGCTGCCTGCCGCTACAGATAGGATGAGGTCCAAATACAGGCTCGGTGGGGGGGGCGCTGGAACAGAGCTTTGGAAGCCGCATCAGGGGCTGGGCAAGGGACAGTGTCGCTGGCAGGCAGATGGAGGATGATCCATGCGAACGTGCCCACACACACTCAAGTGCAGATGGACTGTAATTCACACAGTTTCTGCTACTTTACCCCTCATATGCCAACGCAGACAGGCAGAGAACATGCAGCCACTTACAGCGGGTTCCCCGTCACCGAGCAGACGAGGCTCAGCGAATCACCCTCTCGCAGGATCCCAGTGGGAGGCACGATCCTCACTGTAGGGGCGACTGGAGAAAGTGGAGGCAAAGGAACACTCACCAAAAGGGAAGAGCAACCAGAGGGAAACCCGCATTCCTCAGGGATGGCCAGTGACCCTCGTAAGGGTACCGATGGTAATGGCCTCACTCACAGTGCACGTCCAGCCGGTAGTGGCGCACTTTCTTCTGCCCCCCCAGGGACAGGTGCATGGCCTCGCAGCTGAGAGCCGCGCCATTATCCCGGCGCTCCACAGGGATCCGAATGGTGTTTGACACGCTGACCGTCTTACTGTTGTCCTGCTGGGACACGACCCCTGCCCCGGGAACAGACAAGCAGAATGCATTATGGCCGTCCAACCACTACCATCTTTCTTGTGTGATCACAAGCTTTGCTTCCTTAATGCTGCTCTAATCGCTGCGTGAGTCATATGATGGGTGTTCGATTTAACAGGCCTGCCAGTTCTCTACAACACAACAAATGAGACAGATGGAAAGGAGAGATGGGGGCTGTGATGGGAGAGAGATCTCTTGGACCTCGATGGTTCATTTACATGTGAATTTTATTACTTCGTTCTCAATTGCTTCTACTTCCTAAAATCAAAGACCTGAAGAGGTCGCAGAAAGAAAGCAAAAGGGAGAGATAGTGTCTTAATTAAACTACGGTTCTGTCGGTTGGGATCTAGGTGAGCAACCTTTAATATCGGGCAGGAAATAATCAACCTGCCGGCACAGCCCTGATTTGGTCCATGTAACCTTGTCACGTCATGGAATGCTTGCATGGAGTCATGTAGCGTGACAAGGGGAAGAGAGACACAGAGTCAGGAGGACTGAGGAACAGAAACACATGGGTGAAGAGTGGGAGTCAGCCAGGTACGTGAGGGGTGGACATTGAGAGAATCAAAGGGACGGGCAAGGCTGTGACAGACACCTGGGATCTCACGGCGGTCCCTCATCCAACGGAGGGTGGCCGGGGGCTTGCTACGTGGTGAGTGGCAGGTCAGCTCCACCTCACCACCCTCCACGGCCTGCGTCTTGACCTCGACAGTTGGCGTCTCCGGCGGCACAATGACAGTGAGCGTGGCCACTTGGTGGTGCGTGTCATCCGTGTAGAGCTGGCAGAAGTAGCCGCCCTCGTCCAACACACTGACATTACTTAGGGCGATGCGTACCAGCCGGGGGGTGAAGAGCACCATCTGGAAGCGGTCATCCTTCAGGGCTGAGGGAGGAGAGAGGCGGGAGAGGCAGAAGAAGAGCGCGGGGAGGATGGACAGGGGCCAGTGTGAGGGGAAAAGGGAGCAGAGAGAACAGATGAACAGAGTAATAGGCAAATAAGAAATGAGTACAGAAGAGAGAAGATGCAGGAGAGAGAAACGGATATGATACAAGTGGGTTGGAAAGTTAATTTGGAAGATGAGAAGAGGGGAGGTGGGAAGGGATGTGGAGAAAGGAAACAGAGCGGTGGAAAAGAGTGAGGTGAGGAACCAAGAGAGAAGAAGCAAGTTAATGCAAAATATTTCAGCCGACCTACTCTCCAGTAACCCTTGTGCTTGTTAGCTCTGCATAGATAAAAAGCAAGGAGGACGGAGAAGAATATGGAGTAGAAAAAAAAATTCTCTTTTGTTGTCAGAGAAAAAGAGAAATCAATGGCAAAACGGGGGTAATAATAACAGATAATGATAAAGACAGTCATTTTCTGACAGAACCTCAATGTGCATTGTGTGATAAAAATCCTCACATTTGCTTCATATCAGCTGCGTCAGCCTTGTTTAGATCCCCGTCTCTTTCTTTTTTTTTCACCAGGCCTCGCAGGTGTGAAACAGCTCGACGTCTGTTTAACATTGCTCATCACGATCCAGAGATATGGAGGTCACGTACTTGCAAGCATGCGTGTGCACATGCATCTGCATGCGCCCACAATGCCATGGACATCAGAAAAGCAGGCAAAACACTCCCCTCAACAACGCCCTGAGGAAATGCCACAGCTTTTGTTCCACGCATTCGTTTCGTGTGGACAGTGCTACCGACGTCAAAGGGGTACCGTGTTAAAACACCTCAAAAGCCTTTTTGCCGTACTTTCTATAGCCCCGATACCCACCCTCTGGCTAATATGGCTAATAAACAATCAGGTGTTATCGCACTACTCAGGGGTCACTCCTACCTGTGGAAGTAAGATAGGGAGGAATAACGATTATGTGTTGCTTCCGGCAACAGCGAAAGAGGGGAAGCCCTCAAGACAAGTGGAGAACGGATTAATAGGTTGAACCTGGCAAGGCATGGCGCTTCCAGGAGCCATCCATGGCACCCCGCCACCTGAGACACTCACCCCTGGTTCCATTGAAGAAGAGGGTTTGCCTGCGTGGGTTCTGGATGACCACGATGGAGCCGTCGTAGTTCTGAAGTCGACAGGAAATCTGGGCCGTTCCTCCCTCCAGTACAGTCACGTTCTCAGCCTGTACCGCCTGGCATCGCACTAAGCAAGAGAAGGGGGTGAGAAGGGCATGAGGAAAGGGAGAGAAGGAGAGAGGGCGCGAGGGAGGCTGCAATTTAACACGAGCAGAAAGAAAACATAGGAGAAAGCACAAGAAAGTTGGAACGCTTTTGAAAACTCTAAATTACATTCTCTTCCCAGTCACCCACAGATAATGAAAATGACACGTCCTTTTTCTCACTATTGAAGAACATATTTGCAAAATTAAGTTGCCCTTCAATCACTGAGTATATCCCTGCACTGAAACACCGGGAAAGTGCCTCACTTTAGAATTCTAAAATCAATTTTACCTCTGACTTCTCCCCAACATTTCGCGACTGAAAAAAAAAATCAGTTTGCGTAGTTATTGCACTTGTTTCTTTTGGCCAACCTTCACCCAGAGCCTGGCTGCTTCAGCCCTTGTCTGCCATGGAGGTGGGGTGGGTGTTCGAGATCAGGAGGCGGACGGAAACGCTTGAGAAAATATAAACGTTTTAAAAGGGTGATCATATCGAGAAGGATGGAGAAGCAGGGAGGTAGAACCAGAGGAAAGGAATGAAATGGTGGATATCTGTGGATTTTCCATTCAAATTATTCTTGATGGATTTAAGAGGAGCCCTACCACTTTGACTCTCCTTTCTCTAATGACCTGTCTTAGCTTCAGAAGAGTAGTTAGATCTTCTCATGTCTCCAGCGATCTTAGGGCATGTTAAAATGAGATTTCTATAGGAAATCAACCCTTCTCCCCCTCACTCCCATTCATAACATATCTCAGTCTAAAATACCAGTTATTTCTCTCGTGACTAACTAATGTCTCATTTACAGTTGTGTTTCTAGGCTGTTTCCTGCTCCAAATAATTTAGATAACAAAGATACTTCATCAAATTAAAAATGAGATATCAATGTTTCTCCCAAGAAATTAAAAAAGACAGCTTTCGACTGTGAATTCTTCCAGTGGGGAGGAAGATGGGAAGTGTGGTAGCAGAGAAAATGGAATAGTTCTTCAACCCGAACAGCGTTTCTGAGCCGAGTCAGCGAGAGCCCTTGGACACAGATGATGACCTGAATGTCCAAGAAAACAAACTCCACACCAAGAGCCCGGGGAAGATCGGCAGTTCATCACGACAAAGGCTTCCAATCTAACCTCATTTAAATTTAATTCTGACTTTATTCAACTTGATACAATAGCAAGTGTGTGAGGGCATGAACGCAGTGGGGATGGGGGGATAATAAAATATTGACAGTCTGGATATTGAGCCATAATGAGAGAAGCAGGGGGAGAGTCGGGAAGGGACAGAGTACATCCTTAAATCCCAGACAATTATTATCGTAATTGTGTCCATTATTAATCTTTTTCCTTTCATCAATATTGTGATTCATATCTTAGGGAATCAGCAGTGTCCCCACCCTCCTAATTATTATTCTAATGACTGTTAGTCCCTGTATTAGCAGCCACTTTTGGTTGCTATTGTTTTAAAGACAGCCATTGTTTTAGCAATGCTATATTGAAAAAGTGTAGGTATGGCCGGTGCTAATTACCGATAAATCAGCATTGTTAACCATTAAATACTGTGAAGCTGCAGAGTGATTTGGTCTGAGAGGTGAAAACAGGACTAACTGAGCAGCGGTTTAATCACTTCAGTGGCGCACAGCTGCCAGCCCTCCACGCCAAGCGCACTGAGGCACACTATGCGGCAGTGGGTGGCATGACGCGTATCGGACGCCTACGCTTTCTGCCAGAGCGACTGGAGGCTCCCGACTGGCAGGAAGCCCCCACAATGCCCCCGCAGCTGGGCAAATGCGGGGTGGCTGCTCCACAATCAGAGCCGACATGTCGCCCCAACCCCTCGTCCCAGGACAACGGGTGTCACTCTGAGTAACCGCAGAAAACAAAAAACCTGCAGCATTTATCAGGCCCAGTCATACTGTGCCTGCAATCAAGTACACAACAAATACCTCAAGATTTTAGTGGAGGAGGCCTTGCGATCAATAGGCAGCCATTGTATTGATAATAAATACATAAAAGCAGTCTTGGCTGCAGTGCACCAAACCTCCAGCTGGGGGCAGTATGTCGCTAAAAAAATAATAATGATATTAAAAATAATGGATTGCATGGAGCTCCTAAATCCAGGGCCTTATTTACGGGATATGACATCCCCGGCAATGGGTGATAATTCCAGATGCATAAATAAATAAACTACATGCATATACAAATAAATAAACAAGGCCACATCAACACCATCTAATGGTCCTGCAGGAATGGTGAGTTATGGTTAACAGAGGGAGATGAGGTAGTGGTGGGGGGGGGGGGGGGTAGCCAGATGCACCCCAACTCCCGTGTGGTAGTAAATCACAGGGGCCACCATAGCATGTGGGATTAGTTACCTGAGTTACAGTCAGGAGACGATACCCTGGGGGGAGACTCAGACCCCAGCGCACATAGGCAGTCATGTGGTGGCCCCCCACTGATGATGCAGCAATTGTGCAGCGGCCTGCTGATAATGAAGCAGCCACGTGTCCACTCCTGCTTATGTTTTTTTTTTTTCCCATGTTTGTGTTTCCTCCACTACCCTCTAACCTTTTTTTGACACACACTTTCAGCTTTAGCTTTTTGTCTTTCCTCTTCTTCCTGTCCACTTTCACCTCAGCTTCCCCTCACTGCCCCCTTCCTTCACCCCTTCCCCTCTTTCCCCCTGTGAGTTTGCTACTGCTCGCATGACTTTTCCCCACCTTTCATAGATAAACAAGCATGAGTTTTAACTTCTAGGTCATTAGAAGCAGCTGGATTTGAAAATGGGCGGGACCTGTGACAATGCAATGATGTCCTCGCTGAGAATTCTACACCCCATTTTCACATCTAAAATTAATAGTCAACCTCTCCCAGGAATGTTTTACATTGCCAATCGACTGCTGTGAAAAATTCCAACTATAAATAAAAGATAATCTCCTGCAAATGTTGTGCCCGTCTTTCGCATTACCTCATTCTGTCACCCCCACCCCTTTCCCTTCTGTCTGACACCTTTTTACTGTCATCATCTATCTCCAGCTTTTCCACCCTTTCCTACTTTTTCTACCTCTTTCCATCTTGCTCGCTCCATCCGTACTTTTATTAGCCTCGTGATTCCTCCCCACTCGCCTTCTCATCTGATCTTATTTTCTCCCTCCTTTACTCCTACACACTACCTCTCCATGTTCTCTCCTCGTTAATCCTTCCCTCCATCCACACCCCCTCACTTTCAGCCTCCATCTCTCTCTCTCCCTTTGTCTTATTTCTGTTTGGCTTCCCTCCTTCCTCTGCCTCCTTATCCTGCTGAAGCTCTCCCCCCACACCTCCCTCCATTCTCTCGCTCTTGCTATCCGTTGCTGATCTCTAGCTGCTCTTGTTGTTCCCTTCATTCTCTGCGATGCCCCTGTCTTCATCTCCGTCTCTCTCTCTCTCTCTCTCTCTCTCTCTCTCTCTCTTTCTCTCTCCCCTTTGCCTGTTTATTTCCCTCAGTCAGTAAATGTGATTTGTTCTGCAGTTCAAGACTGCGGCATAATCACCCTATTTTTATCCGACGGGGAGGAGGGCAGTAGGGATAGGGAAACCCAGGAGCTCTGGGAGAGAAAGGACTAAAAGTCCCCCAAGTCCTGCCTCTCGCTGCAGCCCTCACCTCACATCACCACTTTACAATAATTGGTCCTCTCTAGTGGGTCTCATTTGCCTGGCTCCCATCATCTCTCTTCTCCACCCGCGACCCCGGGGGCGGGGGGGGGGGGGGGGGGGGGGGGGGGGGGGGCGGGGGGGCGGGGGGGGGGGGGG
>JAODJX010000136.1:2947045-2974005 GCA_026776945.1 Isichthys henryi | reverse complement strand
AGTTCTCCCCAAGCGAGCTTGATGGGCCGAATGGCCTCCTCTCGTTTGTATAGTTCTTATGTTCTTATGTTCTTATGACAATACCACGTTTGAATTCACTGAGCCCTTCAGAACGACCCATTCTTTCACAAATGTTTCTATACCTGACTATATGGCTGAGTGCTTGATTTTATACATCTGTGGTAATGGGTCTGAATGAAACACCCGAATTCAATGATTAAGACGAATGGTCCCAATACTTTTGTCTATATAGCGTATTTATATATAAGGGTGAAATGAGTGAAACCACCAGCTTCTTATTCCCCACCATATGCTGCGTAAAATTATATGCTTTTCATTCTACCTTTAGCCATCAGAACAATAGACACAGACCTAAATTAAATTATGCCGTTTTAATCGTATCTCTATGCATTCATTTGAGTATTCTCTTTAAATAGTAGCACGTCTGATTGGTCCTAGGCCTGCTGGAAACATACACTGCTGCTATCTTACATAACCAGTAAAAGGCATTTTAGAGGCTAGAAAAAGAAAAGTAACAGTAATCCGTTTAATAGCTTAAATCTAGTGATGTGTGGCGACCTCAGTCTGAGTTCTTTCTGGTCCTGTTATTAACAGCAATCTTCAGTCAGATGAAACCAGGTAATCTACATAAAACTACATAAAACTGAATATAAATGCAGAAAACGGTAGTAATGGGAAGTATAGTTATTAATATCGTTAGTGTAATGAGTTGCAGATCTAAAGATAGGGTACATGGTGGTAAAAATACGCCTATATAAATGCAAAATAAATACACTAAGAATACATTTTAGAGTGTTCCTACAAAGTTAAATGCCCAAACACTGTGATAGTGACAAAAAGAGCAAAGTCAGTTTTACTTAAAAAGCAGAGGCTGTCCTTTTTAAAACTGCCGAAGGACTGTCATCTACATTTTGTATTCCATAGACAGGGAAGCTCACGAACAAGACCTGAAGGTCAATGATGCAGGAAAAGGCACAGCGGACATGAAGAAAAAGTTAATGGTGGTGAAATAAAGGCCACAAGAACCTTACAATGGAGTAAAAAAAAAAATGCAGTTCATGTTTGTTCAGATGCTTTCATGGTTTTAATGCTAATACCTCAGTACTTGCACTAGTGAAAGTATCTGTATAATATGTCTCCATAACACTGCCAAGGAGGGTAATTGTATTAGTCTGATTAAGCATAACAGGACTGTTCTCTCTAAGCCGGGCTGTGATTATGGCAGCGAGTCGTTTTCTAAATACATTGATCTGTTCTGCAGTATTTCACATGTCTGCGGGGTGGGAGCAACTGCTCATGTATATATATGATATAGCTGTATTTATATATAGCAACGTGCTGGATGTGTTCTTCCAGTATCTCCACTGTCATATCTCCTACTGGACTAGTCAATACCAGTCAAAACCAACTGCAAAGGTCTACCTTACTCCTGGAATCACAGGAATACAAATAAATTGCATTCTACGTCAGACAAATGGCATATTTCTATTTCAGAGATTTTATTATGGCAGGTGAAAGTCACAGAAAACAGATTTCCTTTGTAAAATATGAAAGTGCATTTGTGATTATAAATTTGTCATTAGTGCATTTGTCATTATAAATCGAGATTTTTGCCCTAAAAATTTTGCACATCAAATAATTTTACACATTAAAACAGTATGAAAAGACTATATAATAATAACACCTATTCAATGTCTTACAATCCTAAAATAACATCACTATGACACTGTCATGTGACCTGCATGGGAATGGCTTATGGAACTGTACTTTCTACAGAAAAATTCAACTTGCATAAAAAGTGCATATAAGTCTGAAGAGGAATTCAAAGGAGGAATGAAATCAAAATAGAGAAAAGCTTACTGACATGAAGTCCACCTTGCAGGAGCAGAAATTATCGCGCTGTATTATGTATGATGTCATGCATTTATGTATGATGTAATATGTTTCATTCGCAAATCCTGTACACAATGATTATGATCCCCCTTCTCCTTCTCCCTCATCCTGCTTCCTTTGCGTCTGTTGGCTCACACCAGGGGCTGTTTGTCTCCGCTTGTGGACGGCAGAGACTCCACGCTGGCCGTGTAGATGGGTTTCTTCTGGGAATGGTCATCGCTGAAGGAGGAAAGAGAGGAGAGCCATCAATGCTCCATCTTCAGCACAGCGGTGTGCAGGGATTGCCAAAGAGGGAAAAAATTCTCTCTGTTTCATGCTACAAGTGACTGGAAAGAACAGACACTTAGATCTGGCAGTGTATGTGGCAAATGGGGGTGTTTAAACTCAATGGGGGTGTAAAAGGAGAATGTAGCTCTGAGAAAAATTCTTCATTATATCAAAGCTGAGCTTTTCCAAGGATCAGTTGTTGGGAACAAGTCAAACGCTGTAAAACTGCTTTAATTCTGCTAAACTGAGTTTGCTTTGCAGTGCCATAATGAGCATGTAATGGACAGACCATGTATGGCAGGGACATCTGAGGGCAGATAGACTCAGTTCCACTTACATGGGCCCCTTGGTCTTTCTCTTAGAGGCTCTGCGACACAGACATATGGACACTGACACGGCCAGCAGCAGAAGCCCCGCCCCTGCAGCTGATGTCATCAGTATGATCCGGCCCTGGGTGGACTCGTACCAGGGGGCGTCCTCTGGAGAGCATGAAGGCCATGAATTGGAATTTCATTAACATACTCATTAGTAGTGACATCACATAGTGCCAGTAATATTCTCACCTTTATTAGTATACTGAATAACACATTCACTAATAGATGGTGAATGAAATTCAATGAAGTTACTAGTACTAGTAATGTTTAAACATTAGAAAAGAATATAATCTATTATCATTTGTGTTAAAGTTTATTTAATGCAGACGATGTCATGAAGCCCGCAACTGTCGTGTGAGACTGTATCCTCCCCATTCTACCTAATCCCATCCTATTTTGCATCAGATCCTACCCAGTATTGTGGCACCGCCATCTCTCACCTGGCAGCACAGTGATGCTGACGGTGCGTGTCTTGGACAGTCGGGAGACGGATGGGTGTTGGGCAGTGCAGGTGTACTTGCCACTGTCCTCAATCCTCACCTTCTTGAGCTTCAGTTTGCTAGATAGCACTACCCAGTCCTCCCCCTGGAAATGCAGGAAGGGGAATTGGGATTGGGGTAGAAAGAGATTGTTTAGAAGTATGGGGGTGGGATGGTGTGGGGGGTAGGGAGGAAGGGCTTACTGACATACGGCAGTGACATATGGTTTGACATACAGAATGTCCTATAGTGTTTCGGATCCAGTCATAATGTGAGCATGTCCGACAGACGTTAACTTTCTGCTCTTGAAGGGGTGCCCTTGGTGCCAATCCATACTGTATACATGAATAAGTTTTGACATTTTAAAACAAGAATAGGTGTTCAGCAGACAGCCACTGCTGTCTTGAAATGCATATTATGATTTAAGAAGAGATGGAAAACTGGCACAAGCAAAAAGAGCGAGACAGTAAGGAAATTCAGCACAGGAAGAACACAGAGCCTGAAAATGACAAAAGGAAACTGTTGCCATGTAATCGTTTTGGCATGAAGATTTCATTTTCCTGGCAATAAAATCCATTTCAATTTGAACTGAATTGAATTAAAAGGATTTTCAGTAACGCCAAATTTTGGCCCGGACTGCATAATCTATGCAAATTGGCTATCATGAATAAATATCCGTGCTCTGCTGCCATCTTGTGGTAGCACCTGAAGGAGTTTCTTCAAAAAGAGCGTTAAGATAACTTAGACTTTATTGATCCCACGGAGAATTCTTTGGCATTCATTCCTTTATTCCAAATTCACTGGGAAATTTTGTCGGGGTTGAAAATTATTTTTTATGTGAGTATATTGGAGCATTTTGAACTCTGGAAATGTGACACTGCACATTAAACAGGAACTTTGTGGATTCAGAAACTCTTTGCATTTCATCAGTCTCATATATATGGATTACCAGTGTCACAACAAGGGTGACATTATGTGAAAATGCATGGAAATTATAGTGAAAATGGCTAATCAAAGCAAAAGGAAAAACATAAATTCCTCAGCATAGGGTCAATGGAAAAAAAATCATCATGCCACATGTACTTCCAATGGCGAAATTTAGGCCTTTAACATTGGACTCTGGTAAATTAAAATGTGTCAGTTCATAGCACACAAACACAAAAATCATCATAGAGCAGGAGGCTAGGGTCTGATATGGGGGAGAAATGGGTTTCAAACTAAAAAAATATATTTAGTCTCTAAATATATGCTTTGTGCCAAGTAAGAACTACTACATAATCAAGCGGGGACACTCCTGTCCACCTACTTACCTCTTTCTGCCATGAATACTCTGGCGTCTCAGAAGCAGAAGTTGAACATTCCACCTCCACATTGTCCCCTAGTGGCACACGCAAGTCCTGCAGAGAGCTGAAGTAGCGATTATAGTAACTTCCTCCATCTCTGTAGACCGAAAGGTCACGCATATCTGAGTGTGGGGGGGAGGGGAGGCAGAAGGGAAGCAGTGACAAAAGTTCAGATATGCAAGGAATCAAAACGACGTAGGTATGCAAAAGCTGAGATGTAAACATGCACAAGCAAAGCATTGCGACATTTCGAGGCTAATTTACACATTGGTGCAACCATATTCATATTTTTATTGCCAATCTGGTGAGTGAATGGACGGTAATGTGGCTTGCTGTAGCTAGGGAAGGATGTATGAAACCAACTATAAAATAAGCAAGAAACCCATGTTTGTATCAGTGGTATTTATTCTGTATTTATTCATTCAGTCTCTGTACAGATGACCATATTGAAAACTAAATTAAATAAGTATGTTTTACTCACAGTGCACAGGTATGGAGAGTGATTCAGAGGAGTTGTACAGCTCAGAAGAGTTATCAGAAACGCAGCGATAGGGTCCGTTTGTCCAGCTCTGGATGGCGAAGATTGACAGGACAATACGGCCTGGCTCTCGGTTCAAGTCCAGGTCATAGGAGAAGCAACGTCGGTAGAATGACATCTCATATGGCTCCAGGCGGAACCATTTCTGCATTCGCTAAGGAGTAGATCAGAAATAATAATACAGTAAATAATAATAATAATAAATGTTACTGCGTACGGTACTGTACCTCGAGCGCAAGAACCAATGAAGTGTTCAGGAGTGTCATAAAGTAATACATGCATTTGTTATTGCTAACCACTGTATTTAATCTGAGTGCTTTATACAATAGGTTTTATGGCAGTCAGTTTGTAAGTATGAGTTGTATGTAAGTCAGACGTTCTTAATTAGGTGACTACCAGCATACAACCAGGAGAGAAAATAAACACTAATGCAAAAGTGCAGACCGTCAAAAGAGCTTCCAGTGTTCAGTAGCTAATTTAAGGACAAAAATAAGGACTCTTTAGAACTTAGGAGTCGCTTAGAACAGAATTAAAGACAGTACACGGTACTTCCCAGCAGGTTGCTGTTGAAGAGATACTCACCTGGGAAAACTTCTCAAAGTGGACTTGGCTCATGTTTGACTCCACGTCCGCCAGGCACTCCAGAGTAACATAGTCCCCTTCCAGTACTGGGCCCTCTGGACCTTTCAGAATCAGGGCACCTGAGACACAGAGAAAATGAACCTTCGTTACGGGTCTGGCAAATAACACTTTTAAATTGAATTTGTCATATGGTGGCAAGAAGTTTCTGGGAAACACTATACCAGAGAAGCAGGGACTTTTGGTAAGGAAGTTCAGACAGATCTTGGTGAAAGAAAGATCACTTAGTGAATTCTAGATTGCCTTTAAACTTACCACATTTCAGACTAACATATTACACTGTGAATGGACTGCTGTTGGTTTTATTATATGTATTACACTACATGATCAGCACATCGTATCAAAACTATACTAGTAAACTGGCATTACAGTTAATACTGGTCTATTTATGGCTTTCATGTGTTGAACAAAAGAGGCATTGTTGGAAATATTATGGCAATCAACAATAGATTGAGACGTTTAATGAAGAGTCATTATGTATATTAATTAACACTTTGTCTAACTGACCCACGTGCATTTTATGTGAAAACTATGAGATAAGAGCATGCAAAGACTCTCTCCAAAATGCTTTGTTTAAAAATTTAATCGAATTTGAACAAACAAAAAAGAACAAGACATTCAAAATAAGAATAAAACTTTTAAATACACTCTGACAAATACAATTACAAATACAAACTTTTTTTGAAAATACTGTGAAAATACAGTGAAAACACAAATGATCATGGGACATTACCCAGACAACTTTTTCCCCAGATAACTTTTTCAAGTACACTTCATTTTAGCACAAAAATGTTAAAGAACCTCATTACAAGTTTTTTTTGTTTGTTTTTCCTGTTTGCCCCGTATACAATAGACTGCGGTCTATTTCCCGTAAGAAGAATGTAAACATTTGACCTTCAATCGAATCAGTTTACCTAAAACAGTTTACCTTTTAAAACAAAACAGTGAAAATGAGAGTAAGTAGGAAAAAAGACTATTAAAATTGTATTCTGACTTTTGACGTTTGAAAGTAGGAGATTTAAAAACATAAACGAAATACATAAGTAAATTGTGAATAAGGTTATATTTACCCTCCGTCCAGTGAAGCATTACGATCGCCAAATACGCCAACATTATATATCCCTTCATTTCCGTAAGTCTAGAAAGGTACCAAATTAAAATTCTTAAAAGCCTAGAAGGTAAAGAACCTGCGCTTGTATTCTGTAGAAGCGAAAGTCTGATATCCTATTTATGTGTAACGACTGAGGCGGGGCTACGTTAGAACAACCCTCCATGTTGATGATGATGATGATGCTCGTATCTCAAACGTAAGTCACTTTACACAATGAGTAGTGCAATAGAGTATTTAAAAAAAAGGAAATACCAGGACACAGAAAGTACAGTGTACAGACTTACCATCAATTAAATCACTGAAAACCTGCAACACAGACAAGAACAAGTATGGGAAGTGTAACAATGAATAAACAGTTACGTTTTAAGTTCTGCCTAAAATGGGAGATAAATGATATTACGGAAATGTTGAAAGTGTGTGTCTTAGAATACTGACATTTGAAAACCTGAATATATTGCGAGAATGCTTCCAATAGTGAATTATAATAATCAATTGGAATAAGTTCTACTTAGTCACAACATGTGATGTTACCTACAATACTGGAATCGAAAAGCCACCGCCAATCACCAAATTGTCTCTCGACGTCATTTGTATCTACGCAGGGTCAGTATCCTGAAGTTCGTGCTAAGTGTCCTTCAGGTCCTTCAAACTTTAACAGTAATGTAACTGGTAGGTGTTTGGAATTGTGGTATTTTTCTTGTGTAAATTTAATTTGATATTTGCGATTTTATTTAAATATCTCGACATTAAAGGCTATTTGGTCTAATGTAATCAATGTAATCGTTAAGAGGTCTAATAGACATTTTGATAAAAGGAATGAAAAAGATATTGGATTGATATGACAGAAAGAAGGAGAAAATGAAATCCTGTCAAATAATATCTGTAAAGTATTGGAGTTGCCGAGGATCAGCAGATTTTACGCTTTTGTTTGAGTTACAGCGATGCGAGGAAGGACGCCTGTAAGGTCTATCTTCAAACTAAAAGCGAAATTGCTTAAATAGCATGCATGATTTCTGGCTAACCCTCTAAAATTTCAATACATACCATATTAATTTTGGCCAGTTAAATCGTGTTATTCAGTTGACCCTTATGTGTCATGGCAAGCCCAGTGATTTGGTTAAGTCAGAAGTTAATATTTTATAGTAATTCAACGCTTAAGCACGTTTGAGTCAATGACATGCCTAGTGACGTCACAGCTCAACGCATTACTGACGTGTTGTTACTGGTTTATGTAGGCCTATTTACTGTAGTGTAAATTTTATCGTTAATCTATATATTACTAGCTAAATTGTTGTAATGAACATGTGACAGGGTGTACCACAAAAAAGAACTTAAATGGACCCTGTACAGCCAAAGCCCACACCAAACTCCAGCAAAACTTGAGTACATCAAACTGACAGGTAATGCTTTTTGACCTAATTCCTCCCCAGTATATATAGGGTTGTGTGGAGCCCGCAACTTCTCCTTCAGCCAAATCCGTAGGTAGCTCCATCCCCGCTATCACTGAAACCTCCCAGAGATTGGCTGAAAAGGTGGGGAGGACTGCCCTACAATAAACACCAGGACACTCCTAGTCCTCCAGCCGCTACACTACGTATAAGTATAGGCCAACTATAACCTACGTGTGTAGTAGGCTATACCATCCAGGTTTGTGTAAGTACACTATAGGATGTTCCCACAATGTCAAAATTGCCTAATGATGCATTCCTCAAAACATATTCAGTCATGCATAGTATGTAATATTATCTGTTGCAAATAATGTGTGTGTCGGTGGACTGTGTGTGTTGGGAGAGAAGAGTGGCATATGTGCTATAAAGACATTTTGCGTATTTTCTTGCATTTTGATCATTTGATGGTGATCATCATGTCTGGTACCCGAGCCACAATGTATTACTATAATCAGTAGAGATGTTGCAGTTCCACCTAAAACATTAAGTAAAAGTTTTGTTATGGGAGTTGTGTAGCCTACATAACCATTTTTGTAAGACATGGCCATGACCCTGTACTGGATAAGTGGTGATGAAAATGGATGGATGTTTATAGTAAATTCATTACATTTTGGATCCATAACGTTGCCATGTCAGATGAGAATTCCATGCAAAGCCTATCCTGCCTTGGACCCGGTGTTTCCTGGCATGAGGTCAGGGCCATGGTGCTTTTGGTTAAGGGAAATGGATGGATTCCTAAAATTATTTTTTCCCTACAACTTTGACAAGAAACCAAGTTTCCATTTTTCAACCACTGTTACAGCACAGTACCCTTCTGTAGTAACTCTGAAAACACACACACACACACACATCCAGACTTGCACTCAAATGTTTGTGGGGACCACCCATTCATTTCTATGGGAAAAACTGAAATCCAAAAATGACGACTTTAACCCCTACTCAGCCCTAACCTTAACCAGAAGTAACCAAACAAAATAAAAGTCTTTTGGCATTTTTAGTTTTTTGATTGCGGTCACAGAATTTCATAAAATTAAGGTTATCTTTATGGGGACCAGAACAATGATCCCTGCAATGTCAAAATCACAGATTTTTATCATGTTGTGGGGACATTTGGTCTGCACAAAGTAAGGTACACCTGGACCAAACACACGCACACAAAAAACATAAACTATGTACATTATAACCAAATACATAATAATAAACCGATATTCTACGGGTCTTTCAATCACTTATGAGATTAGGCCTACTCTTCTGACAATAAATAATAACCAGAATCCAAAATTTGCCAAACACCCAAAAATATGTTTATTATTCTACAATGACAGCCAGAAAACACTGTACAAAAATCCATAAAAATTAGTCCTAATGGCAATTCAAGAGTAAGAAAACAGAGCTATATCTGAAAAGGCAAAACTGCAGTCAACTCACTGATTAAATTTAAAGAAAGTCTAGGAAAAAACATCTGTATTTTAACAAAATAACATAGTGATAAATTATGTGGTTGTATTGCATACGAATAAAACTTACTGTACAATGACATCAAACATCACACTCAGCATGCTGTGAAATAATAGGATGTGAAGTACCAGACGTCCACTAGATGCCGCCCTGGAGCTAAGAATAGCTCAAACAAAGACTGAAAAAACAGTGAAACGAAAATATCTCCGTTAAATTCTCGCATTGACCTTTTTTATTATTACAGTAAGCAATTTGCTTTTTGTGTGATATGTATCTGCATGTGCTCTTTTGAAATTGACAAACGTATAACAAAGTATATGCAGAGATATAATTAAAATTATGAATCACCAAGTGCAAAAATGTCTGCTGTTTCACCAAGGCTTACATTGTTAAAGATTACGTATCTGTTTAATATTGTAGGCAAATTAAAATATCCTGTGGTTTGAAACTGGATTTTTATACATTAGAAGAAAATGTTGACATATTTTGTGCGAAAAGCATATATTTTTCTCGTTCTGAACATTGTCAGTTCATATATTGTATTGCAAGCCCCGGGCTTGTGATAACATCAGTATATAATTGATTTTAGAAATAATCAGAGAGATGATTTTGTTCATTTTAAAATCTAAGCAGAAGTCAGCATCAACTTTATTCATTTTTTAGATTAGTTTTCCAAGCAACTTAAATGTACACATTGTTTCTTTGAAAAAAACAGATATATTGCTCATTTATATTAATACAATTCAAGCTAAGTGCTTTGGAAAAGGGTGCAACAGGAGTTCCTATCTCACGATGAGCAGTGACAGCACATAAGAAATGTGGAGTTATGTTTGAAATATTGCACAATTCTTCAGTCACACCATTCCAAACAGAGAAATTTATATGTCACCACAATAAGTTCATAATCATGAAAGCTAAAAGGAGGGGGGGGGTATTTTTCAGAATTAACAATATATCACAGGATTTCTATGGTAACAGCATGTGAGTGATGGCCTGCTAGTTTGAGTGAATGTGAACATATGTCTGTCTGGGGGGGGGGAGGGGGGGTGCGCAGAAAAACAGTCAAGACACTGATTTCTGGCAAAGCATCCAGCGTATGAAGAAGGCACTAGACTTCCTGCTAAGCCATCATGAGTTAAACAGGTAACTAACCCTCACCAATGATGTGATTAGCATGCCAAGGAGCCAGCTTGGTTTAAGCACATCTTTGAAATGGATCATTTGTTTTCTGTTTATCATCACTACGACTATGATGACCATAACCACTGCGCTCCGCGGCGTCGCTCTCCATGCTTCACTGGAAGTCTGCGCTACTGTTAGGCATCATGAAGAGCGCGGCAGCTGCTGGCAAGGCAATCAGAGGCGTTACTGTGGTTTACAACAGAAAGTGTAAGCAAGCTGCATAAAGACGTTTAAGCATGTCTGAGCAGGGCTACATGTATCCCACACTTTACAAATTAACAAGAAAAAGCTGACAGATGCACTTTCCAGAACAGTGCCAGAATGAATCGAGTGTTATTTTACAGCTGCTTCATTGTTCATCAGAACCCTTGTTCTGAGATCAGCTAGATCAGCCTTGCATTGGAGCTCCAAAGCTTACTTTCAAAAGAAGTATGAGTAGATTATTACGGTCAGTGTTATAAAGTCATTTACATATGCCTGCACATACAGTACTGCCACCAAGAGCTAGAAAATGAACACTGGGAGGACACGTAATCAAAATATTGAAAGTTAACAAAACGTCTGGGTATTAACAAAAAGTACATATCATTCAGGACAAACATTTAGAACTGATGCTGCCCAATCAGTTCTTACAAAAATAAATATATTCCTGCAAAAGTGTAGAAAACGTCTTACAAAGAATATGAAACTGGCCACTATTTGATATTTAAAGGGAAAAAAAACAATTATACTACTGACTAAGCAATTAAATCCAGAAGCTAAACTGGGTCTCTGGTATTCAAGAATTGAGCAGAATTAAAATGGCCGTGCAAAGTTTGTACTTTGACAAATCTGAGAAATGTTACATCTTCAGAGTTGGTAAGAAGAGGCAATGCTGCAGCATGTTCTTTATAGATAGGCAATAGTGTGGTTAATCGGTGCCAGGACTGATACTTTATGCATAATTTGCATAATACTAGACTTGTAGATATTTAGTTACAATATCAGTCTTGTTTTTAAAGTGCTTTGTGGAAACATTAATGATCAATTTGAATCAATCTGAAAAGGACACTACTTTTGACCTGCACTGAAGCTCGCAGGCATGCCTTTCTTTTCTTTACCCCCCTTTATCATTCTTTAACCTCAGCGTCTCTCCCCTCTCCTCCTTCAGCTGCCCTGGCTGTTCCCCCCTTTCTCACAGGATGGCTTTCTTTATCCGCTGTCCATTACGCCAAGCAGGAGCACAGGAGAGATTTTTGAAGTGGGGAGGGACCAAACAATGAGCAAAAGCTCTCAACCTTTAAGTATACCCAGATATGCTTGATGGGGTATAAAACTGGGGAGGAAGTGCCCCCCCCGTCTCCCCTAACATCTGCGCCTTTGACGCCAGTCAGCCACTCACTGCATCAGACTGCCTACTGCCTCCCCTTCTGGCCCCTCTTGAGGTTGTGCTGTCCCTGCGTTCATGCCATTCTCCTCTCCTTCAACCTCCTCTTCACCCTCCAGACCAGAGTAGTGCTCCAGTGCCTGGTGCCGGTTTCTGGAAGGGGCGTCCCGAAAACATCGCCCACAGTCCTCGCAGGAATACTGACGTGCCTCACGTGCCGTTTCCCCAGAAACCTTCTGCTTCCGCATGCCCTTGGCTGGTGTGGGCTCCAGCTCGCTGCCCGAATCGAGGGGGAACCCTGATCCTGGGGACAGAAGGGAGCTGGAAACAGTGGAGGGGGGATCACTCAAATCGACATCAGGATTGGTACCGGGACTCTCACAAGTGTTAGAGCTAGAGCTGAGGCTGATGGCAGGACTCTCACTACGATTGGCTGTCAGTCCAAAGCTAGAATTTCCCCGGGGACCAATGGTAGAGACAGATGTGGAGGTCAGGTGGCCCGAGTGCGTGTCTAAAGTAAGATTGGTCTCGGAGATGATGCCGTGCACGGTCCGATAGTGGAAGCGGATCCCAGAACGGTTGGAGAAGCCCTTTCCACAAAGGCCACAGACAAAAGGCCGCTCGCCAGTGTGAATGCGCATGTGAATCTTTAGCGCCCCTGACTGGGTGAAGCATTTTCCACACTGAGGGCAGCGGTAGGGCTTCTCGCCCGTGTGTGTACGCTGGTGTGCCCGGATTCCCGCCAGGTGAGGGAAGCCGCGCCCACAGAAAGTGCAGGTGTACGGACGCTCGCCGGTGTGGATCCGTCGGTGGATCTTGAGCGCCCCCGACTGGCTGAAGCTCTTGCCGCAGTCGGAGCAGGAGTACGGCCGAGCACCTGTGTGCACGTTGAGGTGGATGCGCAGGTTGCTGTGCGAGTTGAACGCCCGGCCACACTCGGCACACAGGAAGCCGCCTGTCTTAGAGGCGTGTTGGGAGCGCTGGTGCTGGAGGAGTTGGGAGGGGCGGGGGAAGGAGGCAGAGCAGTGCATGCAGGGGTGCTGTGGGATCCCATCCTGCTGGGCATGGCCTTGCTGGTGCCTCAGGAGCTGGGCGCAAGTCTGGAACGTGCGCTGGCAGGAGAGGCAGGGAAAAGGGGCAGGAGCCTGGGTGGATTGGGGGAGCTGGGGGTAGTGCAAGCAGGAGGCGA
This sequence comes from Isichthys henryi, assembly GCA_026776945.1. Classification (NCBI taxonomy): domain Eukaryota; kingdom Metazoa; phylum Chordata; class Actinopteri; order Osteoglossiformes; family Mormyridae; genus Isichthys; species Isichthys henryi. Next base: position 2,960,697 of record JAODJX010000136.1, on the reverse strand, counting down.
GAGGACAGTGGTGGTGATGATAGTGGGGATGAGACTGGGGGAAATCAGTGCCCTGCTGGTGGCTCAGAAGCTGGGCACAGGTCTGGAAGCCCCGATGGCAGCAAAGACAGGGAAAGGTGGGCACCTGGGGAGAGCATGGCTGGGCAGGGCTGCTGGTGCTGCTGTCATGGGGCTCAGGGCTTTTCTCCTGCTGCTGTCGCTGGCTGCCATCCGTGTTACAGGCACTACCCGGTTCGCTGGTCTCCTCTTCTATGGACAGGCCCAGCCCTAGGCAAAGGCCCAGGCTGACAGGTCCACCACTGGGCTCTTTGGGCTGCTGGCTCCTCTCAGACTGTGATGGCTGGGTCCGCACAGATGAGGTCTGCCTGGGCTTTAGGGAATGGAAGGTGGGGGAGGATGTGGAAGGGGAAGAGAAGGGGCAGCCGGGGCAGGTGCAGGAATGATGCTGTACTACAAAAAGAGAGAGTGGTAATGGGGGAGGAGAGAGAGCGAGAGAGAGAGAGAACATAAAAAGAGACATGGTAGAAAAAACAAATGTAAAAAAATCTGATAAGTGTGTGTAATGGGTGGGTAAATCACTGTAATATATATAGATGTGTATATAAATGTGTATGTGTTTATACATACATATGTATATATATTCACAGTCATGTAAATAAGTACATATATATATAGGTCATTAAGCACACACTACTGCAGACTGACATATTGTACACATTGTACTCACACTCGTACTGTAATAGGATGGCTGTTCCTTTTTGTATTGTTCTTATTTCGCTTATTTATTGCTATAATGTATGCTGCTAAACAGAGAATTGCTGACCTGTTTTTCATCGTTTTCGTAATAGTGACAATAAAGATCAATGTCTATCTATCGTGTGTGTGTATATATATAGAAACAGAGAGAGACACACACATATATATATATGTGGGTGCGTTTCTTTCTCTCTTTCTATATATATATATATATATATATATATATTTACATCTCAGAGCATAATTAAAAAAAACTCATCTGGTCCTTAGCAGGCCTTAAAATTAGGTAAAAACCTCACACGGACAACAACACATGGCATATTACACCATGCCATTATTAATTTAACTAAAACTAAGCCAAAATGCAGAAGCAGTATGTGAAAAATTAGGCATACCTTTACTGCTTCCATAGGCATTAAGATAGCAAGTAGCAGCCAGGTGCTGCTAATCAAATGTACTTGATTCAATGGAGAATTCAGGTGTGCGTTACCATAATGCCAAGGAGGAAAGACATCAGCAATGATCTTAGAGAAGCAATTGTGGTTGTCCATCAATCAGGGAAAGGTTACAAGACCATGTGCAAACAATCTGAAGTCCACCATTCTACAGTGAGAAATATTATTCACAGGTGGAAAATATTCAAGAAAGTTGCCAATCTCCCCAGGAGTTCACATCCTAGAAAATTCACCACACGGTCAGAGAAATTGCAAAAAAAACCCAAGAGCTACATCTCAGATTCTTCAGGCCTCAGTTAGCATGTTAAATGTTAAAGTTCATGAGAGTACACTTGGAAAAAGACTGAACGAGTATGGCTTTTTTGGAAGGGTTACCAGGAGAAAGCCTCTCTTCTCTCAAAAAGAACATGGCAGCATGGCTAGGGTTTGCAAAGTCGCATTTGAACAAACCACAAGACTTCCGGAACAATGTCCTTTGGACAGACAAGACTGAAGTGGAGATGTTTGGTTATAATGTACAGTGCCACGTTTGGTGAAAACCAAACACAGTATATCAGCACAAACACCTCATACCAACTGTCAAGGACAGTGATGGAGGGGTGATTATTTGGGTTCTGGGTCATACAACAGGACAATGATTCCAAGCACACTAGCAAATCTGCAACAGAATGGCTGAAAAAGAAAGGAATCAAGGCCCAGTCAAAGTCCAGACCTCCACCTGATTGAAACGCTGTGGCGGTACCTTAAGAGTGCTTTCCATAAACAAATGCCCACAATCCTCAATGAACTGGAACAACGCTGTAAAGAAAAGTGGGCCAAGATTCCTGCACAATAATGTGAAAAACTGATAAAGTCATACAGTAAACAATTACTACAAATTATGGCTGCTAACGGTGGTTCTATAAGCTATTGAATCATGTACTTAGTTTTTGAATCATGAATTGTGTACTTAGTTTTTGACACATGGCTTCTCCATTTTGACTTCATTTTTGTTAGATACTGACACTGTGGAATCTGTTGTGTATTGTTTTACAACTGAGGGTAGATTTAAATAATTTCAGAACCTGGTAAGGACCAGATGATTTTTAAAATGATGTCCTGATATGTAAAACCATGGAACTATTAGAGGGTGTACTTTCTTTTTCACATGATTCTGTGTGTGTGTCTGTTTGTGTACAGTATATATAAAACTACTCATATGGGCATAAATACATCCAGGGCTGGTGATTCAGAGATGTCAGGGAAATCAGAATATGTGGAGGAAAGCTTTATGAGACTTTATGAGAATAGGTGGGATTTGAAACCCCCAGCCTGGAAGTGCGATGCTCACCAATGCCACCACCCATCCCACATGTACACTCACACTGCTGTCCACCGCTGCCATGATTTCCTGCCTCTCTATTCCTTTCTGCTGTTGCTGTCCCCATCAGGGTCTGCAGACCATACCCGGGAGGCACTTTGCCGTGAGGAGCTCTGCCTTGGGCTGCCGGAGCGGGCAGAGCGGCCTTCAGGCCCAGCGCCTCATGTCCTGCTGCCTCCCAGGCACTGCGGAGCACCTCCTGCTGGCTAGATTCCTTCACTGGCTGACTTGAGCTGGAGGCCATGAGATCACCAATGAACTGGTGCATCTCCAGCCATGAACATGGTCCACGCTAAAAATAAACATGTAGTGAAAAACGAGAAAGGGGCAGTAAAAGACATGGCCAGGAAAACTTAATTTAGTAAAAATAATAATAATAATAATACAATCCCAGAAATCGGCAAATGAGGTAGCCAGAACATGTAATGAAGAAATCAGTTCCCTATTAATACTATATAATTTTAGAAATCCTTATACTTACATTTATCCTCATCCTCCTACACACACGGTCGAAAAAGGAAGCGTTAGATGCTACTAATATTCTACAGAAGCATGATGTGAATGACACGGCAGTCACCACCCTGATAAGCCTGTAAAATGGGATAACCCAAAAACAGAACATGACGGCCGCACTCCACTTAGGCTGGTCCCAAGGAATACGAGTTTAAACAACAACTAATTACAGCCTATGTGAAAAACTGAAAGCTTTCTCCAAATCTTTTTAAAGTGGGACAAGTGTTGCTAGGACCTGTCAGTTAAGTCATGTCATCTACAACCTTTAAGACTACTTGACAAATCCACATTACAAAAATGGTAGATTGCACATGGATTAATGTAATATCTTAAAATTCTGTAACGATAGTATACCTATAAGCACGTCAGGCGTGAGAACTGAAGTAGCTAGGTTTAGGTCACGTCGTTAAATTTGTCACACCACATACGTTAAATTTGTCACACCACATACGTGAAAAATAAATGTATGAAAAAGTCAACAGCATGTCTTTCTAATAGTTGCGATCCAAATAATAACAATAATTACAAGTCATGATGGCCTTTTAAGTTATCCATATTTGTTTTACCTGAACTCGGCCGTATGTTGCGATTTTGCCACGTTATTTTACCAGCTGAAAACCTTAACACGTTTTTTCGGATCATGCAATACATTTCACATCTACCACCGGTATATCTGCCACTTCAGCCGGTGGTCGACAATTTTGTTTTATTTACTCACGCTTACGGCGAATCTGTCTTTGTCCATCTGAAAGGAGTACATATGTGCAATTTGTCCTCCGGAGTTTGTCTACAGTGTTTCGCCAAAGGCTCCACCTCCGAAAAAACACAGAATAAATACAGAATCGCGTACAGAGCTCGTTAGAAACAGCAAGGCCCCGAACAAAGCTACGGGTTATTATATATTTTTAGAATGGGTCTTGGTTTCCTTTTAAAACTTACTGTGAGTACAGGGCTCAGCGCTCCGCCCCCCCATATTTCACTCACTACTATTATTATGACCCCCGATTCTTTTGCTTGCCGACAGTCTATTTCCGGGCCTCGTCGGGTCACGTGACGCCGCTTGTAGTCCTGCCGTTTATCCCATAAATTAATATTTTCATGTCTCTTGAATTGTAGTAATTACTAGTGTGTGTGTGTGCGTGTATATATATGTACATATATGTAATATATATGAAATACATGTACCACTCCAATAAATAGTTTTAAATATGTTTAATTATATTTTTGTGGAGACTCTCCATTCATTTCTATGGGGAAAACTTCATCTTAAAACTGATCTTAACCCCTACCCAGCCCTAACCTTAACCATAAGTAACCAAACAAAATACGAGACTTTTGGCATTTTTAGTTTTTTGACTGTATTCACAGATCTTTGTGGAGACCTGAAAAAATATCCTCACAATGTAAAAATAACAGGTTTTTATTACATTGTGGGGAACATTTTGCCCCCACAATGCAATATAAACATAGTCCACACACACACACACCCACACACACACACAGACCAATCAATCAGCCATAACATTAAAACCACCTGCCTAATATTGTGTAGGGCCCACTTGTGCTGCCAAAACAGCTCAGACCCCTCAAGGCTTGGACTCCACAAGACCTCTGAATGTGTCCAATGGTACTTGGTACCAAGACATTCGCAGAAGATACTTTACGTCCTGTAACTTCTGAGGTGGGGTCTACATGGATCAAATGTTTCTCCAGCACATCTCAGATGCTCAATCGGATTGAAATCTGGGTAATTGGCGGCCAAGTCAACACCCTGAACTCTTTTTCATGTTCCTCAAAGCATTCCTGAACATTTTTTCAGTGTAACAGGGCACATTATTTTGCTGAAAAAGGCCACTGCCATCAGGGAATATCATTGTCATGAAGGGGTGGGCTTATTCTGCCACAATGTTTAAGTAGGTGGTACCTGTCAAAGTAACATCCATATGAAGGCCAGTACCCAAGGTTTCCCAGCAGAACATTGCCCAGAGCATCACATTGCCAGCTTGCCTTCTACTCATAGTGCATCCTGGCGCCATCTCTTCTACAAGTAAACAATGCACACACACCTGGCCATCCACATGATGGATTACAGCTTGAAGGTTCCTATTCACTCCAGTCAACTCAAAAATGTACAATTTACAGGGGAAACATGCTTCAGTTACATTGTGTTCACTATAATTTCCAGGGGTGCTAATAATTGTGGCACATGTGTTTTTAAAGGTAATTATTTCTTGATGAAGGATTTTTTTTCTTGAAATAAGTTTATGTTAATGAAAGGTTGGATTTTTCGCAGATTTTCAATGTGAAATGAAGCTGCTTCACCAAAAGGTGGATTTTTTCTAACTCTTTTTATAAATCTTTACAAGGGGTGCCAATCATTGTGGAGGGCGCTGACCATAGGAAATTACAGAAATTTTTAGAGCTGTATTGTGCCTGCAATTAAATAGATAAAAGCTTATTCTTTATTTTGTTTATACATTGTCAACCTCAATCCTTGAATGCGTCTGAACCCACTGTTTGCCACATGAATGGAGCAAATATACCTATTATCCAAAAACTCTGGAGCAGTTAATTGCAGCCTGCAGCAATGTGTTTATGGGTATTTCAAAATAATTTGAATCTCCTATTCCCAGCTCCACAATCTCATAGGTAAAATGAATGACACAGACCACCAATCTTCATAAGATATTATACAAATCATACTGTAGTTACGAGTTTAAAAGTGCACACAAAAACGAGCAGGATGTGTCGCTCCCTACTGGACAGCCAAGGTAGTTATGTAAAAGCGTTATTTACATTTATAAGCTTCCAGGCTGTACATATTAGGTGGGTCACACCGAAGAAACAGAAGTCACCAGAGGTGGAAATTTAAGGTTCAGACCAAGATTTTGTTTCAACCAACCAGTTAAAGAGTCACAGAGTATTCAACTGGCTGGTTGAAACAAAATCTTGGTGTGAATTTTAACTTTCTGGACCTAAAATTTCCACTTCTGCAAGTCTCCATTTTGCTTCAGTAGAGGCCGTTATATGTCATAATGTATTCACATTCTAGCCTGTATTTTGTTTACAATTACAGGGTAATTAATTAGGTTTCGTTGGTGTGTTGGAACAGTTAAAACAGTTAAACAGTTAAATCTGAAAACTGTGTTGAAATCTGGCCCTACGCGACTGGTTTCAGGAAACCTGCAATACATTAAAGCATTAAATAGGACAGCAAAATATACAAAATGACCGTCTACTCCTGAGGAATTGTGCATTGATATGAACTTCATTAAGACATGACAACAATCAGGAAAAATATTAAAGAAAAAAAGACATCAAAACAATACTTCTTAGTGTTTGTACTGATAAAACACAATAATGTTTTGGTCTTTTTGAACTGAAATTGACTAATATGATTATCATTTAAGTTATTTATTCCACGTTACATCTTACAGACTACAAAGGTAACTATTTCTTTAGAAGTACAAGTCTCATTAAATCAGTGAATTTATAGTATTTGTGAGAAAAATGTAACAGTTCATAGAATATGTTAACTGAGAAAAAGGAGGTACTTGTATCTGAAAGAAACCTGTACAGACGCTCCTCTACTTACGAACTTTCAGACATATGAACGAAGAGGACTGTAAGTCCAAATTGTGTTGCTTGGGCTCCCGTTTCCTGTCCGCAACATCAAATTTTGTTTCAACACGCCAGTTCTGCCTAGTACAACTTCAGGCTGCTACCCCCGTCGTGCAGCAGCATAGCGCGAGTACTTCCAGCATCCCAGCAGTTCTTTGTATTTGGGTATACCCTCAAAATGATGTTGAATCGAATGGCCATTCGGAACATAACTCGTTCATAAGTAGAGGAGCGTCTGTGCTGTCTTCTGTGACTGAAGGAAACTCCAAATCCAATAATGTAACAGTACAATACTAGGCATGTGTGGTTCAACAGATATTAAGAACATAAACCTAACTGAAAACTATTTCAAATTAAACATTTTATTATAAAAAGGAAAAATACAGTAAGTAGAGGAGCGTCTGTACATTGAGAAGTGAAAGCAAAAGTAATAAAGCCTTCCAGCCAAATTAGCACTGGAACCATTTTTTCCCTTCATTTTAATAGGGCGCAACATCCATACAATGATGTTCTAAAAGCTAAAACAATCCATTTATGGTGGATTGACAATCTGCTGCCCACTTTTGGGTTCAGCACAAAGAAATCTTTTAATATATCTCATCCACAAATAATCCAAAAAGACTAAACTACATTAAAATAGCATGAAGAACATTTCAGATTAGAGCATAAAAACCTTTTTACTAAAACGAACAGCACCACCCAGATGAAAGGGGTATTTCCTGTACAGCAGAAAATAACTCCAGTAAGCCAGGAAACACATATTATTATATTGAACAAGAATCATATTCTGGACAAAATCAAACTGCAGATAAGTGATACATGTCTGAGGTTATATAAGGTAACCAGTTATTTTATTGTCACAGTTTGGTTACAGTACATTTTTACTCTAAAGAACACTCTTAACTTAAGGAGAATTCCACTGATCACTTCCAGTCATTTTCAAAATAGATGTTAATGGATGTTCTTCCCGATCATGCCAAGAATTCACAAGCTGTACAAGACCATAGTCTGGAAGAAAGCATTATTGTAGTTTACAAATAGCTAATTCTCACTGCATGTAGGAGTGTCAGGGACGCTTACGACGTCTCTGTTTCCTCTTTAGGGGGCTAGAAAACGAGGACGACAGAGGCCGAGACTGGGTCGGAGCAGAGGATTCTGGGAAGGGCAGGTCTGACTTGCTAGCGTGCTGCATATAGTGCTCCTGGAGGTTCCCATCCAGCAGGATCTGGCCACAGTTCACACATTCATGTGGTTCATCTCCAGAGTTTTCTTCTGCCATCTCATCCCAAACTTCCACCTCCACAAAATGAAAATCCCCCATATTTCCACTGTTACGGTCTTCAACATTTGCCCCCACATCATTGCTGTCCTGACTGTCTTCCACCTGCTTCATATTAATCCTCTCATCTGACACCATTTCACACCTGGACTGAATCAGGTCACCCAACTCAAGGCCCCCACTGATAATGGAGTTGGCCTCCTCTTTTGCTCTTAATGGGGAGAAGACAATTTCAGATTGCACATTACTAGCACATACATGTTCCTCTTTAACCATGTGGCTCATTCCTTTTACCATTTTTGAAGGCGACACAATCTCCATCGACTCGCAAGCTGTACCCTCCCTTGCTATAGCCTTGGTTTTATGTCTCATTAGAATTCTTCCCTGCTGCAGACCACCTGTAGCAGTCTTTTCCTCATCCTGCATCTGCTCTTTCTCTTTTTTCACATTAATTCCAACTTCATCCATCTCCAGCTCAAGTCCTTCCCCACTCTGGGAATCGACCCAGTTCTTGTCCTCGCCAGATGCCTTCAGCACACTCCATTCGGCCCTCATGTCTTCTGGTGCCATGCTTGGCTCCATCTTCATGACCTCGTCCACGGGACCACAGACCACTGATGGGGAAAGCTTTTCTTTCTTGCAAAGAACACCATTCTTGGGAGGAACCACCTTGCTCAGCGTGGTACCCAAATGAGCAGAGGATCTTGCTTGGAGAGGGACGATCATAATGAGAGTGGCTACAGGAGGGTGACTTTCATTTAGTTTAAGTTGCCACACCTTATCTTGGGATGCTGATGATTTATCAGACTTTATAGACCCCTTTTTGGACTGATCCATATTGTCAGCTGATGGCCCCTGTAAAAAGATAACAGGTCACATAAGAAGAGTGTCAGAGAAATCCAATCAAAGCAAGACCTACTGTTGCACTCAGAAGAGTAACCCAAGGCACGGTGCCACTTACTGAGCCTGAAAGAAAACGACTGCAGTGCTTCTGATGGCTCTCGTAGGCCTGCTGGTGGGGGAAGCCTAATCCACAGTGCTGACAGAGACACGGTCTACTGCCGGCATGACCCCCCATATGAGACATGAGGAGCAGGGATGACCGAAAGCCCTTCCCACACTCGGAACATGTCAGCACTCTCTGGTGAGCTCCCGCATGCTTCTTCAACTCTTCTGCGCTGTCAAATGCCTGGCCACACTCCATGCAGCGGAGTCCATCCCCCCTGGCACCCAAGTGTCCCCAACAGCCTGTTTCCTCCTTGTGTCTCACGAAGTCCCTTTGGCTGTCGAAGAAAGCCAGGCAGGCCATGCACTGAATCCGCTCTGGCACACACACATGCTTGTGATAGAGCGACGCCAAGCGAAAGTGGCGCTGGCAGCGGATGCAGGTGTACGGCAGCAATCCCAGGTGCGAGAAGCTGTGGCGAAGCAAAGCAGTCTTCTTGGGGAAGGCTTGACCACACTGAGTGCAAACATAGGAGGGCCTGCGCTCATGTCGCTCCAAATGCCGGAGAAGGGATTTGCGCCGAGGGAACTGGCGGCCACACTGAGGACACTGATGCCACGCGCACTCATTCTGGTGCTGGTCTGCGTGATGCTGGCACTCATCCAGGCAGCCAAAGATGAGATTACAGATGTCACACTGGTAGATCCTTTTCCTCAGGTGGACGCACTCCATGTGGATCTGCAGGCTTTCCAGCGTGTCAAAGCCAATGTTGCAGATCCTGCAGCGGATGCCTGCAGCTTGCGCATGCTTTCGGAGATGAGTGCAATAGTTCACGAGGTGGCAGAATTGTTTGCCACACTCAGAACAGCGATAGGGTCGCTCTCCGCTGTGGAGGCGCATGTGTTCTTGAAGGCGAAACGCAGAGGGCAGGGAGAGGTTACACACCTTGCAGAAATGCTCGCCCATGCTGTCAGTTGGGATATCTAATGCAAGAGGGAGAGGAACTGATTCAACATCAAGGTTCTACTGCTGGGAAATATCACGTATTTCATCTAATATATGTTATCACCTCTGTGGTGTAGCCCAGCCTGGGATAGTCTCCAGGCTCCCCTAAGACCCCGAGCAAATGTTCAGAAAACAGATGGATGAATGGAAGGACAAACATGGGACACGAAAGAGCCTAAAATAGTGAATCTGTTGTAAAAACAGGAATAAACAAAAGCAGAATTTCCAGCATGAAGCACAAAACACCACACCTGAGACAGCCATCTCCTCTTCCTCATCTTCATCCTCCTCTGAAGCGTCACTATTATCAGTCTCTGCAGAGTCCATCTCCATTTCAATTGCACCAGCATCCCTCTTAGACCGCCTTCCTTTTTGCTTTTTATCACTGTTATGGGATTTATGTGGACCTTTTCTTTTCACAAGGACAGTTTTCAGTTTAGAAACCAATTTAGGGGCCATACTGCTAGATTGACTGGGTTTAGATTTATGACCAGTGACATCCTTTGGATCAATGATCTGCAATCTTTCCTGCGGATGAGAATCATGGTCTGTGTTGGAACCGGGATCAGGTAAACTGTCACTGCCCTGCAAAGGCTTTAAAGGGAAGTTATTAGCAGGCAGTGCATTTGTGTAATTGCAGGTAATGGAAGATGGACTGCTATTTGTTAAACTGTGATGTATACAGAGGGAAGGAGGAGAGGAGGTCTGAGAGTTTGGATGAGTTTTAAGAGTGCAGGAGGAATTATCTGAAGCAGTTGCCGATGAAGTTTTATTCCGCGTGTTTCCATTTTGGAAGAGATCTGGAAAGCCTAGCTCCGTCAGCTGGATATCAATGGTAAAGCCAGACATGGGGTCTAAAATGAGAGAAAAGGGGAAGGCATTTGCATGATAAACAGGGCTGCAGCCAACATTTTTTAAATACTGGGGTCAAAACTGATAGCCCTTCCTAGGTTTGCCCAGTAATGAATCATCGTTATTGGAGTTTCAGAAAAATATTGAGGACTTGACCTCGGCGTCCTCGAGGGTAGGTACGGGCATAATGACAAACGATGACTGAAGAACCACAGAACTCAATGTTGGAAAAACGATCAAAATTCACTTCAGAGGGAAATTCGGTTAGCCTAAATTTAAAAAAAAACTACAACAACTACAACTAAATAATAATAATAACGTAAACACGTTTTACACAAAGCCAATATGTGGTGCACAAAAAAGACACCAAGCAAGTATATGAAGTAGCTACGCAGACCCACTTACTCACACAGTATAAACTGGCAACGAATTTACCTGTTAAAGTTCCGTCCATTTCAAAGCACAACCTCCGTAACGTTTAAAAGAAAACAAGCAATCATAATCACATACACACTATGACCCCGTTGATACATAGCTGCCTTCTAAATATAGCAGACAATACACAAATAACTGGTTGATGAACCATATCTTATAGCGTGAATAAAAGCCAATAAAGGTATCACTTTCATTCTTATATTCAATGTCTTTGTTTTTAATTTCTAACCTATACAGAAACACAGCATTTTGTTATATATCAATTAAACCTTTCGCTTCCCTTCCGACAACGGATCCCGCATCCGTCTTCCGGTATAAAAACAAGGCACGAGGGAAACATTAATTACCGCCGCTTCATTCACTGCTGCCCCCTACAGTAGGCAGCCGTATGCTGCACCGCCAGTGGAAGCATCAAGTCTATCAGCGACAGGAACTACATAATAAATTAAGTGTACTTATAATGTATGTATATAAGAAATTTGCTTTTAATGCAATTTTGAAAAGGAAATAATTCACAGTACTTTTTAAACCCTTGGGTTCCACAATCCATAAAAGGAAGACATTGTGTGCTGACAGTGAAAGGCATGATGTCCTTTTACAAGACAGTGGAGACAGCTTTGGGTGTCAACTGAAGATTAGACGTCCATAGGCTGAAGCAAAGTGAGGGGTTTGATGCCTAGGGTGACTGAAGAACCATTTTAAGCAAGTACACTTTTTTGGCACTGAGTGAGTATGGTCATTACTGGTACAGAAAATCCATTTGCCCATTCATCGTTCCTGCCTACATCCAACTGCTCGTCCACTGCAATGTCAGAGCCAACTTAGAGCATCTAAAAGGGAGCACCGTGTGCAAGGCATCGGATGCCCCAGTACGGATGCCAGTCGTCACAGGGCATACACACACTTTGGGCAATTTCAATTTCAGCATACCAGTTTAGCCAAGTATGTCTTTTTTTACACTGAAACAGGAATCTGGAATACAGAGAGGAAACTTTGAGAACACACATACAGCAATTGTAGGATTTCATGCTACAGCCTGGGAACTGAGGCAAGTGCACTACCCATTAATCAGCTGTGCCTGCTGGTAAGGGAGAATCCAGACATTTACTCTGGTGAAGCTATTCATGGGGTCTGCCAAAATCATACAGCTGAATATTATATACACGTGTACGAATATGTTCAACACACCCACAATCCATGTTTAAGAAAGCTATTCTTACATGCCAACCATTATTCCTTGACAGTAAAAATGAAAACAGAAGAATGACAACTTTCATATCAGACCCTTGGGTCAGTTTAATTACAACTTGTCAGCATAGTGGTTAAGGACCACATTTGCATACAGTCAGCTGTTACAAAGAAAACATTACAGATATTACAGTTCCTCACAGGTTTCTGCTCAAGCCTTTTTTCTCATTTCACAGGGCTATTAAAATATTAAATTACTGATGTGGTTAAAATGAAGGCTTCAAGTGCAGGGATGAGAATTGTACTGAGGAGAACTATGCAGGAAGCGCTGCACAGATGGGGTCCTCAAGTAAGAGCGGAGAAAACATGTCTGAAATAATATAGTTCTCAAATAAAACTCACTTTCAGGGGTATTATGGAAATTCAGGTTAAACATGCAGGAGGTAAAATTTCCCTTGTTGAATGACAAAAAAATATTTTGCAGCCTTTAATCTGACTTGCAGTATGCTTGATAAATGAACTAAAATTTACCTACTACCCGCATGTAATAAACCAAACACCAAAACATATCTGCATTCATTATACATTACATAAAAGCTTAAAACCAATACAATCCTGTTTTATGTAGCCTCCCTGTAAGAAATTTAAACCTCAATTTAAGTCAACATATTCAAAATAATAAACTGAGATGCCTACAAGTGCTACTTTAACACTTTAAGTTAAATCCAGAAATTAAATGCTCCATTAATCAGACAACCTGGAAGCTATTTACCCACACACATTTCTAAAAAGAATACAAAAAAACACACAATCATGATAAAAAATAAAAATCACTTAAAATATGAAACACCATTAAACTCCCCCCACAGGCTCTGATGTAGGGGCCTGCCCACTTTTAATGCAGCTAAACATAGGTACATAATCGAGTTTATTTACAGTTCCAACTATATAGTCATTCCTTCAAAAGGTTACCCTCAAACTTCGCCTTCTCTATAAAAAAGCAATCCTCCCCCCCCCCCCCCGACAGACACTCTTAAAAATAACTATAGGGTACACTAACCAAACAACTCCTTTTGAGTAGGACGATTACAAATGATAAAAACCTAAGAAAGCTTTCCACTTACTGAATTGTCTTCCAAAAACCCAACATGAGTCTCCCCTTCTAAGACACAAATTTATTAAAATCCATTTCCTGTGGTACATTTTACAAACCCCGTCCACCTCTAAATCAGCCACCTCTCC
>JAODJX010000136.1:2935697-2947002 GCA_026776945.1 Isichthys henryi | reverse complement strand
CTTCCTCCTTCGGCAGCCACACCCTCCTCGGTGTGTGCTTGCCGGTGTGCCTTCAGGTTGCTCTCCCTGCCGAAGCTCTTGCCGCAGGTGGGGCAGGCGTGACGGCCAGCGCAGTGGGCCCGTGCCATGTGTGCCTCCAGCTGCTCTGGCCGCGCAAAACTCTCCTCACACTCCCCACATGGGTAGGCCTTGCGTGGGGGCGGCGGCCGGCTGTGCTTCTCCTTCTTGTGAAGCCGCAGCTGGGCCAGGCCCGGAAAAGAAAGCTTGCAGTCGGGGCAGGGGTGCTGACGGGCGGCTTTCTTGTTGTCGGCCTGGGCTTGGCCCACCTTGGCCTCAGCCCCCTGGACAACCTTGGGAGGTCTCCCGCGTCGGGCACCTGTCTTCCCCTTTACCTCGGCTGCTGGTGCGGTCGCCGCTGGTGCGGCCACCGCTGGCGCGGCCACCGCTGCTTCTGCATGGTTGCTTACGCTCGACTCATCTCCTTCCTCACCCTCCCCTGCCTTCTTCCTCCGCTTCCCCTTCTTTTCCCCATTAGCTGCTTCCTCGGTCTTAGGGGGACGCCCCTTCCTCTTGGCGGGAGCTCTGCCATTGCAGTGCTGGTCCCCGGCGTGGTTTTCCTGGTGCTGCAGGAGCTCAGCCTCTGTCTCAAACCCTCGGCCACACTTCCCACACCGGTGGGTCTTGGTAGTGTCATCACCGTCCTGGTCAGCCTCGGAGCGGGGCGGGTGTTGGGCTAAACGGTGACTCCGCAGCAGGGCCGGACCCCGGAAAGACTCCCCACAGTCCCGGCATGAAAACTGCCTTTCTGGACAAACTTGCCTTCGATGTGATGTCAGCTAGGGGATTCCACAAAACAGATATTAAATACAAGACTGATTTGGTTAAACTTCACGGTCTAATTACACCTGTTTCAGAGCCATTCCCTGCACATTGTCTTGTTATAAGAAAATAAAGTCCTAATTTAAAGCCCCCCTCCAGTCAAGCACAAAGCAATACTCACCTCAGAGAAGGTGCGGAAACTCTCTGGACAGTGGGGGCACTTGAAAGGCTTGTCCTCCTTGTTGTGAGTCCCCTGGTGCTGCGTGAGCTCCTCAGAGGATGGGAATGTGCGGTCACACACATAGCAGGTGAATAGTGTGTCACACTGGTGGGGAATACAGTGAGCAGACAGAATCATTCACTGAAAGACCACAGTCAACAGTAAGTCAAAGGAAAAATCACAATCAGAAAACTCATGCATTTTCATTTATCAAAGTGCATTTCCATGCTGCGACTTAAGATATCATAGTAGGCGATCCGGCCCATGCCCAAGCACGTTTCACCCCCAAAGTCTAGTCTGTTTGACTAGTGTGATTGCTCTGGGCCCAAGTGCAATACGCATCTAGTACGGTTGCTAACCATGACCAAGCACAAAACTCAGACATCAGTGACATGGCCATTTAACGAACATGGAGGCAAAAGGGAAACTTTGGTCTAGGGCAGAGGTCCAGTGTTTGCTGGAAATGTGGACTGATGGGAGTATCCAGGAACAACTGGATGCAACACACAAAAACTTGAGATATGAATAAAAAAAAATTGCCGTGTTGCATACAATACGTGATAAATCTGTGTGTGTCATCGTGCCCAAAACGACTCCAATTCACAAAATAAGGACATTAACTATGGCTGCACAATATCAGATGGTGATTTCCTCACAATTATATCCAACATACGCAATAAACACCAGGACTTTAGATAAAAAATCTGTCCGAAGGCCGGTGTTTTTCGTACTATATGAACATTTACTTAAACCAACCATTTGGTTAGCAGATAAGTAGTGTTCCTAAAATACTAGTGCGATGTGTATTGTGACACCCCTAAGTTAGTAATCTGTATAAAATCAGTGTATCCTTATGCTTGTTATATTTTGTTAGTGGAGCACGTTACATACTACTGTATTGACAAATCATAGGAGCGATAATCACTGATGTGGCAGTGAAGAAAGGAACAGTTCAGCAGCCATAAGATCTTTTGAAAGAAGAGACCTCATGAATAAACAAGATAAAAAAAAAAATAAAAAAAGACATCTGGTGCAGCAGTACAGCTTAAAGTTCCACACATTTATTAAACATAAAGTGAATGTCTGTATAGTGCCGAAAAGCTGACGTCTGGAGAAATGTCTCGCCTGTTGTCTAAAACCCTGGTGATTATTGAGCATGTGCCATATAATTGTGATCCGATACCGTGCAACCCTAACATTAACCATAAATTTCATTAAGCTCAGATCCAGGTGACAGCTGCCCTCCACCAGTCGCATCCCTCTCACTACCTAAACCGTGTGACCGGGCTGGCTGACCAGGCCCACCCCTAATCTGACCACTTCCCTAATCTGTGCAACCAACGCCGCCCAGCTACCAACCCAAGTGACCTGAACCGTACCACTCCACCCCTAATTTGGCCGATCAGCCACTGACGCAATTACCAATCCACCTCACCCTTGACCCAGTGACCCGTACCTGCTGAAGCTGTTGCTTATACTCCTCACGGTGGCTCTTCTTCATGTGCCTCTCCTTGGCTTTAGAGTTGCAGAAGGTAATAAAACACTGAAAACACTGCAGGTTCTCATGCTGGTCTGCAACAGACAAGGCGAGGAGACACTGGGTCACACAAGCCAACGCACAAACAGCCAGTCAAGTCAAGAAAAGGCCAAAGTGTCTGCAGATTATCCACTTACTTAACTACCAGTAAATGCTATTTTTGGTTTAAAATGTCACTCTTCAGTAGGGGTGTAAAAATGCATCATGATGTATACAATAAAATGCTTAATTAAATGCATCGATCTGTAACATCAAATTCCCTTATCGATTTTTAGGGGCAAAATCCTCCTTAAAAATACTCTAGGTCGGTTGTTCTCAGATGATGTACAATGTACCAGTTCCGCCACGCAATTTTTTGAAATGTAGGATGGCAGGAGGAGGCTCATTAATATTCATAGAAGCGGCCCTTGATTTTCTTTATATGACATGACACTTATGGGAAACTTGCTCGTTTTGTAGCGGAAAAAATAAAATAAAATCAGTCTTTTTTGCTAGCTACTCTAGCAAGACTGAAGTAAGCTAACTAGTTGTTAACATATATCAGTACTGGCCAACTTTCATTAAAAATCAAGATATCCACATTGGTCTGATGTACCAATCTTGGCCAACACTGCCAGACAATATTTAAACAATATCAATATTCAAAATTAGCAGCACCAGATCTAAAGACGACTACTAAAATAATAGAAATTACTGCATCGTAGTAGTAGAGGGATTTTGTCAGCTCATTAAATTTCCACATCACTGCATCACTATTTAGCCAAGATGAAAGCAGCCAATCATTATGTGCTTTTTTCCCTGTATATTTCAGTAGCTGGCCTTTTTGACAATTGACACTGGCATTTTCTCCCAGTATATATACACAACAACAACAATAATAAAAACATATGTACTATGATCATTCCATTAAGTGTGTAATTATCCACTCTCAGCAGAATTAAATAAGGGGACTGCAAGTCACTTTTCCCAGTGAAGTTAAAAGTGAATTCGGGTTATCAAAATGATCAGTTAATAGAATCGAATCATGGTACAAATTACACATTTCTGATGCACCTAGTAAATCAAAGTAATCAAATTACCTTGTGGTTAGGCCTAGGCAGGATATATTTTTTGATACCTTCTAGACATTTCACCTCAGTATATGACAGTATAACAAAAAAAAAAAAAAAAAAAAAAAAAAAAAACACATAGGTCAGCGACAAATGGGTCACAACCCAAATTTCAGCATAGTTGGAAATGTAAACATTTTTAAACCGGCACGGTCCTATGCTGATCCACGATCAGATTTCCCAACCCCAATCCACAAATTAAGCTATAAAAAAAAACGGGTCTTGGGTCTGCAAATGCTTAGCTCAAAACCAATAAACACTCTACCAATCCAGGAAGCCAAAACACAGATGTTTCATTTAATATTCAGTGGGACATCCAGTCAGATTTGTGTGATAAACACTGACTGGCATAAACTGCAGAGTGCACTGCAAGCTTGATCAATTTAAACCTATATTTGATATAGGGTTGCAACAGAGTTGGCATAGTAAAAATTGGCTTGTGGTACAAAAAAAGATTCGAGAACCACTGACATAGGGTATTGTAAAATCTTGAGAGTGAGAGCTTAAAAGGGCTCATCAGTGAGAAAGTTGAATGCAAGGGAAATGAGGAGACAATTCCTTGTGAAAGAGTGAAAAAGATCACCCTTCATTTGCTGACACCAATATCACTGCTCGATCTGTGGCTGCATGCGCACTAGGTTTCATTTATGCAGTGCATGCTCCAACTGTTTCAGACCAGAGTAATGAGACATCAGCTTGAAGTAGTTTTGGTGGACAAACCCCTTTCTTGGGGAAGCCAAATGGTAAAACCGACTGCAGGCAAATAAGAGATCAAGGTTTTGACCATACCTACAAGTTGCTGTGTTGTGTACTGCACCGTCAATAGTAAAATAAACCCTGACATTCGGTTCTCCTAGATACTGAGTAGGAAAGGGGGAGGGAAAAGACTTCAGGGATTAAAGGCTACTCGGAGCGAAGACCCTGAGAGAAAACTATGGGACCCCAACAACAAATCTGTTTGTCTGCAGCAATACTTCCTCATTGATAAGTAATATGTCTAACCTACATTAAATAACTAAATTTTTAATTGCAAATTATTGCACACAATCGGCTATACAATAAAGAAAATGCTAAACTGGATCTGCACAGTAACAGCAGTTACGTAAACAGTGCGGACAGACTACGAAGGCAGCTACATTTAACTCTCTAGACAGAAAAAAAATCATAGATAACAGAACTCAATATTACTCGGAGACTCGATGATGAAGTTATAAATATCAGGTTAAGACACCTCCAGCTACTACATAGGATCACTAATCCATACCGATGTTTGGTTAAAAAAAGACACTGACCACCAGTACCTAGAGGTTTATCAAAAATACTAACACCTGTCATCAGCGCGCATAGTACATACGTAACACTCCTGATCTCCTTCTTTTGCCCTCAACAACAAAAAAGCACTTTTTAAACAAAGTAATTAATCCATAAGTTTTTGTTTTTAAAAACTGCCCCCAGATTAAAATGTAAATGGTAAATCACCACCTTGTGCCAACCTGATTAAATAAAAAGTATACTACTACTGTCCCAAAGGAATTTGTATGAGTATAGAATACTAAATGTATGTGAGAGAAAGCAGGATACAGTTTTAACTATTTAAGCTTTTATTTGGGTCTTAATAGCCTTTGCATATGTATGCATTAGTTTATGGATAAAGTGAAAAGTTACCATCATTACGATCATTCAAATAAACTGCTAGGTATCATAACAGTGTTACATATTAGTATGTAGTTACAGGTACATGTTAAATAAAGTTATGAATGTAAATAGTTGATCAACAGCACTATTTGTATGAATATATGTTGGAGATGGAAATAGAAATTAAAACGAATACAAGTAAAATGATGGCTTAATATAACTGTACATTTGCTTCCCCCCTCGAAATTTCAGGAATATTTTTGCCCCTTGGATCATGGTTTTTAGAGACATTGAGATTTCTTGGGTATTTTTGCCACAATGACAGGAGGTGACTGCTCTCATAAAACATGGGAGGAACTCTAATTATAAACTAAAAATATCACAATGCAAAGTGTAGTGAAAATACTTTTGAAATTGCCACGACTGTCAAATTATTCTGACCAATATGCACTGAAAGTAAAACCCATATAAAACCATAAAATCTATAATTTTCCATAATTTAATGCACAGACAGGTATAATAAAATGTTATTCATTTATACCATTCAAATGACAAACAACATGAAATTAGACAAGGGAAAAGTACTTCTAGGTACTCAAAGATCAAACTATGCATTTGTCTCATGTCATTGTACAGTCCCTGAGCCTCAGCCAGAACACAGCAAGACAGCTCGTCATCTTTAAAGCAGAGATAACCCAAGTTTTACTACGTTAAAATGGACATACTTCACCTGTTTATTTCCTGCACAATGTTCTGATTACATACCGTGCATTGAACGCACTGTTCACTTGCCAGTACTATAAGCTGGTATCTATGCACTTTATGTAACCTCACTGCTGTATTTAAAAGTATTTCCCACATGGATCAATAAAGCATATTTAAATTAAAATTTATTGGGTACTATATGCTGAAAATATGTCACATAAGTATATATCATGCAATAGCCCTCCTGCAATGAAACCACCACTAACTAAAATCAAGACATCTTTTGGAGAAGAAGGAAGTATGGGGGGAAAAAATCATTCATGTGTCAAAACAAAATGTGTACATACACCAGATGCTCCAAGAAAACAGTTCTCTTACAGGAGAAACTAATATGAGTTTATAACTGCATGAATGATGAGAAGCAGAAAACAGGGGTTTACTTTCATAGACATATTAACAAAACTACTTTGGCTGCAGAACTTATCCACTCTCAGCAGAATTTACCAAAGGCATGCACGTTCACTCACATGGCTGGGCGGCTGGGGTGGCGGCAGGTTCCTGGAGAATAAGCGTGGTTGTGTAGGGCTGAGCCTGTTCATTTGATGCCATCTCCCCAGGTCTCTCAGTGGTCGCTTCACCCACCACAACCTCCTCTATTTTAATCATATCCGGGTCCATCTTCAGCAAAGGATGAATTAAACTCAGAGACAACTTCTAATGGGGTGAAAGGTAATAAACAAAAGCTGTACGAAAACATCAAGTGAATGAACCCAAACTTTCCATCTTTAACAATACAAATGTACTGACTACGACCCTACCAGCCATCTATAACTTTCTTGCACTTACCGTAAATGTATTAAATAGCACATTAATATTTTTAGTGCTGCCAATGAGTCGCTGTGTTTTCACCTCACAAACGGCGTTTTCTCCTAAATGTTTCCACTATCTGCGTTTCTGCTATTCGGCGAGGAGACAATCTTGGGTGCGTTGAGTTATCTCGCCATTCTACATTTTACTAGCATACATAAGAAATAAATTATTATGGAAAGGAGTCCTTGTGTCTGGGTGCTAAGCCTGCTCAAAAACCCACCTTATATACAAGTTATTTTTCCGATCAAATCCAGTATTTACTAGGAGTTCCTGTAATCATACGGTAGATATTATTGCCTAAAAGACTCGGTTGGCATAGGACGCGTCGGTGAATCGCACTGTGTGGGAGTGTGGTTATAGTTAGCACTAGCAAGCTAACTGCAAGAAAGACCCACACCGCCCGCACACCAGGACGGCTCGATGTTTCCGCAGGCCCCGACTGTGGCTAGGCCTCTTCCAACGGAGACCCGAGACGCTTCAGCTCCTATACACATACACTTTGCCAGCAATGTCGCTTCTTCGCCGGTATTGCCCGTACGTATTCCGCGCACGGTTGTTAGTCCTTCAAACCGCGCGCCGACGGTTACGCTTAGCTAGCTAATGTCAACCTACTAGCTCCTTGTCAAGTTCCAAGTGAAAACTTCAAGGCAGGGTGATTCAGAAAACGGGAAGTCGGCTGGGGTTTATTGAGAACAGCCGTCTGCTGCGTTTTAAATCATACACACACGCCGATGAATATCATACCTCATACCATGAGTTTCACACCTAATTATGACTTAAAAACTTAACAAAGATAGGATAAAACTAGGCTCACGGGCGCCACTTACCTCACACAGAAAACACGGCGCGCTGAAGTCAGCCTGCTAATCTGGCCCCTGAACCCCGTCACATGACCAGGGTAAATTCTTGGGCGGCAGCGCGAGCGTCAACCCGAGCTGCATCGTTTGTAAATCGAAAGCCTATACCAATGAATAACATTGCTAACCCTAATGATTTAATCTCTGTCACATGAACAGAGATAATTCTAATCACACTATAATAATAGGTGACAATGTGAGCACAAACCCGTCAGTATACTTTTTTAAAACAAAACACCGCTAACTTAGTGATATGACCCCTGTCACATGACCAGGGTAAACTACTGGCAGTCAGTGTATCAACCAGCTAATTGCCTGTAAACCAAAAGTCTAAATCAATGTAGGACGCTGCAGTATTGTACAGCTAGTAATCTGCAGTGATGGTGTTACAGTTCATGGTATTGTACTTGTCATCAGGGCCCTGTTTAAAATAGCTTAACTGGAATCTATATCTATAAACCGGTAAAATCACAAGCTTTTCCATGCAAGTAATACTGTGGAATGAAGAGCAACTTGTGCATGTGGGTCAACAGGATGCAAAAATCATCAAAAATCAAGCACAACAGGGGTCAAAGCAAAAGGCAGAGTACATGGGTGTAACTCAGAGTCACTAGATGACCTGTCTGTCTGTCTTTGGAGACTGAAAATCATCCATTGGTAGACCAGATATTATCTGACCACACACTGGGGAGCTGAACCTGAAATGTTAAACTTCTGCCTTTTCCATTTCAAATAAAACTACAGACACTCCTCTACTTGCGAACTTTCAGACATATGAATGAAGGGGACTGCAAGTCCAAATTGTGTTCGTTGGGCTCCTGTTTCCTGTTCGCAACATAAAGTTTTTTCTGCACACCAATTCTACCTAGTACGACTTCTGGCCGCTACTCCCGTCGCACAGCTACTCCAAGTATCCTAGTTCTTTGTACTTGCATATTTAAAACTTAAGTAAATAATTAATAATTTACTTAATAATAAACTTTTTAATAATAAAAAGTGTTTAAAACATACTTAAAATGATGTTGAATAACGACTTAAACATTTCAAGTTACTAACGGTCGTTCGGAACGCAACTCGTTCGTAAGTAGAGGAGCGTCTGTGCTGTCTTTGACTGAAGGAAAATCCAAATCCAATAATGTACAACACTAGGCATGTGTGGTTCAACAGATATTAAGAACATAAACCTAACTGAAAATGTTTTAAAATTAAACATTTTATTATAAAGGAAAAATACATTATACCCATCAGAATGTCACATTAATTTATGAATACATACAATGTAATTGACCATTCACTTATGTTGTAGCAGGTACATCAATAATGTAGGTCTTAACAGCAAAACATATAAAGACCTACACATAACATTAGGGCATCTAATTTTAAAACCAGCCTAATTGCACATATGACACTTACATGGATAAACTTCATTCTTTCTCCTTGCTGTGGAATTTAAGGAAGCAGTTGTTATTTTGCGAGATGCAGAGGAATACACAGCATTTGAGGCAGCGGACCCGGGATGTTTGGTCACAGCCTCCAAACCTGCACTTACCCCCATCACCCTGGGACACCTGCTCCGGCCAGTGTCCAAGACCATCGTACCGGAAAATGTCATCTGGAGTGTGGGCTGTTGGATAAGGGGTAGGTGAAGGAGACAAGATAGAGTCTTGATTGGGAAGTGGAGTGGGTGGGGGAGGAGGTGTTGAACTGGGGCTGTCAGAAGCATTTGACAGAATTAACGCTTTGGCCACCTCTAAGCGAAACGTCATAAGCTTCATTGGCTCCTTCAGATGTTGGTGATCTATTCTGTACTGTAGCCATGAGTTCACTAGAGCCATGTCAGTGAGGTGCCAGAGCACAGACTGCGGCCAGCAGGTTGGGGAGGAAGCCGACAGAGGGGTGCAGTACAGACTTAAGAGTTCTCTGTTCAGTTGCACTACCTTCTGAGCTCTCTCAAACTCCTCCACAACTGACAACTTTGATGTCGGCCTTTTCCTTAAAGTAGAAAGAACAAATCCCTGTGCACATCGAAATAATGTCAGCTTTCCATCAGAACTGACAAATTCATTCCCCATCCCTCCACTTACTTCTCCTACCCTGGCTGCACTTCTGACACCAGCTGATAGAAGGTGCTCCACCACAGCAGGGGTAGCAAGCTCCTCTTTGCAGAGGAATACTGCTCCCTCCCCATTCTCTTTATTCCTGGGGACCATTTTCTCTACCATATCCTCCTTTCTGGAGTCATCCACATTTAAATTAAAATCTAGAATGAAACCACCAGTCCCAACAAGGACAGCACAGTTTAACGTGGGAGGACGGCTGCTGAAGGACATCCTTCTTATTGGCCGACCCAAATGAATAGGGTATTCGTCAATTCCATAGTTTCCTTCTCGACTCAGTGCCAGACAGCCTGCTCGAACTCTCTCAAGCAATGCTCTTACCCTCCACAGTGGGTCAGTGCTACCATTAGATTTCTTGATTTTGGGGATGTTCTCAGTTGTTTTTGTTTTATGTGTTGCTCCGTGATGGGAACTTGAGCTGCCCCTCTCGCTTTGGTGTTGTAAAGCAATATCACTGAGACTGGTTTCTTGTGTTATATTATGTGTATGATTGTGTGTTCGGTGGATATGATCAATTTTCATTGTGCCAGGATGATGCACTGAAGGCATCTGAGTGACGGCGAGCGATTCCGAAGCTCTCACACTCCTGGGTTTCTTACTGTTTTCACTGTGGTCAGGTCGGCCTGAGGATGTAAGTGTGTGAGTAAGTGTGTCGGAATTGCTAAGACTGCAAATGATCTCTGGTACACCTGCATTGAAAGCCAACGCAGATGTGCACGCAAGTCTTTCTACGTGAATGTCCCTTAATGATTGCCTGTTTTCATTAGATCGGTCTCTGTTCCCACTGGTGCCCACGAGGTCTGCATCGGTAGGGGTATCAGAGTCCCTAGTTCGGCGTCCCAGCCTGAGCTTGCAAGCCAACTGGAAGAATCGGGAGGCAGGCATGGAATCAGCAACCAAGGGCACTCGGGTAAGGTCCTGCCAGTACAGCCGCATGTCGGGGAACTTTAATAAATAAAATAAGGGAGAAACATGGGTGGGGAGATGTTTGGAGAGAGATGACAAGATGGATTATTTGCCACAGAAGCACTTATTAAATTTTAACAATTTTTTCAAAGCAGCACTGGCGAAATTAGAGCTAACAGAAAAATCTTTTTTTTACTTAAAAATTGATTTATAATGTAACAGTACTGCAAATTACTAACCTTCAAGGTTCCCATTGCAATGTGAATGCCAACAAACTGAGCCACCTCTTTGGGAGTGACTGTGGTGGGGAAATCTGGCCAACCCGTGTTGCAAGTGACAATTTCTTCCCATGTATCCCAGTCCAAATACTGTCTGAAATAATCTATAGGGGTCTGTTCCCTTCTCTCTCTTTCATTTCCCGCTGATTCTTCAGTGTCTTCTTTTTGGGCTGAGAAACTTTGTGTTTAAAAAAAAAAAAAAAAAAAAAAAAAATGGAAAAATAAAAATAAAAAAAAATATAAAAAAAAAAA
>JAODJX010000136.1:2897317-2921372 GCA_026776945.1 Isichthys henryi | reverse complement strand
GGCCCCCCATCCTGGGTTGTTCCCTGCCTCGTGCCCATTGCTTCCGGGATAGGCTCCGGACCCCCCGCAACCCAGTATTAGGATAAGCGGTTTGGAAAATGGATGGATAGATGACTTTGGACCAGGTTTTTGTAGGTCAAATCACTCCTTGGCACAATCACTTTCCACTGCCTCAAGCTAGCAATGTGCCAACAATCAGGATCAGAATTTCCTTCCTTTCACAGCCATCACACTCTGTGACTCCTCCCAATGTCACTCATCCACACAATAAGCTGTTTTTCCCTCCCTCCGTTAGTAAGCCTTTCAGTGACTGTTATATACCACTACGATGTGCAATATCTGGTCTGTGGCAGAAAATTAGTGCAGTAACTAATAACTAGCTCATCTGTTACATGCAACCATAATACAGAATATTCGGCCTGCTGCTAATAATTTGTGCGATAATTATATCCTATCACTATGTTGAACACAGAGCATTTATCTTTTCTCCTGGAGAGTTTATATTACAGATTATGTGACTTTGTTTTATGTATTTTATATTTTTATACAAATGTTGTTTTATGTGATTTTTTGGTTTGTAATATACTGCCTTTTCATTTTTGTTAAGTGTTCATCCTATCTACTGCGTTTCTGTCTATCTCTGCAGTTGTAGCAGAAGCAATTTCCCTCTGGGATCAATGCAGTTTTTCTGATTCCGATTTAACAAGAACTGGCTTGATGTTCTTTCTAAATAGCGTGGCAATGACCAAGCCAGGATCACTGCTGTAGCACATAATGATGGTTTTATACACCACTGCGAAGGTCAATTCAGCACATTGCAGTATTACACAAATTATAACTGCTTACAAAAATCTACAAGGTTAGAAAAAAAAAATATATGAGTTCAGTACGAGCCAATGCCTTGCCGTCATTTTCAGCAATATGAGGCATTCACTTAACTGCTTTCAGCAGGACCTGACATGTCTAAGATCTTCTGCAGCAGTTCCTAGCAACCACAGATTAGAAATGCTGGGAGAGGACACAGGATTATTTTGGGGGGCTGGGTGCGATCTCTCTCAGATTGCAGAGAAACTGGGATAGCAACTCAAACTCAGGAAAATTACTTTTTTTTAAAAGTTTCTAAACTTTTATTAAAACTGAGACTTGTAGTGTCATATGCTTTGCCCAAGGTGGGACAATGTTACAAGCAAATTCATGCAATTAAGTGCATTAACTTAGGAGTAAATCTCAAATAGCCTTTTTCAACTTTAATTCCTGGAGTCAATAAGGAAAAAGAGGGAATAGGACACACATTCATTCATCTTCTGTAACTGATTATCATTTACAGGGTGCTGGTGAGTCTGAAAACCGCCAGAAAACACAGGGACACATATACAATACGTGTACAGCAGTTTAATTAATACAGTTTGAACTTTCTCTTTGCATGGTTCAGTTTTGGACTGAAGGGGCCAGAACCATGATCCACACTACTGAAGGGAAAAGCGTTAGATGTGTATATGTAGTGTTCCGTGTGCCTGACACTGACCAAACAAGAGCTGAAGAACACAAGGGCACCACCTGCCTTTCAATGAGCTCTGGGACCTGAAACAGCCCCTTTGGCTTTTGCTGAGTCTGGGAAACACAATGAATTCATTCCTCTATAAAATTTTAATCTTGTAGCCAAGACCCCTTTAGAAGGTGTAAAGAATAAAAGATCACAGCAACTTGCAAAATCCTGAAAGCCACTGGGTGATAAAACAGGCTCTGCACATGCAGCGGGCACTGCAAAGCTGAAGAATAGGTTTAGAGTGTGAAATACAGAGCCAGTTTCTTTTATAATTTTTTTCATCCTACAGTCTCACTTCTTTGGTATAATAATGTATAATACACTGCTGTGACCCCATGACACGATGCCCTGAAGGTGACCTCGGCATATCACAACTCCTCCAGACACCCTGAGAGGAATCAGGAGATGCTGCTCATTAACCAGGTGGCCACATGGACCATCACTGTTCTGGAACAACTACAGTTAAAAGTTAAATTGCAACTCAAATAGATAAAAGTAAAGCTATTTTAAAATTCAGTCACATGTGGAGACACAAGGGAAACGCAAAAACAAACCTGGCAGAAATCATTCTGTCCCTCAAGGAAGCCAGCACAGAACATGCAGTCTGTGATAAGGCCATCATATGCATTCTGAGACACTTAGTAAGAATGGGTAAATCCAAGGAGTGCTGTTGCACAATTCCACAAAAAACATGGCAACAGACCATTGCTCATAAACCATGGGTCAACTCATGTCCGTCATCTCTAATGGCATATCCAATAAGCGGGACTCTAGAGATGTTGCATTAATCAAATGAGTAATTGTCCATTACTTACTGCCTGTATGTTTCATTGTGCATAGGTATGGATTTGGGTATAAAATGGTTGCACAGCAAATTCTGATCTGCCCTGTTCCTTTCCCATCTTACCTGCTGTATTGATTGTGGTTCCCAGGCATATCTGTCCAGCCTGAGGAGCAGCAGTTGGACGAAGGAGGCTGGGTTTGCCAGCTTAAATCAGCATGAAGTCAGTCAGTGGTGGAAGAATCAAAATCAGGGTGAGGTATAAGTGTGGAGGGCTGAAGGCAAACAGGCAGAGAAAACTAAGGGCTGAGACACACCGTTAGATACTTACGGAACAAAGCAGTGTGGCAGATGGCACCCGCCATTGGCTGATCAGAGATCCCTGCACCAGTGCTCCCAGTCACTGCAGGCGCGGAACACTTGCCATGGCTGAGAGTGAGGGCGGCACTTGCAGCATCCAACAATCTTATTGTCATCACCAATACAGCACTGGAGTAACTAACCCTACCACTGCCTAGCAAACCAAACCAAACCAAACCAAACCAAACCAATACACCAAACTGCACAAGGACGTGAAGAAGTGGTATGACTGGAGCAACACAGAAATCAGAGAAGATTCCAGTAATTCTTTTAAAATCTACTTGTTTGCAGAATGTTATCAAAACATGCCTAACTTTATCTGGGGGTAGCGTGTGGCTCAGCAGGCTAAGTCTCTGTCAGTAATCAGAAGTTTGGTGGGGTGAGCCCTGCCGTGGCAGGAAAGTCACATCCCTCAGCTCCATGGGCTACCGCGGAAAGTGCCTGACCTCACATACATGCATCATGGAGAGCGAGATGGGGTAAAGAAAGAGAATCTCTCCACAGATCAATAAAGCAGCATCATTATTATTAAAAATGGACTTCCCAGAAAACCAGAATTCCCATTCCCTGAAGAACATCAAAATATGGCAAAGAGGACAAACTGCATATATACAGACACTGCCCGGGGGTGGGGCATGTGTATTTGATGTTTGGGGGGGGTCTTGGGAAAGTCTCCATCTGTGTAAAGCCACCTTATCAGGGGAGGTCAGCACACTACGTCTGTGACTGGAAGGTCACCACTGGCCCCAAACAAAGTACTGTTAGCATTTTTGGGGCAACCAAGATTGTATTTAAAAAAAGAAAAAAAAAAGAAAAAAAAAGACAAAACCAGTTATAGTTCATTTTATTCATATTTGTATTGCCAGAATCCCATAAATCAGCCCAGAGAATCACACAGTTCAGGTAAACTTGTCAAATAAATTTATGGTGATTTAAATTCAAAATTCCAATGATTTACATTAAAGATTGTCTTTACATCACCCCACCTCGTGTCCTGTGCTGCCCCCCGAGTGTGACCAACAGAAATGACTGAAAGATTGGATGATTTCATCAAAATATTCATCATAAATTAGAAAAAGGTACAAGTGTATTTCCTGAAGACTTATTTCGATTTTATACTTTATATTTTTAATTAAACAATTAGGTTTGTAAGCTATTACTATTTTGTACCTCCTGGGGTGATGAATGGGCACCTCACTTTCATTTCAATGGATATTTTCAGCACATTTTTTGAAAGAAATATGGCAATTAACAAGAAATCTATTTTCAGGGGAAAAAAGTACTTAACTTATGGACAGATAAACATTACGCTGAATCAGCATTTTGGGCCAGTTCTTACACTTTCCTCCAGTCAATGCGCTTACCTTACCAACACCTACAATAATGCGTTAGTGATCAAATTACCTGGTATATTTTACATATTTCTTATCTGCAACAGTTCCAAACAGTACTAGACATGGAGTCCAAAAATGGAGGGGGCTCAGCTCATCAGAATAAGAAACAAACAATTTTCTTACATTATTCAGTCAAACCAGAGACTGTCTAAAAAGCAGCATAATGGTTATTTCATTTCAAAATTAGCAACTATGATAACTGCATGCAAGACTCCATGGTGTAATTTCATTGGAAGAAAAAGCATCCCCCTTAGATTATTCAATCTAAAAAAAAAAAAAATTTAATAAAATAAACATTTTTAGAGAGATGATTTAAAGTGAAAGCACACAAACTAGCCTATGCATGTGGGGGAAAAAATAATCCAGTAATATTACATGCTTGGTTAGTAACCAATTTTGGAAAAAAAGCATTTAAAAATAAGTACAGATGGTTGGTAGATTTAAAAATGACACTGCATCATACACTACAGGAGCAGTATAATATTTTGATTATGGCATCTAAGCTGAAAATGAATACTGAGTGCTGCAGGGTTAGTCTTTAAAATTGGGTTAAGGTTTTAAATACCATCATCATTAAACAGGAAAGCTGTAGTAATGCTGAAGAAAGTCTGCTCAGCTCAGTGTTGCTTTAATCTACGTCGATAATGGTTGTATAAGGACAATGAACTTTCTGCCAATAACAGAACAATCTGAGAAAAGAAAACCTATTTTAAATGTGACAAAAAAAACTACATTTAATAGTGTTTTGTTCCTATAAAT
Organism: Isichthys henryi; assembly: GCA_026776945.1. Lineage (NCBI taxonomy): Eukaryota > Metazoa > Chordata > Actinopteri > Osteoglossiformes > Mormyridae > Isichthys > Isichthys henryi. The sequence goes on along the minus strand of JAODJX010000136.1, from coordinate 2,916,532 downwards.
GTTATAGTTAAAAGTAAATTGGTGATGCAATACAATGAAATTTTCATCAGTTAATTGAACACTTCACCATTCCCCTGTTGTTGCCAAGCAATAGCTACTGACAAGACAGAGAGACATCTTCTTATTAAAGCTACTCACAATTCTCCACTGGCATGTTTCATATAATGTTGGTGCAACTCTGATTCTTCCCTGAAGAGGGAGCCACATTCATAACACTGTAGGTCCCCCTCTTGCTCGTCAGCATTCCCATCTTCTCCTGATTCTTCCACACTGTCGGCTGATGTTTCACTGTCATACTCCTCATCCAGCACTTCTCGGTCTGGCAGTCTCATTTCTGCACCTGTGGCCTCCTCATCTTCTCCTTTAACCACAACTATCAGCTTCTTCATGACAGTCACCTTTCTTTTGCCAGCAAATTGCTTGGTTTGGAACCCAAGGGGAGTCTCACTGCCTTCTTTATAGACCCCAACATGCTTTTTACGATGGGTAATTAGATTGCCAAGCTGCGAGAAGGTTTTCCAGCATAGGCCACAACTGTACGGCTTTGCGCCAGTGTGAGTATTGTAGTGGTAACGGAGCTCTGCAGGTACGCGGAAGGTCTTTGAACAAATGTTACATTTGTGCCGCTTGAGGTCATGGCCAAGTTGATGCCGGTCAAGGCCTTTAGAATCCTTAAATCCCTTCACACATAACGCACACCAAAAAGGTTTCCGCTTGTGGATCTCTTGGTGTGACATCCAGGTGAGCTGAGAATTGAAAGTCTTATTACACTGATCACAATTGAAATTATCTGGGTCATCAAGAGTCCGGTGCACCTTCATGTGAGAAGCCAAACTTGATGCACGATGAAAGATTTTCCCACATTCAGAGCAGTTGAAGTTACTGGGCTTTTCTGGATTATCCTGATGCATCCTTTGGTGATTTCTGAAGGACTCCAAGTAAGAATAGACCTTTCCACAGGTGCCACATGCATACACTTTGGGTGAGCTGCCATAGAAGGGCTTCTTAGTCCTCGAGCGCACAGACCCAGAAATACGAAGCTTGACAACTTTTGAGGATTTAGCTTCTGAGGAACCAGGTAAACAGACCTCCTCCTCTTGGTATTTCAAGTTTAGATCCTCCTTTCCTTTCTCTGCTAGTTTAGTGTTTTTCTTTTCTTTGTTCGAAACTATCTGCTTTTTCGCTTCCTCACTATGTCCATGTTGGCATAAATGGATGTTGAAGGCTTCCCAATTACTGAATGATTCCTCACAATCTGGACACCTCTGGCTTGGTAGCTCCACTAGAAGACAGTAACAGAGCAGAAAAAAAAAAACATTAAAACGTTTCAGGTCACGGCAAATAAGCAAACGTGTCCTTACCAACTCCGTCAGAGCAAAAAACGGCCAGTGAGCGAAACTAGGGGAGGTCAGTTATGCTTGAATATTAAAAGGAAGAAAGCCAATGTGGAAAAATGGACATTCAGAATATTTATTTAGACATCTGCAAACAACCCAATTAAGCACGTTCACTATAAAATCAAAGAAAAATATTTAACAATTTAAACTTCATTTTTTTTTTACCTTTACGAAATGTATCTACCTGCCTTTAAACTTAGCTCAGAAATACCACATATACATACTAACCATCCACAAGTGGAAATTAAAATGTTCAAAACTGGGGCGTCTTCAACAGACAATTTGTAAACATATACACTCAATATCTGCTGACTAATCATGTCAGTTGAGTATACTTTTAAATGGTACAAGACTATATCTATTGCAATTATGGCATTGAACACTAAACATAGCTGTGCATATTGCAAATGTAACCATAATATACATAGTCAAGGACATGTTTTGAATGTCAGTTTCAAGTCAGGCACATTTTAATAAAATTATACACAAAGTCGAACACTTTACATTTAAGTTTTGAATCAAACAATGGTAGGTGATACTGGCTAAGTGACTTGCCGCAAAATGGTAAATCAAAAATTCAAATTCAAATTTCCAGGCAATCATCAAACAATAAACTGCAATCATTCCAGCCAACATCATTGATCCTTGAATCTTTTTTATAATATGCGTTTCAGCACCCATTAAACGATTTTGTTGTTGAAAATGCAATTATGAACATTGAGAAAACTGACTATATAGCATTTCTGGAGCATTCTGTACAAGTGCTACATGATTTTGAGGATTCAGGCTAAAAGTTAGCCATATAGTAGATCACACTACGTTAGTGAGCAGTATTTAACTATGAATATATAGTAGAACGAGAAAACTAGTACATTTACATACGTGTTTGATGTTAAACCCAAGTGAAATCCACCACGCTGGGATTTCAGCTTACAGATGGTTTGATTTGGGCAAAGAGTTACGACCAGAAATGTTAAAAGAAATGTTACATTTAAATACATTTGAACACTACATATACACATCTACACACAAAACATAAGAACAAGGTGTAAACTATTCTACAAACTTTGGTATAACATTTACTAAACATTTCAAGTTTCTCTGATTTACATAAAACATACATGGTAGTAGTCTCTGTGTGAGACTCAAAATAAACACAAGAAGTACTTCCACAGATGGCCCCAAATTTAAGTTATTGAGGGGGGAAATAATGGGAGGGGGAAAAAAAGATTTTGTTAAAAGTTGCATAACCAAATGACATTATATGGCATGGTTATTGTCTCATGTATGCTTAGCTGATTATCAATTTAAAGAAAGCGCCAGGCGAATAAAGCAAACATCAAAATGTTAGAGCACCAATTTCATATTAAATATTTAATTGTTAAAACATTCTTCAACTTGCAGCTACATTTGAGGGCACTTGTAAACATTTAACTAAGCTCACGCACAAGAAATGAGCAATAGAGCCTGAGAAAACAAAAGAAAATCCTTCCAACATAATAAGGTACCTATGTTTTATTGAAGTACTACAATAAAACTACATCAACTGCAAAATACTAGAGACAGAAAAGACAGAATCGACCATGTTCTGGGATCCAGTAAAATGCATGGGGGGTTGTCATCATCATCGTAATCAGAGAAAATGCTCTATTGTCTATTGTTCTGGCCCATTTCAGTTTGTACAGCTCGAAGGGTCAATTTTTTTAACGTCACTTTCTGAGAATCCCCTATCCCCACACATCATTTAGTATTCTCCTCGAGCATGTTCAATGTAATGCTGATGGAGCTCCACCTCCTGACTAAAAGTGATCCCACACTCAATGCAGGATAACTCGTTGCTCGCTCTAAGGGGATCCTTAAGCACTGATTCTTTTTCTTCAGCAGTTCGCATTCTGTCCTCACTCATACACTCCTGGTGGTGATCAACAAGCTCCTGGATCTGACTAAAGGTCCGTGGACATAAAGAACAAGGGTAGAGATCATTGTGTGAAGTTTGGTGGTGTTTTAGGGCATCAACTGTTGGGAAAACATCTCCACAATGCAAGCACTTGTTGTCTTGCAGTAAATGAGAATCAACAGGGGATGCCAGAGGTTTTGATGGAAGTAGATTTGCACTCTGTTTCCGGTTGGAAAGGGAGAGGACTCTGGCAGCTTGAGCACAGGTGCTGAGTCGATACCGCAGTTCAGCTGGCAAGCGGAGCCGCACCTCATCATGCCAGGCCAAGTGCTGCTGCAGTTGAGTTTCTGTCCAGTAACCACGGCAACAGAGGGCACAACAATGTGGCCGGCTCTTAGCAACATTGTTATGGGCCTCTAGTCGATCTACACTGGGAAAGGCTTTGCCACACTTATGACACTTAAAAAGGCATTTTCCATATGGCTGAGAAAAGCAGTGAGGCAATACTGGATCAATCATCACAGCCTTCTTTTGTTTCAGTTTCCTTTTAGCCACTAAACAGATCTTCCTGTGGTTATACAGTGCACCCTGAGAACTATACCGCTTTTCACACCCAGTGCAAGGAAAGGGTTTTAGTGATGTTCTAAAGGAGCCCACTGACTTTCGGCTCCCGTGATGCATCTGCCATCTATGTGCCCGAAGGCCCCTTATCTTAAAGAAACGCTTGCTACACTCAAGGCATTCATAACGTTTTCTTGACACTAGAAACTTGGGTCTCTTAAGGGTTGGAGCAACAGATTTCTCTGGGATCTCTGTACTATTATGGAACTGGGACTCATGTTTCCGCAGAGCCTCAGCTGAAAAGAAACACACATTGCACTGATTACATGAGAAATTTTTGGCATGGTAAGTCTGATAGTGAGAGGTTAACAGTGAAGAACGATTAAAGGTCAAGTCACATTTTGGGCAGGTCAATTCGCTACTTGTCGATGGTTTATTATTAGGCCCCTTATCAAGATCAGTTGGAGCTTCTGTCTGAGTCTGGCCTTCATATCCACAGTAATTCATTTGGTGGCGTCTAAGAACACAGAAGTATGAGAATCCTTTGCTACAACGGCTGCAGTGAAACGGTCCGTCAGCCACACTGTTGTTCTTGTCTGAACAAGGTACATCAGCTGTTGACAAAGTCACAGCAAAGTTCCTGTCAACATGCCATCGTCTGTGTGTCCCCAGGGCAGAATTGGTATTGAAGCTTCTTCCACATTCTGGACAAATATAGAGATCTTTATCACTGGCCTCTACATTTTGGGGTTCCTCAAGACCAACAGGGGTTCCTAAATTATGTGAAGCAGTGTGTTGCTTGAGATGAATTCTCTTGTGAAAATTCAGAGCACCAACAACTGAGAATCTTCTTCCACACTCACTGCATTTATATTTTCCAGAATTAGCCTTGACTGGAGATACCTCTTTCGCTGAATTCTCTGACTCGCTCTGCAAATTTTTCCCTTTTTGGGTTGATTCAATAGTACTCACTGTTCCTTCGTGTTCCTGATTATGTTCCCTACTTTCATTGACCTCATTCTGGTTCTCAGCATGTTTCTGGTTCAAGTGATCTTTCAGAACTACTTCATCTGAGAAACGGTCAGAACAACTTGGACACTGAAACATCTTCAGCTTGGCAACAGATTTTGACCAAGAAAAGGGATATCCAGTTTCATAGCCATGGCTTCTCATGTGGAACTGAAGTGCCATGGCTCTGGAGAACCGTTTACCACAATCAGGGCAGCTATACATATTCTTTTTCACCTGCTCCACTTGATACTGAAAAGACTTGATTGGGGGTGGGTTTTTTTGAGAGTCATGCACTATCTGGTGCTTGAGGAAACAAGCAAGCATGTGGTAAGACTTACCACATATCTCACATTTATGTTTTTTCTGTGGAGTGGTACAGTGCATTTTCATGTGAGACTTTAGGTAACCCTTGTGACGAAACTTCTTTCCACAAACAGGGCAAACTGCACATTTATCATCTGTGCGTGGATGGTTACTAATAGAAGTTAGAGGCTCAGGCAAGTCGTTGTTCTCCTTGACCTCAATACATTGACACTGCTTATGCTGAGAAAATGCCCCCAGTGACCAAAAACCCTTTCCACATTGTTCACAGTGGTACACCTTAGGGCCAAGAAGAGTCTTCCTTGGATTGAAAACATCTTTTTTGAGGTCAGTGGAAGCACTCTCATTAGACCATTCACCATGACATGTTTTGCGATGATTATACAATCCACCATGACTCGAGTAGGCTTTGTCACAATGTGGACACTTATGGGTTCTTTTAGGCTTTGCATGGTGTTGCTGGTGGGACTGCAAAGCAGAAGCTCGAGAAAAACGCATTCCGCATTCCTCACACTCAAAGGAGTTCTTCTGTAACCCAGCAAGCTGGAACAAAAGCGACTTGTATGGTTTCGGATCTCCATGTTGTTGCAGGTGATGGCGATGCGAGGCAAGTGAGTGGCTTTCCTTTCCACAATCATTGCATTTGAAAAGCTTTTTCAGGCAAGTCTGGCTTGGGATTTTGTGAGTCCAGCTTTTATGACCTGCGGCCCGTCCCATAGGACCCTTGTGCCACATTCTGTGACAGCGTATAGCATTGGCACTAGCAAATTTGCGACCACATTCAGGACACTCAAAATTCTTTATTTTACATGGATTATCTGCAATTTCTTCATTTTCTACAGATTCAAATTCAAGCTCAACATCAACCTCTGTCTTTGATTTTAATGGACTTTCTGACTTCTTTGTTTTGCTTATAGAAGCACTGAAATCATCATGGACTTCCTTACTTGATTCACAATTAAATACTAGTTCTGGTTCTGCAACCAAAAGGTGATAATTTTTTTCTCTCAAGTCATCAGATTCAGTTATTCCAATAATTTCAGTATTGGAAATCTGGTTGTTGCCCTCCACCTCATCCTTCTTAATATCCTTACAAGTTAGGTTATCCATCTCTGATGACTGAGGAGCTCCCTGGGAATATGCCAAGGTTCCTATTGCAAAGTTTTCCGGCTTTTCTTTATCACATAAGTATAGTTTTTGTGGTGGCGTCAGGGATGTTGGGGTGGCAACTGGTTTCTGGTACACCTTGTCAATTACATCTCCAAAAACATCAGTATGACATAACTGATGGGACTGAAGCGCTGAAGCACGTGAGAAACGACGGCCACAATCTTGACATTCAAAGGCCTTCTTCTGTAGTTGACAGACTTGATGTAGAAATGACTTAGCTGGAGTTTCTTCACTGTGCACAAGTCTCTGATGCTTCTCATAGAAGGTAAGTGAAGAGAAGACCTTCCCACATTCCTCACATGAAAGAGACTGGCCAATGCTGCTTATTTTAGCCCGCCGAACATGCCAACGTTGATGGCACACTAAAGAAGCATTACTCAAGAAACACTTATCACAATCTGGACAGTTAAATTCCTCTTTAGGCTTTTCTTCAGGACATTTAGAATTGCAGCAGGAACGTTGGTGGATGTTCAAGCCAGACAAAGAGCGGAATGTCTTTCCACATTCAGGACATTTATAAACAGGTCTTGATTTTTTGTCATCCCCAGCGTCATCTCCATTTTCTTCTCCACCTTCCAGTGCAACTGAAAGCTTCTCTGTTCCTGAGCTGCGAGATTTGATCAGTTTGACCTCATGACAACGACGGTGAGCATCAAGAGCTGAGGCCCGTGAGTAACACCGGCCACAGGTAGGGCACTGGAAGGACTTTTTCTTCAGATGGGCCAGCTGGTGAAAAACAGATTTTGATGCTTGCTTATGTGAACGCTGATGGTTGAGGTAGAGGCCTACAGTGGAAAAGGTTTTACCACAGTCTTCGCACTCAAATATTCTAGGTTTATTCACTGGTACGCCAACTTCAGTCACAGGCTCCTGCTTGAGGGGTTGAGTCCGGTGCTTGAGTTGATGGGCGAAAAAACCTCTAGAATTTGAGAATTTACGACCACAAAGAGCACAGCAGAGTGTTCGGCGACCTCCATCCTCGGAAACAAGAAGGTCATGCCACTGCGAGTCTGAATCTAGGCAGACTATGGGACCATCATGGATGTGTTCATGTTGGTGCTCCTGGTAGGCCTCCCTCTGCTCAAAGGTTTCACCACAATCCACACAGCGGAAAAGCCAATCCCCTATAAATAGAAAGGGGAAAATGGGAGGTCAGGGGGCTCCTGTTCTCAAAAAGAAAGAAAAAAAGCAGACAACAGTTCTTTTATTGTCAGAACCAACATCCTTTAAAACATTTTCAACAACATTTACATCATTTAACATGGAAAACACACGTTTTATTTCATGCAGCACAAAAGTACAAAACACTAATGGCGGCTTACGCCATGTATACAGTACAGGCATTTCCAAGCGACAACATTTTGTTTACATGCATCAATGAAACACAGAAAAACAGCATTATACAAATCCGGGAAAACAGACAGCCAAAACAGGTGGGTGCCTAAGCACACAAGTAGCAAAATGTATAACTTAAAATATTATACTACAGGCTATTCAACCCAATTTGCTCATTTGAATGTTATATCTGCAAATGGTGGTAAAACTGGGCAGGGTATATTCAAGACAATCCCAATAACTATGCCTCTGTACTAATGGAGCTTGTCCCTGCCCCAATTATTCAATGGGTAATAGATTTTTTTCATTATTATATAAAGCCGGGTTTCCCAAACAATATTTAAATTTAAATCAATACCAATATTGCTGAGGTTGTTCAATTCCACTAGAAATGTATGCGCAAATATTCACCAGGGCTTTAGATGAGAGGCGAAACATTTGCCCGGACACCAGCTTTCGGTACTACATGGACGTAGAGGGCACTTTTTCCACTGCACCAAGTACGGTACTTTTGGTACTTTCGCTTTTCCGCTGACTTCCGGTCAAGTACCAGTACCAAAAGTTCCAGTACTGAAAGTGCCAAACCAGCTGGGATACTTCTTTGGTACTTTGGGGTGGAACGTGAAACGTTTTCTTTGTCGATAGGTTATGCAAATAGCCTGTCGCCGAAACACAATACAAGCGGCGTCTTGAAAACAGAAAATTAATTTTTTTTAAAGCAATTTGGTCGTAGGAACATATACAACAAAAAGATCTGGATGGCATCACAAGAAATGAAAAAGTAATTTGTTGAATATACGAATATACGAATTTTGGCCATATCACTGCACCATAACTGCAAGAAATTGTGCAATACTGATCAATCAGCTGAGTGAATCATGTGATGTACACATGCAGGCATAACAGGCTGGACCAAACCTTTCAAAAGCCACAAGGCATGAGTTCCTGGGAGAGTCCCCCATAACATTCATGGAGATTCTTATCAATACGACTCTGCTACATACTAATTCTGAAAAAAATCCCAAAAGAAAAGAGTGAAATACTAGTGCATATTCTGGTAATAAATCAGGATTTCCTGACTATTCTGACCACCAGTGCAACATATTTAATAAATGCTACATGTAACAAACCACATACAAAGCAAGTTATATTGTGAATTAAGATTTTTACTTCAAACCACGGGGATACTGCAATGTGTATGTTGAGGGAAGGTTCACTGTGTTATTGCTGTTAAGAGAGTACACTAATAACAGCCATTCTTGGCACATATATTGTACATACCTAGGATTGCAAAGGGGTGGAAAATTTCCAGTAATTTTCTGGAAACTTTGCGCGGGAAGTTAAGCTAGGTAATTTTGGAAATATTCAGTTCAACATCAGACAGACACGCATATGTAACCTTCTATGAATAAATACTGCGAAAACATCAAGTAAATGACTTTCTTATGAATAGAATTTTGTTTTGTTATTTATAGGCTATAACACGTGTTTTGTTTTATAATAAATGAGCTGAGTTGGACCATTTCAGCCAGCTTTGGAACTCAGATATGGCAACGAAAGCACACTGTATGAATAATACAACATGGATTATGACAAACAGTGCGTTTTGATGCAGATGCTTACTTTGGTGTTTTTACACACAACCACTTGATTACAGAGTTATATTATGTCAAGTCCAGGCCGGTGTGTTGAGATTCTGACAGTATGTGCATTATTTCTGTGCATCAAAGTGTTTGTGAGTTATTTTTAAATTTAATACACTGTGCGGTAATCGGAACGAAAAGTTAAACTGTCAATAAAATGGTGTTAGCTAGCTTACATTTAGCATATCTGATTTACCAGCTAGCCAACTACCGCATAAACACATTTTTATTTAGTATTTGTTAGTTAAATTTCAATACCACAGATGAAATATATTTAACTCAGTAATATCATCAAAACTTGACTGGATGTAGTACTGGGCTTAAATGCAGTAGTGTGGCTTCAAGAGTCCTGCTATAGTCCAGCAGAGCATTTGATGGAGGAATGTACAGTACAATGTAGAAATTCAGCTGAATTTGCATTAAATCTGATTGTTTTAACCAAGATGATGCTGCAAGATGTTTTTCCCCAACTACATTTACTCTTATAGACTAACCTGCAACTCAGCAAAATTCCATTGTATACCTGTTAATTTCCATGTAATGTTTGAAAAATCCCAGAATTCAGAGAATTCATAGAAATGATTATTTGTACTATTCTCTACATTTATTTTATAGTTGTGATGCTTTTATAATTAACATAAGAAATTACACCTTGACCAAAAAGTTTTTTTTTTTTTTAAATGTAATCTGTCGGGGTGAGGGGCAGCTGTGTGGGTTGGGACTCAGAAGGCCCCCGTCCAAATCCCTGGGTCGGCTGAGTGATCCCACCATTGGGCCCTTGAGCAAGGCCCTTAACCATAATTTCTCCAGGGATTGGCTGACACTCCTGTCACCTCTATGTCAGCTTCATAAGTTGGCCTCCTGGGATGCTTTTCCAGCCGTCCTGAAGGAGCTTCCACATACGCTGAGCACTCAGTGGCTGCTTTACCTTCACTCTTCAATCAAATTCCTCCAAAACCATGTCCAATGGACATCCATCTGATGCAGAGTTGCAGTGAAAAGATGAACACACAATTGTGTGTTCATGTGAACGAGGCATGTTAAAAGGACCTTGCGTTAAGTGTTTAGATTCTTTAACCCTCTGGGGTTCGAGTGTGTCACCGGCAACACAGCGTACTTTTTGCATCTATTTCAATTTATACCTCGCTGAAGTCTTCAATCACAAAAAAAAAAAAACTGACGAAATCCAAAATCTGTCTTTTCAAAACGTCAATTGTCTGAGGTATTAAAGTTTAGGTTTAATCAGCAAAACAGTAAACCATGTGACCTTTCTTTGTTTTACCCTCATCTGAAGATTGCTATTCGTATTCTAAATAGCTGCATTTCCGCGTATTAGCATGGTAATTAGATGAACAACACAGCGGTTAAACGCGATCCAGATACATCCCCATCGGCACCATGAAAGGGGGGGGGGGTGGCCAGGTGTGAATGGCTCTATCATACACATGAATGAAAGTTGCTACATATTCAATGAAAGGAGCCCAGAAATAGTGACATGAGTTAGGTTTTTCATATTTATTTATCCAACTGAATGTTGCAACTACACCATTTAGTCATCTTCATGTAGCCAAGACTTTGGTGATCAGATATCTGGGATCAAAAGATCTGCCACCATTGCTTATTATGTACTTTTATAATATTTCTGCAAGTGTTCCAAACTGCATTTTGCAATGTCTATACTTTGATGTCAAAATGCAAACTTCATATAAATCTGACATATTTACAAAGTACATTAAAATAAAAATGAGTGTAATGCCAAAACAAATATATAAGAAATAATTTGCCATGAATTAAGTTTGTGATATTGAATGAAATTTGTGATTGTGCCCCAGTCAGTGAAAGCGTGTTCCCTACCCTTAGACCCCAGAAGGTTAAGGAATAAATGGAAAGCAAAGAAATTTGTCTTCCTCCCCCCCTTTTGCTGACCTGAAGAATGATATGATCCAAACAGTTTTGTGATCTGTTAGATCACAAACATCGCATCTCTTTAACTTGAGTCATACTGTAAAGAGAGACTACAGTAGTTATGGCAGTGTTCCAGTTTGCTTCGATTTTTGACTGCAGAAGAGTTGGTTGGGTAAACGCATTGCTGGGTTCGGAGAGCTACAGTGATGTGAAACTGAAGAGGCGCTTATTTAGTGTTTACACATTGTATGTCATGGTGCTAATTTCCTAGCACATCTGTGAGAATCCGCGTGTTGTTAGCATCAAACACTAGCATTCATTTGTGTAAATTTGCATTATGAATCCATTCTGTTTAGCTGTTCAATATTATTTTTTAAATAGGTGGAATGTTTGGAATGTTCAAGCTCCGAGTTATCGGGAATGCATCAATACATTGTGATGTATGATACTGCTAATAAATACATAGTATATGCCAACTACATAATCCGTGCATATCAATGCAGATCACCAGTATCTCCTTGCATTTCTACCAATCAAATGACGGTGATGCGACCAGCTTGGTTCGGTCACATTTTTGGCCCTGCTAGTAAGCAAGGCCATGTCAGCATGTTTATGACTTGCATACTTTACTGTCTGTTGGCGGTATGGTTTAAGTACAGCTTGGTTCTTAGTGGGAGTGGAAAAGTGCCTTAAGTCTTCCTTTTATCACTTTAGGAACATCTCTGAAATCAGAGACCTACTGTACAAGCATGATCTTGAAAAACACATCCATGCCTTCATCTCCAGTCATTTGGATTATTGTAACACTATCCCATATGGACTTCCTCTAAAAAGCCTTTAAATGAGCTTCAGCTCATCCAAAATGATGCTACAAGATTTTTAACTTAGGACAAAAAGCAGCAAACACGTTACTCCAGTCCATCACTACCTACCCAGGCTTCCAGTTGCCTTTAAAATCAAACTTCAAGGTAGGCCTGGGCGAAATATCGAGTGCCACGACATGAACGATATTTTTAATGCATTGTTTAAAATTAAAACTTTCGCAATATGCTAATTTAATTGGTTCCACCAAACAATGATTGTAGTATGTAATTTCTGTGGATTGGGCGCAACCTAAATGCCGCCTCATTGTGAACCCGCCTCCTGCTAAGCTTAACCATAGTAACAACAATGGCCGAAATCGACACAGATGTGGATAGTGTTGTCGGCGATGATTTAGTGCCAAAAAGGCACAAATGTTACGTCCATTGTTTGGAACTGGTTTGGCTTCAGACCGAATGACAACGAACAAAAAACTATTGTGTGCAAACTTTGCTAGAGAGATGTAGGAACAAAGAGTGGCAACATCAAACTGAAAACAAATCACGTTACAAAGTATGAAGAATGTATTAAACTCCACTCTGTCTCTTCTGAAAACGCAGCGAAGGCCACTTCTGCCACAAAACAGACCACACTGGCAGCATTGTTCTCTCGTTGCATACCGTATGAAAAGATAAGCCCCAAATGGAAGTAAATAACAGCTGCTGTGATATACCAAACATGATTCCTGTTGCTACTGTCGAAAAACATGTATTTCAGAAATTACTGAGAACAACTGACCCCAAATATGTCCTTTATAGTCAGAAATACTTTGCCAAAAATGCGCTGCCCAAACTGAATAACGAGGTGAAGGAAAAAATTTTGAATCAGCTTAAGAACATTGCACACTTTTCCACCACATCCGATCTGTGGACTAATCGTACCATACATTAGCCTAACAGTCCATTTTATTGATAAGTGGGAGATGAAACGCGTCTGTCTTCAGACAGACTATGCACCAGGCGATAATACCGGAGAGACGATTGCACTGGGGCTCAGAGACACACTTAAAGAGTGGAAATTAGAAGATGTGCGACAAGTTTGCATTACCACAGACAATGCCACTAATGTAATTAAAGCCACTGAGTTAAACAAATGGAAGAGACTACAGTGCTTTGGCCACTGGCTACATGTAGCAAGAGAATTGTTGCAAGTTTTTGCTTCAGCTGGAAAAAGAAGAGATTTGGCAGCAGCACAGAAAGAGCTCAATCTACCTCCCCATCAGCTCATAACAGAATCCCCTACTAGATGGGGCTCAAGAACAGCAATGATCCAGAGGGTATTAGAACAGGAACAGGCCATCACCCAAGTGCTGTGATCTGCAAAAAATCCAGACATCTTGCCCCCACTTGGTAGGACACTGATGTTCGGGAGTCAATTGATAAAGCTCTCCAGCCCCTCCTGGCATTTACAGATGTGCTCTCAGCTCAGTCCTATGTCACAGTCTCTTATATTAAGCCTGTGCTACACCTCTTTCAAACCAGCATCTTGTCTCACCAGCAGGAGAACACGGAGCTTACTATGTCAATTAAGACAAAAATTGTTGATTATCTGAGAGAAAAGTTTGATGTCCTTGCCACAGAGCAAATGCTGGACATTGCTTCTTTTATGGATCCACGGTTTAAAAGATCCTACATTCCTGAGGGAAAATCAGAAGAGGTCAAACACAGAGTTCTGTCTGATGTGGAGGTCCTTCAACAAGAGACTAGCGCCCAGCCTGGATTATCAGAGACCTCAGGAAGCAGCTGAAGAAACACCACCAGCAGCCAAAAAAGAGAAGAAACGCTTCTTTATAAGGCCAACACCATCATCCACATTGTCTCACAGAGATAAAAACTGAAGCTGAACTTTCAACGTACCTGCAAGCAGCAGAGATTGACAGTGAGACAAACCAACTTGCTTGGTGGAAAGAGAATGAACCGATCTTTACAATTCTCAGCCACCTTGCGAAGAAGTTTCTCTATATGCAGGCCACAAGTTCGCCCCGAGAAAGGGCATTTAGCAGAAGGGCCAACATAGTAAACTTTCTATTCCATACAGTCTTTGATTAGTGATGCTAATCGATGTGAATTCTTTCATTGTTATTTTATTGTCTTTTATTTGCAATTTTAAATTTGTGTTTTTGTTTTTTACTAGTAGGACTACTAGCATTCATTTCAGGCATGATTAAGTTGAGATACAAGAATCAGAGATAGTAAATTAAGCTAAATTATTTAAATGAAAATGATGACGAACAAATGTTAGGCTACTCCTATAGCTTATAGTCATCTATGGTCAACACTGCATTATAGGGGGAGTCTGTCAAAGCTGGATGTAATCTTTTAAGATGCATCTGTATTGCAGTTGTTCTGCTGTAACATTTTAGCTCTGAAGCTCTGAATAATATTATATGCTGGAAATCTGATTCAAACATATAGTTTGGTTTCCTAAATGTGTTTTAAATATGCATGTTTTAGGGGTGTAACTACAGTGATTTGATTTCACAGTGCAGCACAATTACAGTACAGTGGGGAAAACTGAATTTTTTTAATTATTAAAACTGCAAACAATTAGAAAGTTGTAAACCAAACAAAAAGCAATGTGTCTAGTAATATGCCTGTATGTCAAAACCTAAGACACACATAAAATACGTAAAATAATAATTTGCAAATTTGACTGCATCACGATCATAAATGAAACGGCAAAAAGCAGTGTTTTCCGTGTCGAGCGCCTACTTGAGAATTTAGATTCTGTCTAAAGAAATGCACTTGATTCAATGTGCATTCCACACTGAAAAGAACACCACAAAAAATGCATGTACCATTATAACCGAAGCATATTTAGTCCTGTGTATCGATTTCCCGCTTAAGCCTAGCAATTCAAAATGACTACTTTAAAATGAATTTCAGATTATACAAACCAACTGTTTGACACTACCATGTATCATATCCAGATCGGTATGGCACCACACCTACAGCACACTTGTTATAATTCATTAGTTTAACAATGAGACTCATTAAATTGTACATTAAAATTCTTATAATTAAAACATACCTTTATTATAAAAAACACAAATGCCATTTTCAGATTTCCAAAAAACTGTTTACTATCTTAATACAAATAAAAATTGTGTTAGTAAAGTGTACACTGGTACTACACTAAAGCATAACAACAGTGTGTGGCTCAGTGGGTTAGGATACTGCATCTGTGACCAGGTCACCAGTTCAGATCCCAGACTTGGCAGGGACTTCACAGTGGGGCCCTGAGCAAGGCCCTTAACTCTGAATAAGCAGGGTTGCAAACTTTGTTCAGATGGTTGGAGTGAGATTTTCAATTCAAGACAAGTCTGCACACACATTTACATGTTATTACCTTGTAAATAGTTTGTAGGGTTTGCAAACTACACAAACGCCTTTGATGTAGCTAATCTTAGGTTTATAATGTAGCAAATTTGATCTGCCATTAGATTTCTGCCATGACTGAGAGAGTCTGAAAGTGAGTGTCATGCCAGATGCGCGAGAGTTGGCAACTCTGCAATAGTTGCAGATATTGCCTGACCCTGCTTTCTAGAAAAATGTTGCTTTGGATTTAAACGCCAAAAAAAAAAACCTACAAATTGTTAGTCATCACCTACAATTACCAGTTCAACGTAAATCAGATTATTATGTATTTTAATCTTATTTAGGTTGATGCTCTGGTGTACGACTTAAGCATTAAACCGCGCAAAATTCATCTCCATAACTGCATAAATCAGTAGTGTAGCAAATCAGTGGAATACTACGGATTCAGTTGGAATTACGGATATTGAAATAAAATCCACAGCACGAACAGGAGGAAACGTTTCATGATTATGGGTAGACCGCATACCCTTTACAGCTAATTGCTGAGAGTTCAGGAGACGTCAGTTCGCTCAGAGCCGGTCAAATCAATAAGCCAACGCTGATTTCACGTCACCACGTGACGTAACCAGAGATGACCGTCGGGCGAGCGCCCTTTCCTGTTCTCGCGATAAAATGCCACAATAGGAAAATTAATACGGAAAACAAGTGAACCTTATGTTTTAACATAAATGGTTAACATTTATGTAGTTAACCAATATTTTTATTTTTCTAGAAACAAATGGACTTGCCACAGTAAAACGGTTGTATAAATCACCTAGATATGTCGTAAAAAGCACGCAGCCCTTTAGACTCCGTAGTAGGAGTATTTACGTTTTGTGCTGTAACCGAACCTGAAAGGTAGCTCGCTGCTTAGCTTGCAAAAACGGACGCTAACTAGCGACCTAGTTACCTAGCTTCATCACATCATATCCAAATGTCGACCCCGAGAAAACACATCCTGGTTTAGCAATTAAGTTATAACTACGCCTTTCAGTAATAACCTTCGGAAATGCATTACATCAAATGTGTTTTCATTACACCGAGCTAGCTAGGACTTGGACTACATTGTTTTAATGAGTGGTGGAATAACGTACCATTAACGCTGTCCTTGTCTGATCCGTTCTTGTTTTCGGTCTTGTCGTCCGAACTCCCCCCAATATCACCTAACTTTATCTGGAAATACTCTTCGTCCTCGATACGCTCCTCTTTGATTGTAACCAGTGGAGCAACATGCGTCGTTGCAGCATGGTCTCCCGACGATAATGAGTCGGTGGGAATAGGGTCTTCGTGCTCACTTGTGTCTTCCACTTTAATCGTTTTGGTGCTGTCTAGCAAGGGCAAAACAACAGATGTAACGCTTACGGACCGATCTTCTGAAGGCAATCCCTCATCGTCAGCCTGCAAACGGCCTCCATTTACTGTGTAAACAGCAGCCATGGTGGTTCACTTTCTGGAGTCTACAGTAACCGCGTCCGTTTCGCAAACACAGAAGTGCCTAACCGAGCAAATGTGCGAATGGTCAGAGCCAGGAAGTGGCGCAAACACCCTCGACAACTTCCGTTACTTAGGGTGGAACGAGGCTGCTCTGGGGATTTTGATATGATCTGACCAAATTTGCTGAAAGTAGCTGTCAGTAATTTGAAAACTTGTCTCTGATTAATGAATTTAGATACTTGGGTTTTTTACGAAAAATAAAATCGAAATATCCAAAAAACGTTTATGTTTTAAAATATAGTTTTACATATTATGCAAATGTAATACGATGATACGATTATGTTATTAAATAAGTTTAGCATAAATTTAACGAGGTTATATAATGTATTTTGTAGGTTTATCTTTGTGAAATGCAAAAATCGTTATCAATACAGTTATCACAAATCATAAAAAAACTATATATTTAGATATTTATCAATCATTCTGTGTAATGAAACATAACCCCAATGTGGCATTAGATTTCCCCGAGTTTTTGCACATTGTGTCTCCGAATTAAAAAGATCAGACATTTTTCAGTATCATTTACCCTAATATTACACAATGAATATTTAGATTAAGGTGCAGTACCGTCTTGTATCCGAAATAGAATTACTTTTGTAAAAAAAAAAAAAAAAAAGGCCTGCTTTGAGATTTAGAAACAAATGGATGTTTATTTAGGGAAAATTATCAATGAATTCGCAATTATATTTGTACAGGAAGGTAGCCAGTATCATATAAGCTTTCGATAAGTAACGTCGAATGACGTCACACAAATGAAATTAGTTTGTATAAACCTTTTCTTTGTAATAATATTTGGTTTAACTCATTAATCCATGCATATTTATTGAACAAGATCTCAATATCTGTAAACTACTCAAGATATTTGATCACGCGTATATGGAACACCGCGGTTTTATTAGATTATTATAGATTTTAATCCGAAATCAACAACTGTTTACACGATTAATTTTCTCGCTTACTTAATGTAGTTTTCGCTATTAAGTTTAGTGCATATGCATTCAATTTCAAATTAATAAGAGATTTATTTTCAAAATTGATACAGATTTATTACTGATAGGGTCACCGATTTAACTTGTTTTCAAAATGGCGTCTGTGAGAAGTACTGTAATACGTTTCGCATGTTAATATTAAGATAGTTATAAGATACATTGCGAAGTTGAAACTTGGTAGCTTGATTTGTTATTCGTGCTACATTTATATTTGCGTGTCTATAAAGGATTTCACATTACACAAACATTTAATATTAAAACGGTTACAGGAGCAGTTCAGTTAGAATACAATGCTCTTCTTTTATTCATGTATTGCACGTATTTAGATAAGAAGCATAAACTTCTAAAGGAATTACTTAAAACGTAAAAATACAAACTGAATTAAGCTATAATACATGTTACAGTTACATTATTGATTCATCGCTGCTAACACGAATTCATTAGTAATCTATTAATTGCTCAAAAATTGATTTTTTTAACTAGATACTTGGACCAGTCTCTGGTTTGAAATACTTTCCCCCTGATTGATAATTATGCAGAATGATATGTGAGTATGCCCTGCGATGGCTTAGTGCCCCATCTTGGGATAATTGTTCTCTGCCTTGCCTCTGCAATAGGCTTCTGACCCTGAATAGGACAAGTGGTTACAGAAAATAATGGATGGATGCATAGTGTTGACCACCACCATCCCACCTCGGAAAAAAACTATAGTAAAGTATATGTATGCCCCTTATTGTAGTAGGAGGGACTGATCCATTTTACATTTATTCCAGCAAGGAGTTCAGTTTTTAAAATCAAGAGTTAGGTGTAACACAAGGTAGACTTTTAGAGTTTTAAATTGCATATAAGATTTTGCAGCACATGTGTTTTGTATGGGTCAAACAATCCAATCAAAGCAATCTATAGTTTAAAAGCAGTCAAGCGATTAAGAAAAAAGAACTGTAAAAGATGTTCTGGTTGCATATAATCGATTTCACCAGTGGAGTTTATCCTGGTAGTGTGGTGAAGCATCAACTTGACAGCAATTTCACAATTTTGCTGGAAGAAAAGCACCAGGCAGGTGTCTTACCTGGTGTTTGTACACTGAAAAAAAATGACCTGTAGGATTTACTTAATAAAATCCCCGTAACAATTTGCACTAGTACTTCTAAGTAGATTTTGCTGCTGTAAAATGAAGTACAACTCACATGCCAGTATGAATGTAAATTTACTTAGTACTGAACATAACATTTATGAAGATAATAAATAAATGTTACATAATTATATTTAAGTAGC